>NW_024121765.1:1377405-1474530 GCF_016745375.1 Pimephales promelas | reverse complement strand
TTCTCCTTCCCTCCTCTGCGTAGTACTGTCTTTTCTTGCTCTTTTGCATCTCAGCATCACTTGCTGAGATAAAGAAGAAGCCAGTGTGATTAACACACAATGCCTTTCTGCCATTTATCTTTCATCATTATGATGACTCCTCAACGTTCTTTCTTCCCCGCTCTCCATCTCTTATAGCACAGGAGTTGTTAATGGCCCGCGTTGCTTCAATTGGTTTCTAAATGCTTATGAGCGAGGGTCCAACTGTGCGCTTAATGAACAGGTATGACTGGGTAATTACAGCAATCTCAGCCCCCTCCCACACACACACACACACAGAGAGAGAGACGCGAGCGCGCGCACGCTAGCTAGCCCGGACCACACAAAGCCCAACAGAACTGAGGAACCAGGCCCTGCAGGAGTCTGCAGAGGCGGAAAGAAAGGGCAGGAATATGGAGAGAAACTGAACAGGAAAACAAAGAAGACTGAACGGAGAGATTTAAATGTAGTAACTGGCTATTATCGGTCATTTAGATAAATGCTCAAGACACTGGAGAGTGTAAATGCTGGAGATGCATTTGGTACATAAGTGTGTTCATGCTAGAAATAAAACATGGAGACTTCACTAAAACGTTTGAATTATACAGATCCTTTTGAAAAAAAAAATACATTTTTGTGCATGTTCTTTGCAGAAAAGAAGTATTAAAACTTTTGTGTCTAACTCGTCCGGCACAATTTGTGAAAACTCGTTTCTCCGAAACATCTCTCCATTTCCCTTCTATTCTCCCTCCATCTGTTTTCTCCTGTCTGTCTTCAGGCAATGAGTGAAGTTCTGCTCCCTACGGCCGTCTGTTGCAACCACAACAGCCACTGTGCACACGCCCCAACCAGGGATATTTATCATGGATTTTATGGAGAGAAGACAAGTGAGTTACTCAGGGATGGGGTAGAGATCCCATTAGTATGGCAAAGTCTACTAAGAAAGAGAAGGAGGGAGAAAGAAAAAGTGTGGAGAACACCTTAAAATGTGTGCAAATAGCAAAGCCAGCCTTGGGACTTCCGCTGCTTGTATACATTTGTTCAAACGTGCCAATTTCTGAAAAATGGAGGCAGACCCACAGGCAAACAGAGAGAGAGTCCGAAAACTGCGGCAGTGATGGGGCTAAGAGTGGGGCGACACTTTACCAGATGCCTTTTTCTAAATGAACGTAAGTCCTCGAAGGGGCGTTGGGCATCTTGTTCTCGCCAGTCCCTGAGGATGCAATCACGGTGCGCTACTGTCTGCAGGGAGAGCAAGGAGAGTTAAAGGGGCTCGGCAGAGGGTGTCTGTTCTGTATGAGCCCTGGTTTGACACGGCCAGGCAGCTGGTTAATTCATTAAACCAAGGCTCTAATATAAACAGCCATTCATTTCACTCTCTGACAGTGTGCCGTCTGGACAATGTGAAGCACCCAAATATAACTGCCATACTGTGTCTATGTATGTGTGTGTGTGTTCAGGGGGGAAATATGAATGTTTATGTGTACATGATGTTGTATCGGAGCAGTCAGCGAATACATGGGAGAGGGGCCAGCCAGCGCTTTTCGTTCTAAACACAGAACGTTTTGAGAGACGCCGGGAAAGGTTCGGCTAATTGGCAAGGCTTACTGCATTGCTATGGCATTTCTCTGTACAATGCAATAGAACCGCAGATCTGTATGTAGGTATAAGCACTTTGACATGTTTCTACAATGCAGACGGATATTTTGAAATAAATGAGGCCCTTTTGCATTTTTTTTATCCATGTTTTTGTAAATATATGTTATTTTTTGGCAGACAAATGTAATAATAACAAATTATACATTTATGATTTTATACATTTTATGACAAATAAAATAGTAATTAAACATTTATAATTCATTAAAATCTATTATCAATAATTCAAAAATCATTGATGTTTCTTGGTTTGTCTGGAAAATAGGGAACACTTTACAATAAGGTCTCATTTGTTAACAGTATGAACTATCTCACGACCAATTCGTACGAATTCGTACGAGTGATTCAAAAGTGGCTAATTCGTACTAATTCATACGACCTCACTCGTACAAATTTGTACGATTTGTCTAAACCCACGTGACGGTTATGTTTAGGGGCGGGGTCAGGGGTAGGTCATTCGTACGAATTCATACGAATTGGCTAATTCGTAAAATATGTACGATTTAGCTAAATCGTACGAATTCGTACGAGTGAGGTCGTACAAATTGTTACGAATTAGCCACCTCGTAAAATTCGTACGAATTCCCGTGATTAACTAACAACACACTCTGAAAAAATGCTGGGTTGTTTTAACACAATTTTGGGTAAAATATGGACAAACCCAGCCCATTGGGTTAAAAATGTAATTTAAAAAAATGTAACCCAATGGCTGGGTTTGTCCATATTTTACCCAAAATTGGGTTAAAACAACCTATGTTTTAGAGTGCAGATGATACATTTATTTATATACAGGATTAATTTCTTTTTGATAACATTATTTAATATAAATGCTACTGTTCATTGTTAGTTCATGTTAGCTGAGGTCCATAAAATAATATGGTTACACTTTACAACAAGGTTTCATAGTTAACATTAGTGACCAACAATACTAAGAATGAACTTATACTTCACAGACTACTGAAGACCTCTTCATTTATTAACCTTAGTTAATAATAGCATTAGCTAATACATTTTTAAAAGTTTTTTTAATGCTCTGAACTAACATATGATCAACTGTACTTGTATTAACTAACACTAACAATTAATAAATGTATTAATAAATGATTGAAAAATATATTTTGTTCACTGTTTAGTCAATTTAGAGTTTTCAAAAATGAGACCGTATTATTGTAAAATGTTTCCAATATTAATAACAAAGACAACTTATACACAGGCATAGTGATGTGAACATTCATAAAGTCCTATATCATTCGATACAGTTACAATACAGTTGTGTGACAAAATGGATTTGTGTTTTAGTTTAATTTAGCATTTTTTATTGACATAAAGGTAATTTGTTGAATATTACTTTTAGAATGCCTATGTGTAGTGGTATACAGAAGCATTTGAAACAATACATCACATATACACATGTATGTTCTAGACACAGGCACAGGGGAGTGAATGACAGAGGCCTCCTGCTGTGCCCGCACTGTGTTGAATTGTTTAGTGGATCACTCTCTCCTACTGGAGCTTTTAGCTCCATGTCGCAAAGAGAGAGAGAGAGGAAAAACAATTGTGGAAAGAGGCTCGCCTTGTGTATTCTTAAGGTAAAATGAGAGTGATTTTAAAAATGGCAGGATAAAAACAAGTGCTTGAAAAACTGGAAAGCCGCACACTTCTCAGCTGTTTCGCTCTTGGCACTATTTGCAATCTTCAAATTGGCAACTGCATATTCATTACAAATTATCTGTGAATCATTTTTGAGGACTCGCATAGGAAAGAATTGTTTTCCTACCTCAATTGTTTAGACACAAATGAGATTAAGGGAAGAACATAGAGACTTAGTCACTTCCTTTAGAAGGAATACAGTATATTTCCTCAAGAGTTACAGAAGAAATATTTTCTCATATAATATTCCACAATTATTTTATAGTGCTTGTCAAAAATCAGAAAAATTGGAGACAATATTTAAACTGACATACTAGGATCTCATGTCAATCATTTTGAATGCAGCTGTGAGGTTATTAGCAAGGCATCTTGTTGTCAGCACATTCAGCTCAGGTGCGAGTGTATCCCTGGACTGACTGGATTGGGTTGCGAGCAGACGGAGTGTCTGGTGTTAAGGAGCACTGCCTCGTGTGGTTAGCCTGCTAAACACTGGCTTTTCATGGCCCTGTCATTACCTCTCCACCACCGCTCCTCTCTGCATCTTCATCTCCTCAGACGTGGCTGCATTTCTCCCTCTCTCTCACTGCAGCAGCGCGGCCCTGCATTCCACGGCACGAAGGGCAAAATAAGTGGCGGGTTGAACAAACACAACACCAGCCATTAATGGTTGCAGTCAACAGTCTGTACAGAGACAAATGACTGGGCTGGACCCAGGCAGTGGCCCTTTGACCTCCTCCCATACTGTTTTCTCATCTTTCAATCGGAATCCATTCATTTAGCTATTCTCGTCTCTTAAAAACTAAATTCCTGGGTTAAATACAGTGTTATCACAGAAAATAATTTTCAGTTTGAAAAAAAAAGTGGGTCAAAGAATATTTTCATATTCATATTTAGAAAGGCTATTGGATGAAATATAACACAAAATATCACAATGAACCTCAAATAGACACCACGAGGTAAGCTACTCTAAATCCGTCACTGAACATTGATTAACCTTAACTCTTTATTTACTATTAAATGGTAGGTTGTAAATAACATACAATTAATAAATTAAAAACATGTCGTTTAAATTATAAATACTTCCATAAATTACAGAAACACATATTCATTGTTCAAAACTTCTTAAGGTTCTGCAAATGTACAGAAGTGCGCTTACAGTGCAAGAAAGTCAATGGGGCAAACAGGCGTTCATTGTACGGTAAATGCATAGTTGTAGATAGTGCTTTACTTGCATTTAATGTTAAATATAGCTTTATAGTGCATGTATTCCCAGACCCTGTCCAGACTGTTCCGATTATAAATCAAGTTGTTTATCTGTTTAGATTGTCCATTTAATCACTGTGTGTTGTTTGGCTGAGACAGACACCTTTCTTAGCAGATTCTTGACAACAGTTTGACCACCAACAGTGCTAGGCTCTGGTCTTAATGCTAAGCCAGTCAGCCGTACGACATCCTACGAGCAGTGTGTATGTGCGCCGCGCATGTCCACGTGTTGGCGACTGCGTGTGGGGTCGCCAGTTCACCGTGCACCATCACCCTGATGGCTTCTGACACGGGCCTCCTCACTCCTAGCTCACTTCTGCTGCCCCAAATAGAGGATGAAAGCTCTGCCCTTTCTCCTTTCCTCTCTCCCTCCCTCCCATTGCTTCTGTCTCCAATATGTTTATCTTATCATCAGAGCTCTTTATTGGTAAATAAGGGTAGGCTGCCCTCCTGGTCTCTCCCGAAGTTAACCGCCGCTGATGTGCCTGTGTAACCATAGCACCCAGTGTTTAGGCTATTAGAGCTGCCTATTTACAATCTGGAGTTTCCTATTGATTATGTCTGCCTTGAATTCTGTTTACCCGGGAAATAAACAACACATGTGTCTCTTACTCTCTCTCTTTTTCTATCTATCTCTCTTGCTTTACCACTGTTTTCTTATTTTTTATCCCTACCTTTTTACCACCATTTATGTCAGTGGCCATCCTTTAAATTCTTTCTGCCCTAAAGTTGCAGTTATAGGATATGTTACACAAAACGAACAGCATAGTGATCCTTAAAGTAACATTCTGGGTTCAGTACAACCTAAACTCAATTAACAGCATTTTTGTATAGAAATTACACTACATTTCAAAAGTTTGGGCTCGTTAAGAGGTTTTTTATTGTTTTTGAAAGAAGCCCTTTATGCTTAACACGGCATGTATTGCTACATTTACAATATCGCCGTTTTCTCTTTTAATATATTTTTCAGCAGTCATTATTCCAATATACAGTATCACTTGATCCTTTAGAAATCATTCTAACATGTTAATTTGATGCTCAATAAACATTTATTATTATTATCATCAATTTTGTGCTGCTTATTATTTTTGTGGGAACTGTGATACTTTGATATTTTGATATTTTCCCACTGATCTCACTGACCCCAAACTTTTGAGCAGTAGTGTTATTTCCACTTTATTTTTTTTTTTTAAATAGTGGAAATTGTGTTATGCATGTTTGGCAACACTTTGGTTTTGGGTCCAATTCTCGCTGCCAACCAAATGCTGATTAGCATGCATATTACTAGGATATTGGTAGATTACTACTACATTATAAACATTAATTCCTTACTCTGCATGATCATATTTTACATCCCTCAATCCTACCCAATTCCTGAACTTAACAACTACTTTACTATCTATTAATAAGCAGTAGGAGTTAAATGAGGCAAGAGTCATAGTTATTGATAATAATGAGAATTTGAAGCCTATACTAAAGTTTGACATATATCTATATCTATCTATATCTATATATGAAGAGTTCAGATGCAAAAGCCTCTAAGTGCCATTTGAAATTTTCTTCTAGAATGATTATTTTTATCAAGCTTGTATATTTAAGTTCTGTGATTTCACTTAAATGGCAATGATAATTACCTATTAATTGTTATTTAAGTGAAATTACTGAACTTAAATATACAAGTTTGATAAAAATCATCATTAAAGAAGAAAATTTCAAATGGCATTTAGAGGCTTTTGCATCTGAACTCTTCATATCCATATCTATATATATATATATATATATATATATATATATATATTGCCTGCTAACCTTTCCTTAATTCCTAAGACGTTCCTAAAGTTATTTAAACCGCTTTACAGCGGTAAAACATAATAATATGTTTTAAAACATCAATTAATGAAAGTGCTTTTGTAAAACAAATGTCACATTGGCTCCATTCACTTCAATGCATTCATTTGGAAAAAATAAAGTAAATGAGACAAAATAAATTTTTGCTACAAATGCTGTCGATTGAGCCTTACTTGTATTGAACCAGAAACAGTCCTTGCATATAACAAATAAGCATACATACATTACTGATATTTTGACCCAGTTGCACTGTAATGAAAAGTAGATACAGAGAAAATGTCACACCTGGGGAGAGAATACATAGATCACCAGCAAACAAACAAACTGAGTCACTTGCATTTTCTTTAATGCACTTGGATTTCTATATGCTTGTACTGTATGCGTTCAAACAGACGCACACACATACCTGCTTCCACTCAGCCTGCTATGCTATGCTTCCTCTCATTGGTAACAGAATCCTTCGTTAGAGGGGTTAAGGCCTATGTATGTGTCATTCGTTCCATCCCTCTCTTTCCCCCTTCCCTGATCACACAGATAGAGATGCAGATAAGAAAGCAGTCCATGTTCATATGTTTGTGTAGGGCTGCACGCCACACTGCTCACACCAGTGTCTCATTGAAAAAGACTGCATTAACCCACTCTGTGCTACCCAATCCCATGTGTCTTAATCAGACACTCAGAGTTAACCCTTTGTGTACCACAGCAGAAGGTTCTTAAACTGTGGTATATCCGGGGAAGGTTGGATTATGTTATATACTTGATTTATCAGGCTGGGACATCTTTCTCCGTTTTGAACCTTGAGTCACATTAGCCCTTACTGTCCTTTCAACCTTAATGTGCTCCTCCAAAAGACTGACACAGGCCTCTAATGAAAAGGCTATGTGAGCTGCTGACTGAGAGCAGTTTATGTTTGTTCTGCCTGTGACCATTATTTGGAGCTATGTAGAGTGACCTCACACGGCTGGCACCGCCGTCATGCTAATAAAGCTTTTCTTGATTTGAATCAGAGTGACAGTGGAGAAAGGGAGTGGACCACAAGACACAATAAAACCAACAACCCTGCAGTGCACTGGCGCAATCTTTTAAATTCAAACACTAATAGTTGTGTTTATGCTTATACACTTTGGTTAGAGTGTATATTCCGTTGGTAGTGCTTATAAGCCATCATGGGATTCCACAAGGCTCTGTATGTGGACCTCTTGTTTTGTCCCTGAATGCATGGCTACACTGTGTTCTCTGCTTATGTATGACTACACGCTCAAATATTTGTATAACAGCACTTTGCTATTACCTTTGTATAGCAGAATGTCTTGAAGTGATTAATATCACCACTAGATCCTGTCTTCTTTTGATCCTCGTCTTTGCCACCCCATTGGAAGTCTCTCATTTATGTGCTGCACACTTCAGAGAAAGCTTGCCTGTTTACAAGTTCAAGGCTCCAGTTTATCTTAACCGAGAAAGACAATAGTAATTATATGTGTGAAGTGAATTGTGTGTTTGTATTGGGCTGATGGTGGGTGGATGGGGAGCGCTGTAATCTTAGCAAACTGAGTACACAACAGCATAAACAGCAAACAGATGAGATCTCGTTTGGTTTATCAAAGCCTCACATCCAAGTCTTTGAGATGAGTTATGCGGTCTGGATCAGTCAGTGCTCTTTATAATGGCTGTTTTGTTTGTAACCTCTAGAGGGAGCTAGAGACTTAGCTAAAGGATACTTTACACAACATTAACAAGTTTAGTACTGTATGGTGGAGTATTTAATACTAATATGCATATGTGTGATAAACGTTGAAAATATGTAATTAATCAGCCTCTAAGTGCCATTTGAAATTTTCTTCTAAAATGATCATTTTTATCAAGCTTGTATATTTAAGTTCAGTAATTTCACTTAAATGGCAATGAATATGACCTTTTAATTGTCATTTAAGTGAAATTACTGAACTTTTGCTTTTGCATCTGAACTCTTCATATATATATATATATATATATATATATATATATATATATATATATATATATATATATATATATATAATTTTGTTTTTATATACTTTTTACATTTGTTATCATTTACAATTATTAAGTAGTAATCTTATTATTTATATTTTGCATTTGGATTATTCCCAAATTATAATGGATAACATAATAAATGTAAAAATGCCAAGAATCTCAACTCAATTTTTTTTTTTTAAATTGTTGATTATATAATTTGTGGGAATAAAAAAAATATCACTAGTGGTCTCAGACTTTTGGACTCTACTGTATATATCCAAGCAGGTTGGGTTTGGGTTGAGTGTTTATGAATTTGTCCTTGGTTTGGACACTGACTCAACATGGACATAAAGATGTAGAGGTGCATGCAAATTTGTGTGGGTTACAGACTGTGTGTGTGTGTGTGTGTGTGTGTGTGTCTGCCTGCGGCTATTTTAACTGGCAGAGCACAAGGTGTTGTACTGTGAAGGATCCATCAGCAGTGCCGAACACCGCTCAGGAAACCAGCCCTGACAGACACACACCACTGACATAGCTGCATATGTGTGTGTGTTTAATGCAGAGAAAGAGAAGAGATGAAACTGAGTCTGAAATTACTCTGTGCCACCTGCGTTACTGCACTCTAAAAAATTGAGGATAAAAGCTTGTTTCTGCTTATTTCATCATCAGAATTGTGCTATTATAAAACATTACAGATAGAGGTCTTTTGAATGGTCTTCGTTGCTGTGGATTTGTTCATTTTATTTCAGTGTGATGAACAGGAAATCACACGTTTCGATAAATGCAATCATCTTCAGAGGCGTTCGTATTTAAGTAAAGTTACATTGAAACCTAGTGTGGGTTATGTTGTTTTCTACTATCTCTCAGCCCTGTCACAGCCACGCAAGAACAGCAACCCATCAAATTATAGACTAATCAAAATACACTCTGTATCCATGTAAAATAGCAGCAGTAATTGCTATCTAAAGTATAGGGGAACCTTTTGGAATGAGTTTTTATGAGTACACAAATGTGTTGAAAAAGTGTTTCCGCAGTGTGTGTGTGTGTGTGTGTGTGTGTTTTGGTCGGTCTGCATGTGTGGCTTGTGAGAGAAAGTGGGAAAGACATTGAAGGTGACACTTTGTGACCATAATCAGAACACCGCAAAAACCATGGACGCTCCACACTAAAGCAAACCCTAACCTGTTATGCTGACCCTAGGCCAGTTTGGCCACCATGGTTACAAGAACCACGGATGAACACATAGTGCAGAGAGCTGATCTGGAGTTTGCGGTTGGGCGCAGGGAGTGTACAGTCGCCGTAATGGTGCACTTCCACTAAAAAATCCTCCAGCCTCTCAAAATCCAGCCTGGCTTTTCCAGTTCCACTCCATTACAGAGTTGAGCGAACATCCTAAACGCTCATCCAAGAGCTTCTGCCTCTATGTAAACAACGCAATCCCCATGATTACAGCAGGGTTGAAGGGAAGACAAGACAGTGAAAGAAATCAAATTTAGTGGCCCACAATAATTGGGCAGGCCGACCATTTCACGCAATCTTGACAAAAAATCATTACCTTTTGGTCTTCTAGAAATAGATCGGAATCCAGAGAAGTTGCAAAGAAATAATGGCGGTGAGCTGTTTTTCCTCAGGCATGTGCCTCCTTGGCCCGTGTGGTCTACACGCCCTGGTGACAAGTGGCCCCTGATTGTCTGGTCTCAGAGGGGCAGGGCAGGCGCTGTGGGCCATAGTGACCACGCCGAGTTCACGCTGGCCCCACAGGCGCCTGCTCTCCGGGCCAGCTGAGGTCATAAACAGTTAACAGAGCAGGGCCCACGAAGGACACAAGACAGAGAATGGATCTTTCTGACCACATAAAGAGTTAGCCCGTTTTGCTCGGTGCCCACAGGGAAAACACATTCCCACGGACACTTGCATTTGCTCATCATGCTTGGAAAATGTAATTTATGAAATATCGAATTTGAATATATTCAAAATATGAGATTTTATGTTAAAAGTAAAATACATATTTACACTACCGCTCCAAGGTTTGGCATCATTACTATTAAAAGTTTTTGATAAGTCTTTTAAATTCACCAAGGCTGCATTTATTTTATCAACATTTAAAATGTAGTGTATTATGGTTTCCACAAAATATCAAGCATTGTAAACATCCAAATCTGCATATTAGAATGATTGTTGAAGGATCATGTGACTCTGAAGACTGGAGTAATGATGCTAAAAACACAGCTTGACCATCATAGGAATACATTACATTTAAAATACGTTAAAATAGAAAAACTTAATTGTAATAATATTTCCCAACATTCCTGTTTTTACACTTTTGATCAAATAAATGAAGCCTTAATGAGCAAAAAAAACTTCCAAAAACATAAACTTAGTTATTTCAAGATTTTGACCAGTGTGTGTGTGTGTGTGTGTTCATATTAGCATTTAAAAAAATGCAAAAAAATTTAAATATCTTAATGTGAATGCAATTAAAGTCTACTTGGTCCCATGCTGTTTGACTTCAATTATATATATATATAAAAAAAAACACATGTTGAGCTGCAGTTGAAACATTTTAAAATATATATGTATATATAAGATATATAAAATATATATAAATATCCGGTAAAAAAAAAAAAAAAAAAAGCGTTCAGTGTTGTGAGTGAATGATGATGATTTTTCCTTTTTGGGTGAACCCCTCTAAGTCTAATGTAAGGTTTCATAGAGTAGTGTGAATGCTGAGTTTGGTGTAGGGCGAGAGCGACAACCACTATATCATTCCTTAATTAATGCAAGCGTGACAGAGATACTTGTGGCTCTAAATCTTTGTAAGCAGTTACAGTTTGCTCCCAGCTGCAAAAGTGTGGGTGTGAGAGAGGATGCATGTGTTCTGTCATGATCCAAATGTGCAGAAAAATGGTGGCTGCCTTGTGCGCCTCTTTTGAGGCGGGACCATCTAAGACACCTGTCTGTATGATCATAGTGTAAAAGGTGAGCGAATCAGGTGATCTGGCATGTTACTATGGATATGGCGACTCTACCTTATGGTGCCACAACAAAAAATGTGAAATTGAAGTAGTTTTGAGAATAATATTTTTAAGTATGTGCATGCATGTTGTTGTGTTGTGCAAAAAAGTCGTGTGTGGTATAGGAAAACCTGTTGTGCTGCAAAAGTTTATGAAAAATGTTTCCCTCGACTTGATACTTAACTTAATTTAGTTGTGTATCTTATACTTTCGAGTAAACAAGGCAAAAATAAATTAACTCTTGCGACTTGACCGAGCCAAGGTAAAGTGGTTTCCATAAACAATTCAAGAAAACTCAACAAACGGAAAGTGTGTGTACGTGTAAAATGCTGCTGAAGAAGGGGAGGACTTATGGGAGTTTTATGATGTCATAAATACTTGTTCTGATCCCTGAAGATAAGCAATTGTGTGAGGATGATGAGGAGCAGAGCGATGAAGATAACCATGGCCATTAATGATGGCCTTTGCACTAGGTCTCTAAGAAAACATCAAATGTGTAAAGCTGTGAGCAGCTGCTAAATGGATGAATGCTTGTCCTGGTTGTATGCGGTCTGATGGCCAACCTCTATCTCTCCTATATGCATTCTATTCCACTTTATCTCTCAGACCATCCATTCATTGGCTCAGATACTCGTCTGTCTGCGCCTGTTGTTTGACTCATGCTCACACGAATATTGGTTGTTTGTAAATAGCCTTTTTTTAATAATTGAAATGGCTATGAATAACTTAATGGCTATTAATACATTCCTTATGAATTTAGCTTTTGATCACTGGTGCTGGTGATTTATTTATGTGAGTTTTAATATGCGCCTATTCGTGCACAAGCGTACTCTAATTTATTCTTTTTGAATATGAGACCAATCAATCACTAAATCGTGGACGTAAGTGACATATTAATAAATGCACTTATCATATTTGATAGTATGAATATAGTAAACACTGATAAATAATTCTTTGTCTTCAAGACAGACCCCACAGACTATTAAATCTAATCCTTAATTGATATTTAATTTCCATCCTTGCTTTGAAGATCATGTCGATTGTGAAACAGTGGATAGTGGTTTTATTTAGGAGACTCTAATGATAAAGACATTGATCGTGAAGGTTGTTTTGGAGACATATTACAATATTTGTGATATTGACATTTGAGATCTGTCATCAGTCCCACTATTTTATGACCATCAGACCCAAGGCCATGGTAGGTGAGGACAGAGGTTGGGCGTTAATGTTTGTTAAGCCCTGTACACGGAGGGGGTGGATTAAACGCTGTTCCTCATCAGGCAGCGTAGCTTGTCCTTGATCGCTTTAACAGGTCGTTAAAATCATTAAAAGCACAACTCATCAGCACTTTTTGACAGCCCTAGCGTGAGAATGACTTTTCTTACCCCATTGTTTAAAAAATGACATCCATAAAATAGTCCGTTCACCTTTAGCATTACCTCTTTTCAGGGTCTGTTTAAAAACAATAATGCCGTAAAGCACTCGTTAGGTTTACAGTCGCAGTAAAAAAGAAGCGGTAAAAGACGGGGCTGTCTCTCCTTCTTAATGATGCTGTCGTTTTATTGGGATGAGACGTATGACTGTCATCAATAGATGGGCTGGATATAGTGCACATGATGCTCTCCCACACATTACAGCTTTAATGGAGAATTAAACAACAGGCAGGTAGCGTAAACAGGCCAACAGGCACCACACTGCGAAGCCATCGATTTTCATTGCCTTGTTTCCTCATTGACTTTCATGCTAAAACAAATGGCTAATTGAGGGCTATGAGGGAGGTCTGGTCATTGTTTATCCAATTATATATATGACTTGTGTAATAACAGGTGATGTGGTTTGTCTTAATAATGTGCTTAACGATTATGATACCTCATTGTCCGCTTCTATATGGGGACTGGAGTAGTTAGAAACATGTTTAATTTGATGCAAAAGACGTTTGTGGAAGTAGATTTGTACATGTGTCTGACCTAAGCTTGATCATTGCGGTATAGCACCTGATGAAGATGGATATCCAAAAGACGCTGTTTTTACAGCCCGACCATAATAATTTACACTTTATGAAATTGCAGGCCCTAAAAACACAATTTTCCAGTAATCATTTTTCATTTATCAATCATTGCATTCCATGATCCAACATTGATGGAGACTACAAATGTTTGCAGTAGACGTATGAAGTACACACAAGACGTGGAATCGGTGTTGTAAAAATACATAAAATACATTTATTATGTTGTCTACGTGCATAAGGAAGTGATTTAATGCTGGTGCATTAAATCTAGGCAGCCTGGCACCTAGAAAACATTGTCGAGAAAGGCATATTTGTTATATTGATTCGACAAAGTTTATTTGTTATATTGATACGAGGTCATCAGGCGTTTGAAAAAAAATCATTTTAATGCATTATGACATCATAAAGTATTTGCTGGAATCATTTTGATGCTGTTATCGTGGGATGACTGAGGTCAAAATCCCAGTCAGAGACACTGCCAATAAAACAGGATGTTTATTAAGTGAGACGTACTTCATTACGTTGCTCCATATGGTAATAAAACTGTACATGCACTTATTATGTACAGGTAAACTTTGAACACCCAATAAACATTGAGAGCTACAAATGCTATCAGCTTTTTTTTTTTTTTAAACATGATTTTACACCCAGTATATCTAATAAAAATCCTTTTCCAAAGTCATACTTTGTTCTCATTAACTCAAGCTATAAACAGGCTGACCTTTGATTGCACTTCAGGACACTTAAAACATCGTCCATCACGGTCCTATTAAAATAAAATGAAATTAGGCGTTTCTGTGTATTTTGTGGTTTGAATCATATTAATTGATTTTTTTGCGTAGGATACAGATTGAGTTAAATTAATACATAGCCGTGGCATTCATTATTTAGACAAATAGCACAACGTTTGCCCTCCTGAATCAATTGTAATTGAATGTTTCTGTGGTTATATGGTGCAGCAGGTTCGCAGGCAAACCACAGGGTGTTCAGGCTCTGGAACATGGGTACTATATTATTTCTCACTATATTACTGATGGGAAAACCATTTCCACCAGTGGTGAGGACTGTGGCTAAACTCTACATGTATTCCAGTGGCATGCGGTACTGGGTGTCTCTGGCTTCCCTCACTCAAAGTGGATGGCCAATGGATGTTTTCATTTGACCTTTGCCAGCTGGACTGTATTATTATGTCAACATCCAATCAATGACAAGAGATGCCGTTTAATGAACTCTCAAATAGGAGAACTCTCTTTCTCTTTCTGCAGTTGATCTTTGCAAAGCCCCTCTTTAATGTTACTGACTACTCCCGCCTTAGAAACTGTTGTGGCCAAATCATTTCTCTATAGCAAGCTTTTTCTTTTTCAAAGATGAAGTGTTATTGGATGGATTTGAATGCAAGTTTACATGACAATGATATATATATATATATATATAGAGAGAGAGAGAGAGAGAGAGAGAGCTATATATATATATATAAATGGCTTAACATTGTTTGAGAGGATGTGAGTTTACAAATCTTTAAACAAATGTTGCGCAGTGCATAAATCCACATAAATCCTCATTCCACATAAAAAAAATCTACTGTACTTTTGCTCCAGTATAAGTTACTAACTTAAAGGGGTCCTTGATTATGATTTCACTTTTTTTTACTTTTTAGTTAGTGTGTAATGTTGCTGTTTAAGCATAAACAACATTTGCAAAGTTACAACATTTAAAGTTCAATGCGAAGGGAGATATTTTCTTTTTACAGAAATTGATTTTTAAGGACTACAACAAACGACTGGTAGGGACTACAAAGAGCTTCTTCTCGGGTTGGTGACATCATGAACTTTAAAGTTCCGTAGCCCCGCCCACTTATTCGAGCACGTCACTAGTAGGTAAACAGACGTGATGCTAACACTGGACCGAGCAACTATGCGATAAACATGCATTTGAAGAGTGCAAAATGCTGCATTGGATTTGCAGAGAGCCCTAAAAAAATGATGCTGTGCCTTATACTGTATATTGGATCTGACAGCAACGGCGCAACGCACTTATGCGATGAAAAGTTTTTACTGTGTCACTATTGCTTTGTTATAAATCGTTTGATATGTACAGATTGTCTAACCAAAATCACCAGTGACCAGCGATTTCTGATATGTTATGATTCATATAGGCCTACAGTCAGAAGTTTTTTTCTCATAATCGTTTATTGTCAGTAAATCAAACTAGTGACTGAACGGTCAACTAAACTTCACATTATTTCTCTTAGTAGGATGAAAATAATCTATTATTATAACTGTGATTAAATTATACTCAGAAAACAGAAGCTGGAACTGTCAATCAAACAGCACGAGTGTTCTGGACTCTCGACAAAACTTGCATTAGAGTCAACGGATCTCTTATTTACGTTGTGTTTGTACTGTTAGTTGTGATGAAAGCATTCTTAAGTGTGCAGAAATCGAGTTACAATGACGAGATTGCTGCATTCAAGGCATTAGAGGTCATTTAATGTAGGCTACTTTTTCTTTTAAACACTTTGTACTTGTGTGTAGTTTGTTGAACCCAGTGTGACCAGTAAGATAAATATCCCCTTTTAGAGCCCTTGTGTGGTTTGGAGGTTTGTTTTAGACAAAAAAAACACACAATGACTGAGTTCACCCATCATAGCTGGTATTTAAGGATAGGCAGACATGCACACACAAAAATACATAACAAATCACTATATTGCCCTGCCAGTATTGTGGTCATCTGCACACAGGGTTACGTTCAGGCAATATTTGGTAGGCATTATATTACACTGTCTTTCTGACTATTATTACCATTGCTGTAGTTTGGTTCTTTTGCCAAGGTTTATCTTGACCCTATCAACATCTGCTGCGTGCTTTGATGCTGTATCTAAAATAATCTAAAACATAAAAAACCTAAATATATCATTGACACCACTCAAAGAGCACACCCTCATTTAAATGTTTGATAATTAGTGACCACAGCAAGAGCGACTAGCTACAATGCAGCTACTCATTACTGGCACTTCAAATTAATGGGGTACAATCAGTAGGTTTTCCACATGGAGTACAATAAAAACAACATTTACACCACAGAGACTATGAGTCCAAATGGATTAAAATTAACAAAACCAATCACACCCTTTTACGTGATGGGAAATCACATCACAAAGATGCTATTTTCACTTCTTTCTGTGGAAAACCATGCCTGTGGTATGCTTGATCCAGCAAATATCACAGTAAATCGGAGAAAATTCAACGTAAAGCCACAGCAAATGTGTAGAAAATAGCTTTGCTTCTAAAAAGTGAATGATAGTTGCTCCAAGAACTTCATTGTCCATTTCATGTTCATAGATGAATCAAGAAAAATCAGTCCTACTTTTTCCAAAGGGAAAAAAAAAATGTCTACTGGGAATTTGAGCCCTAATTCTCATCTGCTGTGTACATACTCGTGCAGTTGTTTTGCAAGTGCATGTACCATTGCTAATTGAATGAGCTTTAAACTAGCATCAGAAGTCACCTTAGCAAAAGGAAATGGGAACAATTAAGAAACCATAGGCAGATATAAAGACACGGCCATCACCTTCCGTTAGATGCGGCCCGACCGTCCCGGCGGCGGGGGTGACCGTGCTGATTGCCGGAGCGGTTTAATTAAGAGCCCTGTAGATGTGGCGCTCCCACACCATTGAGTCACGTGGAATGTGTGATGGGAACAGATGCTGAACTAATGACAACCTGGTGACACCCAACCGCATCCTACCGCCTTCTCAAACTGTCTGTGGGCCAGACCCCCCACATCTTTAAGTCTCTCTGTGTGTGTGTGTGTGTGTGTGTGTGTGTAAGTCGGTTCTTCTATCTGCTGATGGTTTATAATGAGGGGGGTGGCGACTGGGATGACAGGGTACATGCACTTTCATGGTTAATACAGAAACAATCCTGTCCCTTGTATCTAAGCAGAAAACCTTTTTGAAACTCTGGTTTACCATAAGACAATACAAAGCAGAGGGAATATAATATGCTTAAAGGGACACTCCACCCATTTGCATTAAGCTTTCCATTGTTAGAAACCCAGTTCTACTATTGAATGGTCGTGCAACACTCTCTCATTTTCCCCCGAGATGAGAGAAATCCAACATGACATCATGACTTTTGCGTAAACATACACGCCACTTTCGAGTCAGGTGGCGTGTTATCTCTACGCATCTTGAGCTATCTGCGTGTATCCGCGTGTATGCGTGTATGTCTACACCATTAACGTCCACGTCATTCCGCGTGTCACGCAGTCAAATCTCCAGTCATAAATGCCATTAACCCCAGTGACGGTTAAGTTTAGGGATGGGGTTGAGGTAAGTCATATCTTTTTTTTACCTAGGGAACAGTCATAAATGCCATTAACCCCAGTGACGGTTAAGTTTAGGGACGGGGTTGAGGTAAGTCATATATTTATATAACGTTAAGTCAATGGCGTTCATAAACACGCTGAAAGGCGATTATGCGTCTTGATAGCACGCCAAAAATGGAAATACGAATTGGCGTGGCATACACACGCTACTTCCTGAGATCAGTCTGGAGAAATCTGCTATTTACCCTTTTCACTTCCTCCCACAATGACGCAAAAAACGTCATTTTAGGTCATTGTAGGAAAGAGTAAGTATAAGAGGGGGGATTTCTGTAAAGACTACAAGCACTAGATCTCACACAGATCAGTGCCAGTGCATCTAATTTCACCGGCAGAAACTTTTTGAAAATATGGACGAAGCTGAACATGCAGACGGATGCATTATGGAGGATTGGGATTACACAGTGTCAGCCATCTTTTTTGGAAGCTAAGCTAGCAGGCTCTTGTTCTGTGGAGAAAGCTGAGTGGTAACTTTAGGGGCTAGCGTCCTCTTATGCCCGGACATGTCCGGCCGTCAATGTCCGGGATTCAGCTTTTGCTTTCTGCAGTCGCCATGCATTGTTTACTTGTAAGATACAGCTTCTCAGTCTAACTGAATTCATTCTGATCGGTGAATCTGAATTTACATGAACGCTAAAAAAGTGATCGGTTGATGTGCGTTTTAACATTGCTAAAAAAATTCCCGCTCCTCCGTGAGAGATTTGAGACAGGTGACTTGCATCTCACAGGTGTCGCTCATCGGCAATCAAGCCACCGGCCTCGCGTAGTTCTCCACACGGCCCTCACTCGTCCTGCTCGCCACAGTAAACATGATGAATGGCGACTGTTGAACACAAAAGCCGAATCCCGGACATTTTTTGGGCGATCTCGAAACACATTTTCAGGCAGACTCATCACGGAGACTCACTAGTAACATTAGCCTAGACTGTTGTTTAACTACTGCGCTCTGTAGGCGTGGCCTCCTAGGGCAGCGAAGCAAGTGCATTCTGGGAGTTGTTGTCTTTCCTCCACATAAGCCAAAAATACATTTTCTGGCTTTTCTAGAAAGCTCCAAATTCAAAAATAATTTCACATTTCTTCTACATAAATGACCCATTTTAAATACACATTCATCTTTCCAGAGGTGGAATGACCCTTTAATGTATGGAGGATGGGAGAGAACAAGGCTTCAGAGATGGATCTCTCTAAGTAGTCGAGGTAAACTAACCTATTTGAGGTTCTATTATATTGCTATTCTCTCTTTGCCCAGGTTAATGTGGTCAGCTCAGAGGTGCAGACACGGTTAGGAGCGGTTCATGATGCCACAGCTTGCAAACAGATGTGCTACCCTGTGCCCTGATGCCCTGTGCCAGTCATACACAGTTCTATAGCCAAAATGGCACATTCTAGCTGTTGTTTTTAAAATCCTCCAGCTTTGGCTGTTATTTTGGATATAATTTATGAGCTTGTTCATATTTTAAAGATAAGATCTCTCTGTTTGAGTCTTTCGGTAAATAAGGTAGTAAAATCTCACATATAACAGGACTGGCTCAACCAATAGTGTGATTGTTGGGCAGGATTACCTATTATTGGGTGAACAAACTTTACTCATCACTTTATATTTTGAAATGGCTTCTTGAATTGCTTGTTCTTTGTTGCAGTGACATTTGTATCCAATACACACAAATGAGTTTGGCTATTTGACCTTAAACACATTTTGAGATACTATCATGTGGCAATAATAATATGTTTTATGATGAGCATAAAACTATTAAAACAATGTATGGGCACACTAAAGCAAGACTGCTTAGAGTCATTCACACAGTCACTGAACAATTATACTTTTTGATATACAGTACTAGATAATAACCGATAGGTGAAGCTGACGGCTTAACCAATGGCATGTTCGAGTTTGGAAAAGCTGACAATCTTTTAAGTTCCATTTGATGAAAATAAATAACAAACAGTGTTTGGCCGAGTGTAAAAATGCCAAAGAAAAAACGTAATGTTATTCATGTTTTAATTATTATTATTATATATTTCATTTAAAAAATGTTTTTGATTTTTCATTTGGAGTTCTGGTAAAGAATAAAGCAAGTACATTTACTGTTGAATCTGTATCTGATAATCTGTAACTGGACAATGAAAAACTGGAATGTGTTTTTGTCCTCATAATAATTCATTGTTTGCCTCCGGTTTTCTGTTACTGATGTTACTGAAATGTGTTTCAAACTTTGATTCTTGTTTTGAGTGACTGAAGGCTTTCTGATTGATGAGACACAGACAAACAAACAGATGGCAGGAAAGAGGCGCATGCGTATCCTCTCTCAAAGGCCCATGGGTAGATTGAAGTAACCACTCATTGATACCGAGAGAGCCTTCGACACATTGGTTTCTATCTAATCTTTAGAGATCAGTGCTGTTGACTCTCATTTGGCAGCCACTTTTTTAACGGAATAGCCCTTTATTTGTGGCCGTCAGGCCAGCTACGAGGGACAGACTTGACGTTTGGCAGCTTGTCGCCTTGCTTGGCCCTGATCAGTCTCTCAGGGTCTGCTAGCAGAGTGCAAAATCATGTCGCCTAACACAGTGCTGTTTACTGCCCGGCCCACCAGCAGCCCTGCTAACACGCCGAACATCTAATAAATAATACAGAGCAACAGACGGGTGGGGGAGGCCACCAGTGTTTGTGTGTAAATAAAGAAGTAGGATTGGGTTTGGAAGAGCAGAGTGTCTATTTATTTGCGAAGATTTAAAATGCAACACTAATGGTGTTCACGTGCAGGCTGTCATTTTGAATTCATGAATTAATAAGCAAGTAAGTTGTCTGGTCAGTGAGTAAGATCTTCTCTACTGGAAATTAGGACCATCTTTTAACTCTGTGATTCACTCGGGTGAACTTGGAAAGATCTTTACTGCTTTGTTAAGCCTATAACACAGGGAAAAAGGGAGCTGATTATGTGTAATCTTCCGTGACTGTCAAAAAAGTACGCTCTATATAGAATGAATATGGGTAGTATGAATGAAAATTGAATTCAGACGTTGTTACTGTCACGTGAATTACCAGCGTCAGTTGCGTTGCTTTAAATACGTATTCAGACATACTAGTCTTTATACTGTTTTCCATATAGTACACTCTAAAAAATGCTGTGTTGTTTCAACACAAATATGTGTAAAATATGGACAAACCCAGCCATTGGGTTAAATCTTTTAATTCAATTTTAACCCAACAGTTGGGTTTGTCCATATTTGACCCAAATTTGGGCTAAAACAACCATTTTTAAAGTGTAGGGAAGTATGCGATTTCGGATTCAGCCTTTGTTTCCTGTGTCTACATGTTTGTTTCCATGATTTCTATTATTTTTTTATTTGTTGTCATGGCAACTTAGTTTAATTGATTTGGTACACCTGCTCCTTGTTTAGCTCTTGTATTACTCTGTGCATTTATAAGTTGTAGTTTCATCTCGTCTATGTTAAGTTGGTTGCATTTCTCCTGCATTTCTCCTGTCCTCCTGTGTGTTTATTATTTTGTTTGAATTGTTTAATAAGGAAAAAGGAATTTTAAGGAAATATTGTAGGTTCTCTCTCTCTCTCTCTCTCTCTCTCTCTCTCTCTCTCTCTATATATATATATATATATATATATATATATATCATAATGCTAATGGTACTTCAGTCTGATGAAGCTGTGTTACTTGAAAAGGTGTGATAGGTGCAAAAAAAGTGTAAAAAGGTAAGAAAGGTGTAATAATTTATATGAGATGATGAAACCATAAGAAATCACATGACTTAGTACCCCATCCCCCCACCGACATGGACGTTGTACTTTTTTATTGTTATAAGAGCGTTTTGTGAAACACTGCACTATGCTATTGTAAATATTATAAACATTTTATAGAATAATTTGAAAAATTATTTAATACTTTTAAATGAATTGATTGACGGTTATTTTCTTTCCCCCCCAATGTGTTGCAACATGCTTGTCATTGACGAGGCACATTAATGCACCAGTGCTCCAATATATCCAGCGCCTGCACAGATCTATAAGTACAGCACTGCTTTTCATGCTCAAACTAAAGCAGATAGCATTTTTAAAACAGTTTCCAGCATTTTAAAGACATGGCAAATAAAAAATGACTGCATGTTGTAAAAAAGAGAAATATAGATTCCCCACGGAGAGAGGCAAGAGTTAACTAAATCAAGCCATTAGTGACTGAGTGGGGAAAAGCGAATGAAAAACTAGCTACGGTCTCTTTTATTGTTGGGTTTAATTAAATTTTCAGCTCTAATTACAATTAAGCCACTTAGTATGTATAATAATGTTTGCATCACAGAGCAGCACAGATGCAGTCCATCAGCGCAATTAAATATTAAACCAGTGGAGGCTGTACTAATAGTGGCGCAGCAAGAAGCCGTCCTGTCTGCGCGCCAACCAATGCAACCGGGACTCCCCATACGGCCGTTTGGAGACCCGCAGAGCATCATCGCCATTCCCTGCCGCTGAGCTGTTTAGCTGTGCCTCGGTATTTTTACCCTTTTTTTTAGTTAGCAATGCTTTTACATCAAATGCCTCTCGAGGTGAATATAGGTCACTATGAGGTTCATCCAGTGGAAAAAGCATTACTAACTGAGAAAAAAAGGCGGGAAAAATACAGACACATGGGTAAACAGCCCTGGAGAGTTTGCGAGAGTGTTTCTGAGCTGTGAATCGGTGGTCTAATGCAAAATTAGTGTTGTGTTGCCAAATTATTCATAAGCCAGGAATGAGTGCATTTTAAGCCCAAATGATAAATTCCTTGACTCATCCCTCTCTGCTTCTTTCCGTGTGTGTGCTAATGCCCTGTCCTCTCTTTCCGACGATAAAGCTTCACTCATCAAGGTGTTTTGCATTATTCAGGACACGGTGACCGCCAACAACACTAAACAAAGGTTTATTTGGTTCTGCTTTGTCAAGCGCTTTGACAGCACGTATGTTTCCTCTCAAGCATTTAGCAATAAAGAGCAAACTTGGATGATTTTGGTTTGGGTCGCATCGGTGCTCTTTACAAAGACGGATATTCTGCCATGACCCAAGTTCTAGTCGAGATACATTTCATCTTCCATATTTATTTTCATTTCAGCTGCGACCATTCAAAATGAGCAGGAGCAGTAGCTTATCAAACAGTATTGTTGTGATACAAATCAGTTGTTTTAGCTCAGTTTGTAGTCATTCACGCCGTCCCTCACGTTGATTTTTGGAGACAGTGCATCCCCTGGCAAGCTGCAGTCCTCCATTATGGGCAGAGAGGAATGTGTAAGGGTGCAGGATCTTTGAACTGTAAAGTCAGGCTTTTGGCTCGGCCGCCATCAAGGCATGCCTGGATAAATTTAGCAGCCATAGAATAAACCTAAATAGAAGGCTCCTCTTGGGGTAATAATTGGGTGTTGCTGCCCTACATTGCAAACACTGTCGATTCCAGTGAAATATTTCTGCACTGAGGCACACAAACAAAGCATAAACACGAAATACATGAGAGAGGAAAAAAACAGACACGATCACAGAGTGGCGGGTTGGGTGTGTGTGTGTGTGTGTGTGTGTGTGAGAGAGAGAGAGAGAGAGAGAGAGAGAGAGAGAGAGAGATGTATTATAGTTTTGAGGATTTAGAATTTAAATGTTTCTTTAGTTTTAGTTTGTTTTAATAGTTTCAGTATTTCATTTAGTTTTCAACCCTACAATTACATTACTATTTATTCTATTTGCCCATGATGACACATACAGTACAACATTAGGTTTGGCTCCACAGGGCCTGGCCCACCTAATCACGAACTTGGCCCACCCTAGAAACCACCAAACCTCCCACGACTAACTCTGGCATCACATGAATAAATTACATTTTTAAAATATATTCAAATAGAAAACAGTGACTTTAAATTTTTAATAATATTTCTCAAAATTGCTGCTGTAATGCATTTTTTATCAAATAAATGCAGCCTTGCTGAGGATGAGAGACTTATTGCTGACCCCAAACTTTTGAACAGTTTTGTGAATCATGTGAGTGGATATTTAACATATTTAAATGTTGAATAATGTGCATTGAATAATATGCGTGTGTGCAGGATATGAAAAACATAATGTTGCCATCAAAAATATGTGATGTTAAGATTAAAGAGTCAATCTAGAGGTAACTATACGCACAAACTCACCCCATTCACAACAACCAAAAAGCACGTGGTACCTTTTGACAAACAGAGCGTGATATGCACACACATATTCAGAGAGCCCTTTATCCCATGAAACTACACCAGAACTTCAGACCCAGTGGTGAATGGTCTGGTAGTAAATGACACTCACTTGCTTTTTTCATTATTCAAATGTCTTGTATATATTTAGATATGAGATTTAGGTTGCATTTATGCAGCAATCAGTATTTTTTTATCAGTTTAAGGTGTGATAAGCTGCTGTTTATTGATAGCTTTAAAAAACGTTATCTGTCTTGCGATCTCTCTCTCTCTCTCTCTCTCTCTCTCTCTCTCTCTCTCTCTCTCTCTCTCTCTCTCTCTCTCTCTCTCTCTCTCTGTGGGCGTGGGTTAGATGGAGATGTTTATGATGAGGGATTATCCAGAAGTCCAAAGGGCACCATTACTGCTGTCTTTAAGTTTCATCTCCACTAGTTCATCACCCCGCAGAGCCAAAGGGGGTCATCAGTTATAAAACACTCAATAATTGTTTTAGGTCTGGTTCTATTTATCTACATGATTATCAGAAATAGTATTGCGTTTTTTTGTTGGAATAAAACTGTAAAGAATAAAATATTATCTGATCATTTATTTTAATGGCTTTGAAAAAATAATTTACACTCATTGAGACAGGGCATTATACACTCACTCAGATCTAGTGACGCAGGTAATCCACAAAGGTAAATGTGCGTGTGGTGATTTTTAGCTGAAATAATCATAAACAATGGAACTGGCTATAAATAATAAGAGTTCAGGTAGTCCACAATAGTCATAACTCATTTTGGAGCCAAAAATAGAACTAATTGTAATTTTTTTTTCAGCATAGATCATTTCTATACGGTGTCCTGAACAACATACTAAAAGTCCTAAGAAATCCTTGTTGAGGAAATATGTTTAATTCTCATCAATCCGAGATGTGTGTCAATAAAGCCAGACAACAATACACCCCAATGAGGCTATTTTTTTCCTTTACTCTTATCAAAATGAAACTCTACACAATGGAAGTATACATGAAAAGTAAAGCATTTTGTATTTGAAGTTTCTTTGAAAATGTATTTGAATATGCAAATGAATATGCCCAAAGTACACCCTATGGGCTTATTTTTTCCTTTACCATCACAATCAAACCTCACACAGTTAAAGTATACATGAGAAGTATTTGTGTTTTATAAGTTAGTGTTTTGTAAAACAAAAATGTATGTAGTTAGCTTATTTTGCAATTTTAAATGAGCTCAACACTAGGCCTAATTGACTTATCGCCAAGAAGCCATAAAGTCACAAGTAGAAAAAAACAGGGGCCAAATAACTAACACATTCAAGTCCATTCAGTAAGTTAACTTATATGGCGATTCTGTGATAAAGTAGCTCATCTCCAGTGGAACCTCAAACTCTCCCTCCAATGTCAAAAGCTGCAAACTTCTCTTTTACCAAATGAAGGAGTGGAAAGGGGAAAGTGAACGTATGGACCCAAAAGACTGGGGGTGGCATGTTTTGGATGGGAGAGTTTTGCCAATAATGACCGATCACAAACTGGATATGACCCAGAGGGGAAGACCTAAGAAAAGAACAAACCAGGAACTGATATGGGGGTGCCAGAACCAAGGGCCACAGAGAAGAGGTGGTCGAGGATCCGGGCTGGATAAAAAAAAAAAAAAAAAAAAAAAAAAACCTCTCCTGTTGTTGCTACCTTGTCATTGTGGAGAGGCTTGTGTGCCTCTGTGACCCTGAATACTATACGGCTTACCCCTGACAGGTGCTACCAAACCAAGCCAGGCAGTTTTCAGGTTAGAGGCCAGTCTAAAAGCAGCATTGCCATCACCCATCGGCAGGATGATTGGATGAAGTTTGGCCCGATTTGTCTTACATATGAAGGGTGTTTCTGCCTATGCAAATTAGGGCATTTTCAATAAGTGTGGAGCTCATATGCATATTCAAATTCATTTCAAAAGAAACTTGTAATGCAAAAAAAGTTACTTTGATGTATACGTTTACTTTGTAAAGTTTTATTGTGGTAGGAGTAAAGGAAAAATGAAGCCTATTTGGGTGTATTTTGAGCATATTCGATAAGTGTTAGTACAGGTCATTTGCATATAAAAATCATTTTCAAATAAACTTGACAATTAACAAAAAAACGGGTTAACACGGGTACTTTCATTGTGTAAAATTGCATTTTGATAGGAGTAAAGAAAAAATATATATTTTGCAGTTAGTCTGTCGTAAACTCTACTTTGCCTGGACTGTGATGAAAGAGAAGCAAATACTGAAATATTTCACAACTAAAGCAAAAGTGTCAATCATAAAACAACCAACATGTATGGAAAGAAACTGGACCAAAGTTGAGTTTAAGAAGGATTCTTCTGCAGTTCTGTTAAGAGCCTCTGGGGGCAACACACTCACACACACGCACAAGGATCTGACACTATTTTTTCACATTAGGTCAGTAAAGGAAAATCCAGTGTGTTTTATAGATAAATTGATAGCCTAGTTTTTAGTATTTTTTTGGGTATTGTTTTATAGATAATTAGATAGTATTTTATAGATGATAGATGTGTACATATTGTTAATCAATATAAAACACATGTTTATGAAACACAGTCATGCAATATATTTCAATAAACACACAGCATCAAGAAAAACAAGTTTATTGAAAGTACATTCATGATAAACTTTAAATCCCAAAGAGATACTTTAAATGACAAACAATCTACAGTGAAATAAACAGTTGTTTCTCATCCACACTTTATATTAACAGAACATATCTTAATGCAATGGACAGTCATTTCTGCCTAGCAACAGCTGTTACATTCACACTGACAAGAATTAATGCAGATTGTTCTAATTTATTGAAATGCTGTTTATAAAATATGACTTTAAAATTGTGTTACTGTGAGTCAGTGCATTGTGAATTAAGTTTATACCAATGTTCCATTTATTGAGCGTTACAATTATCCCTGCTCTTGGCAAGATGGTAGTAGATTGAGAGGTAGTTAATGAATGGTGGAACTACTGATTATAGTCACTCTGGCGCTTGTTCTGTACAGACTGCTTGTTAGTGGCTTGGTGTGTCCATGTCATCATCTTCAACCTTCAAGGTCACAGCGTCTCTGTTCTCACCATCAATGGCCACATTTCCCCCCCTGATGTTTCCTCACCTCCCCCCTCTCTCTCTAGTCTCCACCTTGCTTTCTTTCCTCTCACCCTCATTGTGCTGCATCATAATTTGCCTAACTGAAAGCAGGTGGGAAAATCATTTGACGTTGAGTGGGCCAGATGTGCTGCTCCCAAGATGTTGTCAGATTTGAAATAATTTTCTCAGCACTATTGAAACTTCACCAACCGACATGGCTCCGTCCCATATGCTGTCTTTCTCTCTTTCGTTCTGTTTCACACACATCTCATCAGCTGCATGGCCCAACAGTGATTACGGGGCAGCTGTGAGTGGAGAGGACGATGTGAATCAGTTTACACACACACACAATTGCTATTAATGTCCAAGACTCGAGGGGCTCCTTTATTTATTTATTTCCCTCAATGCCGTTGTTTGGACGTGAAGCGCGACTGATTGTGTGCTGTTGTGTGCAGCAGGAGGCAGCAAACCGTGAGGGACACACCTGTTACTGTACACCTCTCATCAATTCATCTTATCAATATATCTGTCTGTCTGTCTGTGTGTCTGTCTGTCTTTCTGTCTATCTATCTATCTATCTATCTATCTATCCATCTATCCATCTATCCATCCATCAATTCATCATCTACACTGTATCTATCCATCTAACATTCCATCTATCCATCTATCTTTCTATCTATCTGTCTGTCTATATGCAATTTAAATGTGTTTGCAAAGGCACCAATTGTAAACTATTTAGCTTATTGCTTTGATAAGGCATTACTGTGAAAAAAAAAAAACAACAAAAAACAGTAGACACCTAAAATAGCAGAAAATACTCCCATTCTTTTCTCAGTTACTCAAATGTCACAACTGTTTTTGATTTGAATCCTGATATTTAGTCTGTGGATAGTCTCAGACAATGAACAGTTCTGAGTTGGGTTTTATGGTTTTCTGATGACAGACAGTAATATCAACCATACGGCACTTTTAGACAAAGAATGGGACGTGATCTCATAGTCGGCCTCTCTCATCCACTAATGACAAGGGCAGCGCTCCCTAATCCCTCTATCTTTTTCTTTCTTTTCTCACCCCTTGTCTACTCTCATGTCTAACCTCTTCGATTCCCCCCCGCACTGCAGACCAGATGCCAGTGTTGGCCAGGAGTCTCTGGAGGCTTCCAGTAACATATTGGCTTATAATTAATGAAATTAGTGCTGTTATCTGTTGTAAAGATCCCAGCTCTGGAATTAGACACTATGCAGAAAGAGAGAAAGGGAGGAAAGGCAGGAGAAGGGATGGTGGTTGAGAATGTGGGATACCAAAATGAACAGAATGCCACTAATGAGGAAAAGGAATAGAGGAAAAGTGGAGTTGACAGAACAAATGAGTCTCCATCATGGCAACAAGGACAAAAATAAGGAAACAGGGACGAGGAGGAGGACAAAGCCATCTTTAGCAGTGTAGAAATTTGAAATTTTTGATTTACACCACTCAAAACGTGACGATGCATTGTTTATGTCAACACAACGGTCAGAAACTCAAGCAGTGTCTCACAGCTTTTTTTCTGCTCCATAATGTTTATTTTTACTTTATTTTGTACATTCCAGAGACCTCTTTGGCTATTCATTTTTGGGACATGTTTATGGGCTTATATATATATTGTATTTGTTAGTATCAATAATAGTAATGCATAGTTATTAAGGAGTTGATCTTTAATAGAAAACGTATCATTTAAATATATTAGATGTCAAATAAACAATTCATGTATTATGTTTATCTTCTATCTTTATCTGTAATCTTCTATAAGTTGCATATAGAATTGAAGAGTTCAGATGCAAAAGCCTCTAAATGCCATTTGAAATTTTCTTCTTTAATGATGATTTTTATCAAACTTGTATATTTAAGTTCAGTAATTTCACTTAAATAACAATTAATAGGTAATTATCATTGCCATTTAAGTGAAATCACTGAACTTAAATATACAAGCTTGATAAAAATGATCATTCTAGAAGAACATTTCAAATGGCACTTAGAGGCTTTTGCATCTGAACTCTTCAATTATATATCATATATCACATATCACATCATGGCATGTGACAGTATCATATTTTAATATAATATTAAAGATATTGAATTGTTACCAAATAGTGTTGTCCCCTAACAGGTTGAATACCTTTTTTAAATACAATAATAAGTACAATAAAACAATAAACACACACACAGATTTTCAAGCAGATTAAATAGCAAAAGAATTATAGAGCACATAGGTAACCCCTTTGGCATATGCCAATTTATACAGTATATATCAATGTTAAGAATCTAAAAATATTTCTTTCACAAAAACAAGTTACATTGGATTTTTTTAAAATATTTTATTATTATTATTATTATTATCATTGTTGTTATTATTAACAATTTTAAAAACCATTGCAGTTTATCGGTAACACATTTCAAATATGGTTTAAGTTAGCATTAGTTAGTGCAGTTATTAAGAAAAAAAAACATTCTAATTTAAGTTATTATTTATAAACGTATAAATATTCTATTGTTCATTGTTATTGCACAACTGGAAGTTAATTTGAACAATTTTAAATTTATACAGTATATATATATATATATATATATATATATATATATATATATAGAATATATAATTTATAAAAAAAAATATAAATATATAAAATTAAGATTTTTTTCTAATTAAAATCTAGTTTCATTAATAAAAGCTGTAAAAGTAGCCTATTCTTCATTGTTAGTTTATAATATATAATACAATATCGTATGTAAACAAAGTGAACTTCATTGTAAAAGGTTACTTTTTTTTCAGTCTGCATGTGTAAATCAATTAGTCTATTTATCAAAAAAGCAGATTTACGTGAATACAGGGACCAAACCATTAAGGGCAGGCTGCATTTTTCACATAATCTATTAGTCCTGGTTTGGGTGGACAGTCTATGGTCCTGAAGGAGTTGCGGTAATGACAGGGAACAGCACACGCTCGGCACTGAATGAGACACGGCCGCGTCTGCAGACACGTCGGCCCACAGGCAGTCCTCCAACATTCAACCTCAACTGCTCCTTAGGGTCACTTTAGCCAGAGTGCGTGGTTCCTGTTCCGCCCTGTGCCGATCACTGTTCACACATACACACACACACACACATATGCCAATGAAGCATTGTTCTGGTTCTTAAGCACGTAAATGGACAGTTTGTGTGTTTAAAGGAGATGTAATTAGTATATTCATAGTAGAGAGGAACAAACATCACGGAAACAATTGCCACGTGTATTATTGTGCGCACACACATAATAAGGTTTGTTTAGACAGGGTGGGTAAATTGTTTCTGTTTGGAGGATATTTATCATGCACGGCATGGCCCTGTGGTCCAGTGGCTTCTGTAATGGGTCTGATTAATGGAGCCTTATTAACAAAAGGTGGTTTGTTCAGACCCCGCAGGCGCCATGTAATGCTGCCACTCAACACTGCTGTAATGAGCTGTTTGAGGAACACTGTGATTAAACACCATTACATGCTTACTAAACTCTTCAACTGCACTCAACAGAACTGGGTAAGAAAACAATGACGCTTCAAAACGAACAGATCAATTGAATGATGGACAGACAGATGGCTAAGTAGGGGAATGAATATTTAAATAGTATGTAATAATTGGAACAGAGAGAGCTAAACACTAAATAACAATTAATAACAATGAAAAATGAAATGCTTTAAATACATTCTGCTATAATCTAGTATTTATATTTGCTGTAGGAGGAGTCATTGATGCGTGTTGGCACAGTTCCAAGCGCACTCCCTGGACAGACTCCTAATTACGGCCGCCCGAGCTGAGGCCGCCTGCGTGTGCTGCCACTAACCTCATTCCACAATATCTAGTCCTCGCCGTTAACTAATCCAATCAGAGCTCATTTCAAACTTCACACTGGAGCACTAATAGAATAATGCCATCATATCAGCTCTGCACTGAAGGGGGAGGCACGTTCTACGACCTCTCTCTCTTACACACACACACACACACACACGCACGGATAAGCCGTATTTCTGGCCCTCTCCCCTCCACATCCACAGGCACCACAGGGCTGGCAATAATAATTATTATGTAAATAAATACGCCAGCGGTAATCACATTCGTGCCACTGATCCAATTAGAGCGTTGATACTCGTGGGCCCTGTGCAGACCGGTGCCTGATAGGTAGAGTCTATATGTCTGTCTGGCCCCTAATGCTGGAGCCAAACTTCTGAGCTCACCTGCTCCATAAACATCCATCTACTTAATTGAACACAACTATATATTCCCTTCCAAGACTGTGTTTTCGTTTAATCAAAGGCAAACATAAAAATTAAGTGTAAACAAAAAGATAATAAAGCATTTTAGGCTTCTAGTTTATTTTATTGTTTTTTCTGGTTAGGGTGTCACTTTATTGTTATTATTATCAAACTACTGAGAATACATTATTACCACCTAACAGCCATGTCAAAGTATTACAACCGCAACTGAACCAGAATTAAAAAAAAAAAAAAATCTAGTGTTTGGAGTCAAAATATTTGGAGATTAAAGTCGAAACATTTGGAGATTAAAGTCGAAACATTTGGAGATTAAAGTCGAAACATTTGGAGATTAAAGTCTAAATATTTGGAGATTAAAGTCTAAATATTTGGAGATTAAAGTCGAAACATTTGGAGATTACAGTTTAAATATTTGGAGATTAAAGTTGAAACATTTGGAGATTAAAGTCAAAACATTTGGAGATTAAAGTCTAAATATTTGGAGATTAAAGTCTAAATATTTGGAAATTAAAGTCTAAACATTTGGAGATTAAAGTTGAAATATTTGGAGATTAAAGTTGAAATATTTGGAGATTAAACATTTGGAGATTAAAGTCGAAATATTTGGAGATTAAAGTCGAAACATTTGGAGATTAAAGTTGAAACATTTGGAGATTAAAGTCAAAACATTTGGAGATTAAAGTCTAAATATTTGGAGATTAAAGTATAAATATTTGGAGATTAAAGTCTAAACGTTTGGAGATTAAAGTCGAAACATTTTGAGATTAAAGTCGAAACACTTGAAGATTAAAGTCGAAACATTTTGAGATTAAAGTCGAAACATTTGGAGATTAAAGTCGAAACATTTGGAGATTAAAGTCGAAACATTTGGAGATTAAAGTCGAAACATTTGGACATTAAAGTCGAAACATTTGGAGATTAAAGTCGAAACATTTGGAGATTAAAGTTGAAACATTTGGAGATTAAAGTCGAAACATTTGGAGATTAAAGTCGAAACATTTGGAGATTAAAGTCGAAACATTTGGAGATTAAAGTTGAAACATTTGGATATTAAAGTCGAAACATTTGGAGGTAAAAGTCGAAATATTTGGAGATTAAAGTCTAAACATTTCAAGATTAAAGTCGAAACATTTCGAGATTAAAGTCAAAATATTTCGAGATTAAAGTCGAAACATTTCAATGTTAAAGTCGAAATATTTCGAGAGTAGGCTACGAGAATACATTTTTTATTATTAAATATACAATTTAATAAAATTATAGTAATACGAAGAAATGTTTATTGACCAACAAATCAGCTTAGAATGGTTTTTGAAGGATCGTGTGACACTGAAAACTGGAGTAATGATGCTGAAAATTCAGCTTTGCCAACACAGAAATAAATTACATTTTAAAATATATTCAAATAGAATGAATGGAATGTTTTCATCAAAAACCTTAATTTCTTTTCGATTGAGGAAAGAAAGACATGGACATATTGGATGACATGGGGGTGAGTAAATTATCAGCAAAAGTTTTTTCAAAAGTGAACTAATCCTTTAAGGTGCATAAAGCTCATCTTTCAAAAACATTAAGCAATCTTACAGACCCCAAACCTTTGAATTTGATATATAATTTAAAATATATTAGTATTTATATAATATAACAAGCCTGTATATATATGTATAATAAATCTGTTTATACCTAAACATTGGTTTTAGAAAGATAACTATAATTTGCAGCAATGTTAATGTACAGTATGCGAGTTTGGCATTGGAATTTTAGACCTTTGTTGTGTTCACTGTATTCTTATAGTAGTATTTTATCAGTGTTCCTACAACATATCAATCTTGCTTTTTATAAAGCACAGCACTGAAGGCACTTGCTTTTGCCATCACATCTGCTTATGATTTTTAGTTGTTTATAGTGACTCTGAATTGTGCCATTGCATTTGTTTCATGTGAGCAAACTGCTGTATTGAGTTACTCGCAGAACGGTGTACGTAGTGTACGTAGCTGCAAAGATGCTGTAAAAAATGTAAAAAGGGACATTTTGTACAGTAATTTGCCCTTCTGCATAAATACAGTTGAATACTGTAAATGACAATAACTTTCATGAACTAACTATTAACAGCAAGCTTTACTGTTTAGTCTTTACGGTATAATACAGTATTATATAATTTAGTCAGGCGTGCGCACTGTTGCTTAGCTCGCTTGGTACTCATCTGAGGAAATCACGACAGTCCAATCAATAGTCAACAGGCCTACAGGCCAAGTTTAAAATTGCAGATCTATTTTATACAGCCCATTCTCACCCCCAAGGCGTCACTTAACTGACGCCTTGGGTAGCATTTGGACATGCTTCAATATCTGACGCTTTAGGCGCCCTTTAGCGTCAGTTAGATGACGCCCTAGGATCGCGTGTACCCTACCCCCACCCCACACCTAAACCTAACCGCGTCCTCTAACTGACGCTTTCCTTTAGCGTCAGTTAGATGACGCCGTAGGATTGCGTCATGTAAGTGACGCTAAAGGGCGCCTAAAACGTCAAATATTGAAGCATGGTCAAAGGTGACGCCTTGGGGTGAGAATGCGTTGCAGCATAAAAGAGAGAAGAAAGAATACAAAACATCATTATAGGAGAAGATTTTTATATTTTATATCCATGGGTCTTAATGGTAAACAAATCGGCAGACTATGTTACAGACTATGCTTGTTTGTTAGCATTTATTTGCAATCTCGTCTGAGGTATATCATCTCGATTTGGTGTCAAATCTACGCGAGAGACTGGGTCTTATTTTACCATTTGTTGTGTGATTTATAGAAATGTGCACAGCTCGCAGTTACCCAACTGGCTGTCTCTGCTTTCAAGTAATTTATTATTCTGTGAGAGAGGACCTTCAATATTGAGTTGGACTAGTAAGATTATTTAGCTTTTAAGGTCTATATAGGCTGCAGTATGAAAATGATAACTTGTTACATAATGTGCTAAGACCTGTAACAGTTACAGCACACTTTGCATATGTCAGGCACATGCAAACTCAGTTCTTTTTTACTATTGTAAGTTTTGTTTAGAGTGATTTTTATGCCTGCTATGACTGAATGCACAATTTAATTCTCACACGGTATACCATTGTCCCTACGCTATCTCATGACAAATTCGTACGAATTCGAGTAATTAAAGTGGCTAATTCGCACTAATTCATATGACCTCACTCGTACGAATTCATACGATTTGTCCAAACCCACGTGATGGGTAGGTTTAGGGGCGGGGTCAGGGGTAGGTCATTCTCACGAATTCATATGAATTGGCCAATTCGTAAAATATGTACGATTTAGCAAAAATCATACGAGTGAGGTCGTACGAATTGTTACGAATTAGCCACCTCGTAAAATTCGCACGAATTGTCTGCCACTGCATTAGATCAGATTGAGCCCACCCTGCAGTAAGTGTAAGTGTCAGAAAAGCTGCACGGAGTATAGAACATAAACAGGTATTAAACAAACCATCTAATTCATCTCTTTAGAGATACTTCTTTTTCTTTAAATGTATTTGTTGTCTTCATCAGTATTGAAAGCCTCATCATCTGTGAAGACATCCAGCGAAGCTTCATCAATATGGTTTGCCATCTTGCCATCTACATGTATATGTGTTCAACTAATACAAGAGGCAGCTTGAAGGACATTGAATTTTTTTTCAAAGGTAAATCTGAATTTTGGTTAAAGGTAAATCCAACAATCGAGATTCAGTGCGTAGGTCAAGGAGGACAGAGCAAGGCCCTTGCAATATTTCCAAGTCCTGTGATGACTTCAACGCCGTCCATGCCGATTCCAATGTTTTTTGGGTTGATGGTTGTGGAGGCTCCAGGCTTTGGGGTCACAGTAATGGCCATTATGACCTGTTCAAGTTCCCCCAAGGTCTCAGTGTCCTGCAACATGAAATTGTTAGTGTCTTAGTATAAAACTGTAAAAAAAAGTGTATTGCAACAATTTGAAAAAAAAAATCTTTTTATATGTAATACTGCAGTGTTTATCTGTGCTTCTCTTCATTATTTTTTTTTTAAATTCATGTACCCTTATAATCTTTAATCAAAGACATTACCCTTCCCTCCCCCATTGAAACGACCTCTCTTCTATGTCGGTCACGTGGAATGGCGAAAGGGTGCGGCCAGATCCGATGAGGGTGTGGCTATCGGTGAACCGCCTCTCAGAGAATCGCATTCAAATCTGCCTCCATTTTGGATGCAACGCCCAACCTTCAACGATCCAATCAATTCCCGAAGGACGCAATCAAGCCCTGCCCTGCATTTTTTTTCCAATTTCAGAAGCCGTTTCACTCAAATATACGTCACGACAAGGAAAAGTGACCGACATAGAAGAGAGGTCGTTTCAATGGGTTGAGGAGACCCCCCCCCCCTTCTATGTGAAGCGCTTTGAGTGTCCAGAAAAGCGCTATATAAATGTAACGAATTATTATTATTATTATTATTAATTATTAAAAACTTCCGTTTCACGCCGACTTTAATAAAAGCATATTGTTTTAAGGCTGTGATTGAAGTACTTATATAGTAATAAATAGTTTTATGGAGATTAAACATTAAAATAACAGTAAAATGGCAATCACATGACAGTATTATACTGTACAGCTTATATTTTACAGTAATGAACTGTTGTTGCAGGTATGCACTGTGTACAGTGTTAATACTATTCTAACACTGTAAAATGACAGCTTTGTACAGATAAATCTAGCTGCCTGTTGTTTACTGTAATTTAACAGGGATTTTTTACTGTGTATGGCACATCACTAGGTGGTTAAAGGGTTAGTTCACCCAAAAATGAAAATTCTGTCAGTATTTACTCACCCTCATGTTGTTCCAACCCCGTAAGACCCGTAAGACCTCTAAATACTTTATTTCAACTATTCGTTTATTTCTCCCTCTGCGCGAGTCAGGTTACTAGTTTAATAGCGTAAGCTTCTGTTATTGTACGTCACACGCATCACACACACATGACCAGCGTCGGCCAATAGTGAGCCTACGTGTGACGTAGCTCTACGCAATCACACTACGTTAACTGACTACATAGGCCCATGGAGAAGGAAGTGAATAGTTGAAATAAAGTCGTTATTTTTGTTGTTTTTTTGCGCACAAAAGTGTTCTCGTCGTTTGATAAACTTAAGATTGAGCCCCTGTAGTCACTTGGACTATTTTAACGATGTCTTTAATGACTTTTCGGGGACAGCAAGAGCCAGTCCCTCAAGAAGCCTACGGACTGTATGCAGGAGCGATCTTAATATCTTAAATATCTTAATTTGTGTTCCGAAGATGAACGAAGGTCTTTCGGGGTTGGAACAACATGAGGGTGAGTAAATACTGACAGAATTTTCATTTTTGGGTGAACTAACCCTTTAAGTCACTTATCAGTACTTGCACAACAAGTCACAAGTAAACAAGAAAAAGCCAGTCCTCATGAATATACTCTGTCGTGCCTCTTGAATGAATTTGTAGTAATGAGAAAGGCCTATTAGTTTAAGCGGTCCCTGTTTAGCGTGCATAGTGCCATAGGCCCTGCTGAAAACACTATGGTTAATGCATCATTCTGACGAATGGCTCCCAGAGCTGAGTCCCTGCCTTTTACATCTCAATCAGGTCATTCCTGTTTATTTATGTATTGTACGGGAGGAGGGGGAGGGGACAAGCCCAATGAATAGTGCATTTTTTTTCTCTCTATTTAGTAAAAAGCTTTCACAATGACTGCGGGCATCCATACGGATTCAACATCTGAAATTTCCCATTCCATCAGAGAGAGTAAGTACATGCACACATGCCGAAAAGAGAGGGCAGAGGGGGCTAAATAGATAAAAGAAATCTTATATACAGATGTGGAAAATGTCTGCATGAATTTCCCCCATATGTATTCTTTATATCCCCCCCCCCCTCTCTCTCTCTCTCTCTCTCTCATTGCCTCTCTTTTTTCTCTTATATCCTTCTTTTTCCCAGTTGGTCGCACGCTATTAAACAAACACTCTTAATATTTGGGCTGGCTGGCAGTTTGAATTTCATCTCATGGACGCATCTTGTTTCTTTCAAACCTTGACTGTTTTGACATTCGCTTCAATTAAGATATAAACAAGCAGGCCTCTTGATGGTGATGGCGGAGCCACTAATTTACCTAATTGTTTGCAGTTGTCTGGGAAGCAGGGGCCTGATCGGCTGAACCAGAGAAGGGAGACGAGGAAGGAGAGGAGGAGAGAAGGGGAGAGAGGGGAGGGAGGGAGGACGTAAGAGAGAGGGGGGGAGGGGGGTGGGGGTACTGAGTGATTAAGGCTCTAAAGACTTCCTTCGCCTGTTTATGTGCTAGATCGGCTTCAAACACGGCCATTAGACCACAATTACAGATTTGGACAAGGCAAGAGAGGCTCTGGGGAGGCAGTGGAGTGAGGATGTGGCCCTGGAGGGTGGACATCCCAGACCCTTGGGACTAAAAGAGCCATCCAGATAAGCACCTCCAGTAAAGTGGTGATAAGAATTTATCAGCTGGTTGGACAGGCGAAAGAGTCGAATGACAGAACTGAAACATGACCTTTTTGAAGGAGACAGACGGGACTGGCTATGAGACCATAAATGTGCTCAGATTTTTGAGTCAAGTGTATTTGCATTTTTATAAGTTGTATAGTTAAGTTGATTGGTAAAAAAAGTATTAACAAAGCAGTCAAAGATTTTTCATTAATGCAATTATCTAATCAACCAATCACATGGCTGTTGCTTCAATACATTGCTGGTGCTAGACGGGCCGGTTGGAGTATTTCACAATCTGCTCAGTTACTGGGATTTTCACGCACAACCATCTCTAGGATTTACAAAGAATGGTGTGTAAAGGGAAAAACATTCAGTATGCGGCAGTCCTGTGGGCAAAAATGCTTTGTTGATGCTAGAGATCTGAGGAGAATGGGCCAACTGATTCAAGCTGATAGAAGAGCAACTTTGACTGAAATAACCACAATGGTTACAACCGAGGTGTGCAGCAAAGCATTTGTGAAGCCTCAACACGCACAATCTTGAGGTGGGCAACAACAGCAGAAGACCGATGAGTCAGAATTTGGCGTAAACATAATGTGAACATGGCTCCATCATGCCTTGTTACCACTGTGCAGGCTGGTGGTGTAATGATGTGGGGGATGTTTTCTTGGCACACTTTAGTCCCCTTAGTGTCAGGGCATTGTTTAAATCCCACAGCCTACCTGAACATTGTTTCTGACCATGTCCATCCCTTTATTGCCACCATCTACCCATCCTCTGATGGCTACTTCCAGCAGGATAATGCACCGTGTCACAAAGCTTGAATCATTTCAAATTGGTTTCTTGAACATGACAGTGAGTTCACTGTACTAAAATGGCCCCCACAGTTACCAGATCTCAACCCAATAGAGCATCTTTGAGAGGTGGTTGAACGGGAGCTTTGTGCCCTGGATGTGCATCCCACAAATCTCCATCAACTGCAAGATGCTTTCCTATCAATATGGGCCAACATTTCTAAAGAATGCTTTCAGTACCTTGTTGAATCAATGCCACTTAGAATTAAGGCAGTTCTGAAGGCGAAAGGGGGTCAAACACAGTATTAGTATGGTGTTCCTAATAATCCTTTAGGTGAGTGTATATATGAGAGGGAGGGACAAAGATTGTACCTACAGTATAATAACATATGTAATACAAAGCCTTTCTATTAAGTTCTAGTAAGCGAGTAAGTATCCTAGGATAGAGGTTTTTAAACCTTTGAACCCAAAGCACCTCTAAACACGACGACCCCTTTGTGAAAGACAATTTCATGTTCATAGTTGCATGTTTCCTAAATTAAATGATTAACTTTTATTTGTCATTGTACTAAATCTAAAATAAATGATTGAAATATTATGTAGAAAATATTTACTTTGAGTTAACACTATCTTTTTTCTACAATACAAGAGTTTTTTTTATTTATTTTTTATCCAGTTTATTTGAACTTTTCAAAATATTCCAAAGCAGCTTTAGAGGAAACTGTGCCATTCAACTAGTGAACAAATGTAAGGAAAAATACTCAGAAAAGGTATGACAAATAGGCAACAAACTGTTCTTGAATGCAGTGTGTGTTGTATGTACTGCAAGTTTCATTTAGTTCCTTAATGAGTGTTATTGATAAAAAGGAATTCCTACAATTTCCCTTGAGTTACCAGGAGTAAAGTGTCTTCCTCAAATGTATGATGGTTATGGCTCATAGCTTTCTTTTTGCAGTGCTCAAACTAACAACCTTCCAGTTACCAGCCTTGAGTTTTGTCCACTATATCACACCACCTAATAATTAAAGATGCCTGGTATAAGACATCAACCTAACCAGATGTTGCAAAACCAGAAGTCAATTGTGAGAGACAGCGGTGACCTTTGGCTGAATTTGTAACCTCTTTCCCTGGTGAAAGTGTCCTTAATGAATAAACCAATGATTCATTCACAGATAATGATGTGTGTTGGGTGAGTGATGACTGTTTGAGTGGTCATCTATTAGGGAGAAGGTCGCTGCCCTTAAAACCCATACAGTGCCACTCAAGTGTGGAGACCGATTCATTATTAACATATACACTTGAGCCGTAAGTGAGAAGAATCATTACCCTTTTGAACTGTTGATAATTCAAATTCTTTTTGCCTCTTTATTATCAATGGAAGAGACATGACAACTCTGTCATGACAACTCTCTCAGTATTTGGCATGGTAATGGGTACAACAATGTTGATATGTTTTGTCTTGGTGTAATAGATCTGCTTCACTGGTCCTGCTTTTATTGCTACAGCTGCTGCAGAGTAAGTACGGGACTTGCTATTGCCAATACACACACAACACGTTGCTGTGAGTAAGTAAGAAATGCTGCTGCTGTACAAAATAATGTAGGAATTTCCCATTTCAGATCTATATAGGTGGAGCTGGGGAAGGTGGAGGGTCAATGTTATATTGCCAACATTGAAGACACCTGATATTAACAAGCAGAATCACTGAAGGAGAAAACCATAATTTTCAAACAAACACCGATCACCGTAATGGTGACTTAAATTTACGTTTTTTTTTTTTCCTTTTTTGGTTGTTGTTGTGAATTAATTTGATTAATTATTACTTAATTCTGATTTTTTAAATTGAATATATTGAAGATAAAGCGTATTCATTTTTACAGTGTTTTATGCTTCCGGAGTTCCTCCGCGGGGCTCGAGACCAGTGTGGCTCTCAGATGACACCCATTTGCACTTAATGCCACCGGACTCGCTGCATTCCCATAAAAAATGGTAAATCATGATCCTGTAATTTACAGGATTTACAGTGGATTAGAAGATGATACTTCCCTGTTAGCTCCAGTTAGCACTGTTTTCATTGTGACCAGTGTTTGGCTTCCCTCTATTGAGATTATTTAATGCAACCCTAACCTGTATGACCTCTGTTTTGGACAGGACATAGTAAGGCAGTGGGTGGCCGGAAACAGTTTATGCCCTTACTTGCTTGTGCTTGGTATCGGGCCAGGAGATGTGCTGCAGATGAAAGTGTCCCGGTGCAGCTGTGAATGCTATCATACCAGCCATCTGCAGACAGAATGCTGCATGCTGGAGAGGAGACAGCAGCTCAATGCTATCACCAGGGCCATCAGCCAATGGCAGCAAACAAGAGAGGCAGCCCTGCACGCGCTCAGTGACGGCTAATTGAGTGTGACCGCGGGGACATGAGGCATTGTGCCGCACAGGTGAGCTAATACAGCCGCCCACTCAGGGTAATGCAAAGACAATGCCCACACGCATGATCGCACACAGCATGTACGCAAGACTCAAAATAGCGTATCGCACACACTCACACAGCATGTAAGCAAGACTCAAAGTAGCGTACAGTTCAAAATATCTCACATCATATCTTAGCATTAAATATAAATAAATGAATGGATTGTGAGTAAGGTTTGTATCTTGTAGCCCTCTTCTCTAGTTTTTTTTTTTTTTTTTTTTCCATGGATGATCTTCATGATTCCTCTGGCTGTATTTATGTAACCTAGACTGAAAGTGGAAAGTTAATACCAACTGCTAAGGCTGTCTTAATGACTGACCTATAGCCCTTCACTACTGTGGGGTCAGAAATCAGCAGTGTTTCTCGTACATACTGGCCTGGGAACTCATTGTTCACCACTAAAGGGAAGAGAAAGAGATGAGGGCAGAGGGTAGTGTGAGAAAATGTTACATATTGATTCACATATGTTTCTCAAGTTTTGTTATTGTTGTCTTGGGGTGCCCACTCAGTATACCCCTTTTTCAAGACCAAAGCTTTATCATTATCCCTAAAATTTCCATTAATAGAATTTCTCACCTTTAAACCAAAAATAATGCTTATCTTTCACAAGTTTTGACAGTCATTGAGAAAATGTTTAGATGTGCAAAAATACTCTTTTGTATATTCACTTAATTGAAATCATACAAATTAAAAAAAAAATCATGCAAATCTTTACTTTTCTCAAACAGGAGCTGAATATGTTAAGCCATTTTCCCAGCATGCAGTGGGACATGGGTCATTTATGTGGTTGCATTGTTTGCGGGCACATTGTTCTTCGTTATACAACACTCACAGAAAACATGAGATAAAGTTCATAATGATTACTTGAAAATGATATACATAAAGGCTGCAGTTTGCGTACATCTCTTGTAAGCTGATACAATTTAATGTTTCTGTTGGTTATTGTTACAATGATAACAGATTATATGGCATGGCAACTTGCAATTTTTGAGACAATAGCTTAAACTAATTAAGTAAATGAATTCAACTCAGTAAAATCCATGCATTTTTCTATGAACACCATTTGAGTACTTTGTATCAGGGAGGGCCGCTGTTCTCTCAGCTTACTGGACTCGGGCTATTCTGAGCCCTGTTTACGAGCTCTGTGTCTTTTGCTCGGCATTCAATGCTGACCTTTAATACCATGCAGAGGCACAATGAGCACCAAGCCCATCATTATTTCCTATTTTTTACACAGACTTTCCTGACCAACAATCACTGAAGCCCGATTGTAAACGGCACCATCCGCCACAAGTGTCCACAGAATGTGGCCTCACGGGCGATGTTTAAGACGGCTATACATAGAGCCCCTCTAAAAAAACCTCCATTCCACAGTGGCTGGGTTAGCTGGAGGGGGAGATTAGAGACATGGCTGGCTCTTGGGGTTGGTCTGCTCTGTCAGATGTTAACCAGCGTAGGGTGATTGAGTTGGCGGAAGAAGTGTATTATGTGACAGCTTGCTGATGAATATTGAGTAATGTGTGTTGCTACGTTAGCGTGGGATTGTGTGGTAATGTGACAAGTGTACATGTGTGCGGCACACATATACAAAAGACTGTTCAAATATTTTGTTTGGGTGTGTGTATGTGCGAGTTGACCACATGGCCTGGTGCTTGACGCCAGTCTCAGACTATTTAATATTATGCAATGTGCATTAGTAGTGGGGATTTTTCACCAAATCTATCTACAGGTTACATCGTCACACCAATAGGTAGCAACAAGTGACTCACTTTATAAATGAGTCAGTGAATCATTCTCTTAACCGATTTGTTCAAAACACTGATGATTTCAGGAACGAAACAAGTGGCTGTAGTTGTTTGAATCATTCACTCAGCTGATTGTGACAAGTGACTTGCTTTATGGGTGAATCATTTAAATAATTTATTCAACCAATCAATTTTAATTCATTTAGGATTGAAACAAAGGGTTGCACCCGAAATCGCATATACAGTATAATAGGTGAAAAACAGTATGTGACAAGAGTAGTGCTTGATTTCACAGTACTCATTAAAGAGTTTTGACAGTCATTGAGAAAATGTTTAGAGGTGCAAAAATACTCTTTTTTTTACAAAGAATTCAATAGACATTTTACTATCCCATGAGGTCACGGGAGAGGATTTGTGAATGGCAGTGAATCGATGTAACGCTGGTAAATATAGTACGTCCGGATTATACAACACTTGACCATACTACTGAAGGTTTTTTTTAGCAGTCACAAAGTAAGTACTTAATAAAAATAAGTACCTTCTTAAAGGCAGAGTTCACTTTAAAATTAATTTTTGATATGTTTTAGCTTACCTCAAGGGCATCCAAGATATAGGTGTCTTTGTTTCCACAGTATTTTAAACCTGAGTGCAAAAATGGAGGCTCTAGACCCTTCCAGAGCTGAGATATCGAATGTCAAAATTTCAACCCGGAAAAAAAACGACAGTGGTACCCCTTTCGTTTTTTTTTTTGGGGCGAAAAATTAAGTTTCTCCAATCTTCTCAAAACTCTGGATTCTGATAGAGGGCCATGAGACTTAAACCTGAGTGCAAAAATGGAGGCTCTAGACCCTTCCAGAGCTGAGATATCGAATGTCAAAATTTCAACCCGGAAAAAAAAAACGACAGTGGTACCCCTTTCGTTTTTTTTTTTGGGCGAAAAATTACGTTTCTCCAATCTTCTCAAAACTCTGGATTCTGATAGAGGGCCATGAGACTTAAACCTGAGTGCAAAAATGGAGGCTCTAGACCCTTCCAGAGCTGAGATATCGAATGTCAAAATTTCAACCCGGAAAAAAAAACGACAGTGGTACCCCTTTCGTTTTTTTTTTTTTTGGGCGAAAAATTAAGTTTCTCCAATATTCTCAAAACTCTGGATTCTGATAGAGGGCCATGAGACTTAAACCTGAGTGCAAAAATGGAGGCTCTAGACCCTTCCAGAGCTGAGATATCGAATGTCAAAATTTCAACCCGAAAAAAAACGACAGTGGTACCCCTTTCGTTTTTTTTTTTTGGGCGAAAAATTAAGTTTCTTCAATCTTCTCAAAACTCTGGATTCTGATAGAGGGCCATGAGACTTAAACCTGAGTGCAAAAATGGAGGCTCTAGACCCTTCCAGAGCTGAGATATCGAATGTCAAAATTTCGACCCGAAAAAAAACGACAGTGGTACCCCTTTCGTTTTTTTTTTTGGCGAAAAATTAAGTTTCTCCAATCTTCTCAAAACTCTGGATTCTGATAGAGGGCCATGAGACTTAAACCTGAGTGCAAAAATGGAGGCTCTAGACCCTTCCAGAGCTGAGATATCGAATGTCAAAATTTCGACCCGAAAAAAAAAACGACAGTGGTACCCCTTTCGTTTTTTGTTTTTTTTTGGGCGAAAAATTAAGTTTCTCCAATCTTCTCAAAACTCTGTATTCTGATAGAGGGCCATGAGACTGAAACCTGAGTGCAAAAATGGAGGCTCTAGACCCTTCCAGAGCTGAGATATCGAATCTCAAAATTTCGACCCGAAAAAAAACTGACAGTGGTACCTCTTTCGTTTTTTTTTTTTGGGCGAAAAATTAAGTTTCTCCAATCTTCTCAAAACTCTGGATTCTGATAGAGGGCCATGAGACTTAAACCTGAGTGAAAAAAAAATGGAGGCTCTAGACCCTTCCAGAGCTGAGATATCGAATCTCAAAATTTCGACCCGAAAAAAAAACGACAGTGGTACCCCTTTCGTTTTTTTTTTTTGGGCGAAAAAATTAAGTTTCTCCAATCTTCTCAAAACTCTGGATTCTGATAGAGGGCCATGAGACTTAAAGTTTGATATTTTTAGGTCTAACCATTCTTGTCTGTCAGTCATATAATGGAGGTTTATGCGGTCCTCCTCAAAAGAGCATGCACAGAGAAGTCCAAATTAAACATGAAATGACCAACACTATCTCACGACCAATTCGTACGAATTCGACGCATGATTAAAAAGTGGCTAATTCGTACTAATTCGTACGACCTCACTCGTACTAATTCGTACGATTTGTCTAAACCCACGTGATGGTTACTGTAGGTTTAGGGGCGGGGTTAGGGGTAGGTCATTCGTACGAATTCATACGAATTGGCCAATTCGTAAAATATGTACGATTTAGCAAAATCGTATTAATTCGTACGAGTGAGGTCGTATGAATTGTTACGAATTAGCCACTTTTTAATCATTCGTCGAATTAGTACGACTTGGTCGTGAGATCGGGTTGGAAATGACTCGTAAATGTAAGTACACATTGATGGCCTAAGACACGAAATGGACAGTATTTATATTGCTTTTACATCTTGTAATCACAGTCACGTCCAAGTACTCTGACTCTGATCTCTCGCGCGTGTACATCACTCATTATTTACACAGAGATTTCAGAAGTGTTACCTTTGACTGTGAAGATCTAAACATATTTAGATATACAGGAAATCGCAATGGAAGACGATTTCGATATATCAACAGAAAACATTGATTTTTTTTTCACAACCACGCAAGAGATCACCTCCAGTGCTTTCCGGCGCTTGCGCATACCGAAGCGCCCGTGCCTTCAGATCACTTGGACATGGCTGTGGTTACAAGAGGTAAAAACGATATAAATACTGTTCGTTTTCTCACACAAACCGCTCGTTTCATGTCTTAGGCTATCACTGTGTTCTTACATTTACGAGTCATTAAATCATGTTTAATTTTGACTAATCTGTGCATGCTCTTTGAGTGGACCCCCATACCTGCATTATATGACTGACAGACAAGAACGGTTTGACCAAAAATATCAAAATTGAAAATACTATGGAAACAAAGACATCTTGGATGCCCTTGAGGTAAGCTAAAACATATCAAAAATTCATTTTTAAAGTGAACTATCCCTTTAAGAAAGTATGCGATTCCAGACAGAGCCTGTGACTTAATGAGTGAAGCATTCACTGTTAACTAGACAGTTGTATAAAAGCAATTTCATACTTGCACTAAGGATTTACTATAGGGTGGGTGCTGTCACCTCACAGTAAGAAGGTCACTGGTTCAAATCCTAAAGACTCTAAAGACTTGAAGGTTGATTGGATATGCCAAATTGTCGTAGTGTGAGTGTGATTGTGAATGTGTCCCAGCACTCTCAGTTTTGTAACAGGACGGTCATCCAACGTAAAACCTGTGCCAAATCATGTGTGAGTGAAGCCGGCCCTGCAAATGAGCAGGAAGAACGCTAAGACTATTTTACCAACGCTTATTATCTCTTACTCGTATTTGATGCTTGGTGAGTTCAATTTTGTCCCTGATCATATTCCTCTACCACAAATGTATTCCCATGAAGGTGTTAATAGTAACCATTAACAGATTTCATGCAAGCATGCCCTTATTTTGCGTGTTCGCACAGGGTGTCAAACTTTAGTTCTTGGTATAAAGTTATTTGTGCATAGTAAATCTTTACAAGTATCTGCTTACTTGGCCAAAGGAACATATTAAATTTAATATCGGGCTGTGAAAGACACAACGCTGATAGATAAAAGAATGACAGCCATCAGTCTGGCTTAGTGGCTTTAATAAGGTAAACAATAAAGGGACAATCAGTGACGGAGAGATGGGCTGCTCAGTCACGTCTGGTACTGTGGTTAATGTCTGAAGCGAGTTCAGCACTTGCCAATGTCACGTCTGAATGGGTCAATCATTCATGGATGATGTGTCACTGCATAAGGAGGATATTAGAGGGAGCGTATGGAAATGAGAGAATTACATGTTAATGGACAGCCCATTGTTTTGATACTATGTCCATAGCTCGTTTGCCTGCCTGTTGAAAGGAACTAAGCCATGGAGTGCTAGTATGTTGATCTTTCGTGTTTTCAAAAATAGTTTTTTTTTTTTTTTATCCATTTACATTTCCATTTTGGTTCAAGTTTTAATAATTTTGCTGTGTACGTCTTTATTTCAATATTTATTTATTTGTCATTAACACAGATGTCTCAAGAAATGTCTACAAAGTACTATGTTTTGAACTGTGTTCAATTTTGCAGCTCTGTCCTCATAAGTGCCCAACTGTCAGAAAGCATCAGCTATAGAGAAGTGGAGGTGATTCACCCCGGGACCCCCTCGGGCAGGCCTGCCCCGCACACCTGTCATCATGCCCTGGCCGCCTTTGGGCATGAGAGCGGAGGCTGTGATGGCATCTTAGAGGAAATCTGTGAAATGCATTCCTTTATCAGAGCCATTCACATACTCAGTACTCTTATCGATCTTAACCGGGTTCAGGCTCATAAGCTATAATACAGGAGATGTGCTTACATAAAAAGATGTTTAACTAGTCATATGTTTTCTGTGGGTCATGGGAGCTGAAGAATGTAGGCCTTGTGTCTGTGAATAATGTGTGCCACTTGTGGCACAAAACAGAATTGGAAAAATAAGTAGTGTTTCCCAACAGTTTTCCCAAACATTCATACCGTCTGCAGTCGAGACTATATAGAATTTAGCTAATTTCTAAAAAGGTAATTACAAAGTTAAAGAGCCAGGCATACTCTTCTTTTTCCCCTATGATATAGTTTACTTGCAGTAGAGGTTAAAGTTTGTTGATAAAACATAATAAGAAAATATAAAAAGAAAAAGGATGAAGAAGTAAGGTCAATTTAACAAAACATTTTACACATTTCCCCATTTCCTTTGTGGACTGTGTAAAGTAATCTATTTGAAATATTATATGCTTTACAATTTATTTATTTTTTTACCAATACATACTTTCTGCATTACAGGAAAACTGCAGATTTTTCTGAAAAGTTGAAAAGTCCCATCGTCTGTAATGGTGTAGACGAGGAGTGGGCAGTGCTAGTTAACTGTGTTTGTTCAGGTTTTTGATGGATGAAATCATTACATTTCCTCTCATGTTTTTTTTATGTTACAGAGGAGATTAGTTATTCTGGGATTTAGAGAAATGTGGCGCATTATACATTTTTAATTGCTGCAGCTGTTAGGCCTCTTATATTGAATATTGTGCTTGACAGGGATACTGATTAAATGAGACAAATCAAAGCCACTGCAAACCTTGTTATTTTTGACCAAAAATAGTTTCTCTATTTTTTTTTTCACCATACGTATCTGAGCCCTCCTAATGCATCTCCTGTACGGAATCCATAAACCAGCCGAATCTAAATATCCCGCTTATTAAACAAGGCATCCCACCAGGTCCTTGCTTTGGAGGCCAGATATAACTTTGCGAAACGCACAATAAAAGTATTCCTGTGTTTGTCAGAAGCCATTTCTATTTTTGCTGTCAAGCTAATTAGGGGCACCAATCAAACGGAGACAGTTTTGATTTTCATGCTCGGTTGAGGTAATAGAATGTTTGTTCATGAGAGCTGATTGGGTTGCGCTCATGTGAATGTTGTTGTTTGGTGCATTAGTGTCGTCGTATGACACTCTGATACGGGCCAGTGACAGATGCCCTGCTTTAGCCCGATCTCCCTTGGGACATCATCATGACAGCTCACATTTCCTCCTATCCTCAATCTCTCACTCAAATGATGAGCAGGAACTCCACTGAGCTTCTCTGGCACTTGTTCTAGTGTCAGAGATCTTTTCGTCAATCTTGATATTCGTGCTAGATTCGGATAGTTCACCCAAAAATGAAAATTCATTTGAGCCCCAAGGGGCTAAAACATTTCAAAATATCTTCTTTTGTGTTCCACAGAACAAAGAAAGCCATATTGGGTTGGAACAACGTGGGAGTGAGTAAATCAGTGTTATGATTTATTTTATATACTATTATAGTATTTAATATTTTAAATTAGCTTCAATTTTAATATTTTCAGTTTTTATTTTAATTTTAGTATAAGTTTTAAAAATGAATTATATTAATACTTTAACTGAAAATTTTCAGTTAGCTGCAAGACACCATATTTTATTTAATTTTATTTCAGCATTATTTCAGTTTTAGTATTTGTTGTTTTAGCGAGCAAAAATAAGACTGATGGTTCACCCAAAAGTTTTAATTCTGCCCAATGTAAACATGGAATTGGACAAATGGGTTATTTAATATAGCTTATATTTGAAAAAAACAATGCAGAATTATGTTGTGTACATTTTAAAGTGTCATGGCCCTCTATCAGAATCCAGAGTTTTGAGAAGATTGGAGAAACTTAATTTTTCGCCCGAAAAAAAAAAAAAAAAAAACGAAAGGGGTACCACTGTCGTTTTTTTTTTTTCGGGTCGAATTTTTGAGTTTCGATATCTCAGCTCTGGAAGGGTCTAGAGCCTCCATTTTTGCACTCAGGTTAAAGTCTCATGGCCCTCTATCAGAATCCAGAGTTTTGAGAAGATTGGAGACACTTAATTTTTCGCCCAAAAAAAAAAAAACGAAAGGGGTACCACTGTCGTTTTTTTTTTTTCGGGTCGAATTTTTGAGTTTCGATATCTCAGCTCTGGAAGGGTCTAGAGCCTCCATTTTTGCACTCAGGTTAAAGTCTCATGGCCCTCTATCAGAATCCAGAGTTTTGGAAGATTGGAGAAACTTAATTTTTCGCCCGAAAAAAAAAAAAAACGAAAGGGGTACCACTGTCGTTTTTTTTTTTTCGGGTCGAATTTTTGAGTTTCGATATCTCAGCTCTGGAAGGGTCTAGAGCCTCCATTTTTGCACTCAGGTTAAAGTCTCATGGCCCTCTATCAGAATCCAGAGTTTTGAGAAGATTGGAGAAACTTAATTTTTCGCCCAAAAAAAAAAAAAACGTAAGGGGTACCACTGTCGTTTTTTTTTTTTTTTCGGGTCGAATTTTTGAGTTTCGATATCTCAGCTCTGGAAGGGTCTAGAGCCTCCATTTTTGCACTCAGGTCTAAGTCTCATGGCCCTCTATCAGAATCCAGAGTTTTGGGAAGATTGGAGAAACTTAATTTTTCGCCCAAAAAAAAAACGTAAGGGGTACCACTGTCGTTTTTTTTTTTCGGGTCGAATTTTTGAGTTTCGATATCTCAGCTCTGGAAGGGCTAGAGCCTCCATTTTTGCACTCAGGTCTAAGTCTCATGGCCCTCTATCAGAATCCAGAGTTTTGGGAAGATTGGAGAAACTTAATTTTTCGCCCAAAAAAAAAAAAAACGTAAGGGGTACCACTGTCGTTTTTTTTTCGGGCCGAATTTTTGAGTTTCGATATCTCAGCTCTGGAAGGGGCTAGAGCCTCCATTTTTGCACTCAGGTCTAAGTCTCATGGCCCTCTATCAGAATCCAGAGTTTTGGGAAGATTGGAGAAACTTAATTTTTCGCCCAAAAAAAAAAAACGTAAGGGGTACCACTGTCGTTTTTTTTTCGGGCCGAATTTTTGAGTTTCGATATCTCAGCTCTGGAAGGGGCTAGAGCCTCCATTTTTGCACTCAGGTCTAAGTCTCATGGCCCTCTATCAGAATCCAGAGTTTTGGAAGATTGGAGAAACTTAATTTTTCGCCCAAAAAAAAAAACGTAAGGGGTACCACTGTCGTTTTTTTTTCGGGCCGAATTTTTGAGTTTCGATATCTCAGCTCTGGAAGGGGCTAGAGCCTCCATTTTTGCACTCAGGTCTAAGTCTCATGGCCCTCTATCAGAATCCAGAGTTTTGGGAAGATTGGAGAAACTTAATTTTTCGCCCAAAAAAAAAAAAACGTAAGGGGTACCACTGTCGTTTTTTTTTCGGGCCGAATTTTTGAGTTTCGATATCTCAGCTCTGGAAGGGGCTAGAGCCTCCATTTTTGCACTCAGGTCTAAGTCTCATGGCCCTCTATCAGAATCCAGAGTTTTGGAAGATTGGAGAAACTTAATTTTTCGCCCAAAAAAAAAAAAACGTAAGGGGTACCACTGTCGTTTTTTTTTTCGGGCCGAATTTTTGAGTTTCGATATCTCAGCTCTGGAAGGGGCTAGAGCCTCCATTTTTGCACTCAGGTCTAAGTCTCATGGCCCTCTATCAGAATCCAGAGTTTTGGGAAGATTGGAGAAACTTAATTTTTCGCCCAAAAAAAAAAAACGTAAGGGGTACCACTGTCGTTTTTTTTTCGGGCCGAATTTTTGAGTTTCGATATCTCAGCTCTGGAAGGGGCTAGAGCCTCCATTTTTGCACTCAGGTCTAAGTCTCATGGCCCTCTATCAGAATCCAGAGTTTTGGGAAGATTGGAGAAACTTAATTTTTCGCCCAAAAAAAAAAAACGTAAGGGGTACCACTGTCGTTTTTTTTTTCGGGCCGAATTTTTGAGTTTCGATATCTCAGCTCTGGAAGGGGCTAGAGCCTCCATTTTTGCACTCAGGTCTAAGTCTCATGGCCCTCTATCAGAATCCAGAGTTTTGGGAAGATTGGAGAAACTTAATTTTTCGCCCAAAAAAAAAAAACGTAAGGGGTACCACTGTCGTTTTTTTTTCGGGCCGAATTTTTGAGTTTCGATATCTCAGCTCTGGAAGGGGCTAGAGCCTCCATTTTTGCACTCAGGTCTAAGTCTCATGGCCCTCTATCAGAATCCAGAGTTTTGGGAAGATTGGAGAAACTTAATTTTTCGCCCAAAAAAAAAAAACGTAAGGGGTACCACTGTCGTTTTTTTTTCGGGCCGAATTTTTGAGTTTCGATATCTCAGCTCTGGAAGGGGCTAGAGCCTCCATTTTTGCACTCAGGTCTAAGTCTCATGGCCCTCTATCAGAATCCAGAGTTTTGGGAAGATTGGAGAAACTTAATTTTTCGCCCAAAAAAAAAAAAACGTAAGGGGTACCACTGTCGTTTTTTTTTTCGGGCCGAATTTTTGAGTTTCGATATCTCAGCTCTGGAAGGGGCTAGAGCCTCCATTTTTGCACTCAGGTCTAAGTCTCATGGCCCTCTATCAGAATCCAGAGTTTTGGGAAGATTGGAGAAACTTAATTTTTCGCCCAAAAAAAAAAAACGTAAGGGGTACCACTGTCGTTTTTTTTTTCGGGCCGAATTTTTGAGTTTCGATATCTCAGCTCTGGAAGGGGCTAGAGCCTCCATTTTTGCACTCAGGTCTAAGTCTCATGGCCCTCTATCAGAATCCAGAGTTTTGGGAAGATTGGAGAAACTTAATTTTTCGCCCAAAAAAAAAAACGTAAGGGGTACCACTGTCGTTTTTTTTTCGGGCCGAATTTTTGAGTTTCGATATCTCAGCTCTGGAAGGGGCTAGAGCCTCCATTTTTGCACTCAGGTCTAAGTCTCATGGCCCTCTATCAGAATCCAGAGTTTTGGGAAGATTGGAGAAACTTAATTTTTCGCCCAAAAAAAAAAAACGTAAGGGGTACCACTGTCGTTTTTTTTTTCGGGCCGAATTTTTGAGTTTCGATATCTCAGCTCTGGAAGGGGCTAGAGCCTCCATTTTTGCACTCAGGTCTAAGTCTCATGGCCCTCTATCAGAATCCAGAGTTTTGGAAAATTGGAGAAACTTAATTTTTCGCCCAAAAAAAAAAAACGTAAGGGGTACCACTGTCGTTTTTTTTTCGGGCCGAATTTTTGAGTTTCGATATCTCAGCTCTGGAAGGGGCTAGAGCCTCCATTTTTGCACTCAGGTCTAAGTCTCATGGCCCTCTATCAGAATCCAGAGTTTTGGGAAGATTGGAGAAACTTAATTTTTCGCCCAAAAAAAAAAAACGTAAGGGGTACCACTGTCGTTTTTTTTTCGGGCCGAATTTTTGAGTTTCGATATCTCAGCTCTGGAAGGGGCTAGAGCCTCCATTTTTGCACTCAGGTCTAAGTCTCATGGCCCTCTATCAGAATCCAGAGTTTTGGGAAGATTGGAGAAACTTAATTTTTCGCCCAAAAAAAAAAAACGTAAGGGGTACCACTGTCGTTTTTTTTTCGGGCCGAATTTTTGAGTTTCGATATCTCAGCTCTGGAAGGGGCTAGAGCCTCCATTTTTGCACTCAGGTCTAAGTCTCATGGCCCTCTATCAGAATCCAGAGTTTTGGGAAGATTGGAGAAACTTAATTTTTCGCCCAAAAAAAAAAACGTAAGGGGTACCACTGTCGTTTTTTTTTTCGGGCCGAATTTTTGAGTTTCGATATCTCAGCTCTGGAAGGGGCTAGAGCCTCCATTTTTGCACTCAGGTCTAAGTCTCATGGCCCTCTATCAGAATCCAGAGTTTTGGGAAGATTGGAGAAACTTAATTTTTCGCCCAAAAAAAAAAAACGTAAGGGGTACCACTGTCGTTTTTTTTTCGGGCCGAATTTTTGAGTTTCGATATCTCAGCTCTGGAAGGGGCTAGAGCCTCCATTTTTGCACTCAGGTCTAAGTCTCATGGCCCTCTATCAGAATCCAGAGTTTTGGGAAGATTGGAGAAACTTAATTTTTCGCCCAAAAAAAAAAAACGTAAGGGGTACCACTGTCGTTTTTTTTTCGGGCCGAATTTTTGAGTTTCGATATCTCAGCTCTGGAAGGGGCTAGAGCCTCCATTTTTGCACTCAGGTCTAAGTCTCATGGCCCTCTATCAGAATCCAGAGTTTTGGGAAGATTGGAGAAACTTAATTTTTCGCCCAAAAAAAAAAAACGTAAGGGGTACCACTGTCGTTTTTTTTTCGGGCCGAATTTTTGAGTTTCGATATCTCAGCTCTGGAAGGGGCTAGAGCCTCCATTTTTGCACTCAGGTCTAAGTCTCATGGCCCTCTATCAGAATCCAGAGTTTTGGGAAGATTGGAGAAACTTAATTTTTCGCCCAAAAAAAAAAAACGTAAGGGGTACCACTGTCGTTTTTTTTTTCGGGCCGAATTTTTGAGTTTCGATATCTCAGCTCTGGAAGGGGCTAGAGCCTCCATTTTTGCACTCAGGTCTAAGTCTCATGGCCCTCTATCAGAATCCAGAGTTTTGGGAAGATTGGAGAAACTTAATTTTTCGCCCAAAAAAAAAAAACGTAAGGGGTACCACTGTCGTTTTTTTTTCGGGCCGAATTTTTGAGTTTCGATATCTCAGCTCTGGAAGGGGCTAGAGCCTCCATTTTTGCACTCAGGTCTAAGTCTCATGGCCCTCTATCAGAATCCAGAGTTTTGGGAAGATTGGAGAAACTTAATTTTTCGCCCAAAAAAAAAAACGTAAGGGGTACCACTGTCGTTTTTTTTTTCGGGCCGAATTTTTGAGTTTCGATATCTCAGCTCTGGAAGGGGCTAGAGCCTCCATTTTTGCACTCAGGTCTAAGTCTCATGGCCCTCTATCAGAATCCAGAGTTTTGGGAAGATTGGAGAAACTTAATTTTTCGCCCAAAAAAAAAAAACGTAAGGGGTACCACTGTCGTTTTTTTTTTCGGGCCGAATTTTTGAGTTTCGATATCTCAGCTCTGGAAGGGGCTAGAGCCTCCATTTTTGCACTCAGGTCTAAGTCTCATGGCCCTCTATCAGAATCCAGAGTTTTGGGAAGATTGGAGAAACTTAATTTTTCGCCCAAAAAAAAAAAACGTAAGGGGTACCACTGTCGTTTTTTTTTTCGGGCCGAATTTTTGAGTTTCGATATCTCAGCTCTGGAAGGGGCTAGAGCCTCCATTTTTGCACTCAGGTCTAAGTCTCATGGCCCTCTATCAGAATCCAGAGTTTTGGGAAGATTGGAGAAACTTAATTTTTCGCCCAAAAAAAAAAAACGTAAGGGGTACCACTGTCGTTTTTTTTTCGGGCCGAATTTTTGAGTTTCGATATCTCAGCTCTGGAAGGGGCTAGAGCCTCCATTTTTGCACTCAGGTCTAAGTCTCATGGCCCTCTATCAGAATCCAGAGTTTTGGAAGATTGGAGAAACTTAATTTTTCGCCCAAAAAAAAAAAACGTAAGGGGTACCACTGTCGTTTTTTTTTCGGGCCGAATTTTTGAGTTTCGATATCTCAGCTCTGGAAGGGGCTAGAGCCTCCATTTTTGCACTCAGGTCTAAGTCTCATGGCCCTCTATCAGAATCCAGAGTTTTGGGAAGATTGGAGAAACTTAATTTTTCGCCCAAAAAAAAAAAACGTAAGGGGTACCACTGTCGTTTTTTTTTTCGGGCCGAATTTTTGAGTTTCGATATCTCAGCTCTGGAAGGGGCTAGAGCCTCCATTTTTGCACTCAGGTCTAAGTCTCATGGCCCTCTATCAGAATCCAGAGTTTTGGGAAGATTGGAGAAACTTAATTTTTCGCCCAAAAAAAAAAAACGTAAGGGGTACCACTGTCGTTTTTTTTTCGGGCCGAATTTTTGAGTTTCGATATCTCAGCTCTGGAAGGGGCTAGAGCCTCCATTTTTGCACTCAGGTCTAAGTCTCATGGCCCTCTATCAGAATCCAGAGTTTTGGGAAGATTGGAGAAACTTAATTTTTCGCCCAAAAAAAAAAAACGTAAGGGGTACCACTGTCGTTTTTTTTTCGGGCCGAATTTTTGAGTTTCGATATCTCAGCTCTGGAAGGGGCTAGAGCCTCCATTTTTGCACTCAGGTCTAAGTCTCATGGCCCTCTATCAGAATCCAGAGTTTTGGGAAGATTGGAGAAACTTAATTTTTCGCCCAAAAAAAAAAACGTAAGGGGTACCACTGTCGTTTTTTTTTCGGGCCGAATTTTTGAGTTTCGATATCTCAGCTCTGGAAGGGGCTAGAGCCTCCATTTTTGCACTCAGGTCTAAGTCTCATGGCCCTCTATCAGAATCCAGAGTTTTGGGAAGATTGGAGAAACTTAATTTTTCGCCCAAAAAAAAAAAAACGTAAGGGGTACCACTGTCGTTTTTTTTTTCGGGCCGAATTTTTGAGTTTCGATATCTCAGCTCTGGAAGGGGCTAGAGCCTCCATTTTTGCACTCAGGTCTAAGTCTCATGGCCCTCTATCAGAATCCAGAGTTTTGGGAAGATTGGAGAAACTTAATTTTTCGCCCAAAAAAAAAAAACGTAAGGGGTACCACTGTCGTTTTTTTTTCGGGCCGAATTTTTGAGTTTCGATATCTCAGCTCTGGAAGGGGCTAGAGCCTCCATTTTTGCACTCAGGTCTAAGTCTCATGGCCCTCTATCAGAATCCAGAGTTTTGGGAAGATTGGAGAAACTTAATTTTTCGCCCAAAAAAAAAAAACGTAAGGGGTACCACTGTCGTTTTTTTTTTCGGGCCGAATTTTTGAGTTTCGATATCTCAGCTCTGGAAGGGGCTAGAGCCTCCATTTTTGCACTCAGGTCTAAGTCTCATGGCCCTCTATCAGAATCCAGAGTTTTGGGAAGATTGGAGAAACTTAATTTTTCGCCCAAAAAAAAAAAACGTAAGGGGTACCACTGTCGTTTTTTTTTCGGGCCGAATTTTTGAGTTTCGATATCTCAGCTCTGGAAGGGGCTAGAGCCTCCATTTTTGCACTCAGGTCTAAGTCTCATGGCCCTCTATCAGAATCCAGAGTTTTGGGAAGATTGGAGAAACTTAATTTTTCGCCCAAAAAAAAAAAACGTAAGGGGTACCACTGTCGTTTTTTTTTCGGGCCGAATTTTTGAGTTTCGATATCTCAGCTCTGGAAGGGGCTAGAGCCTCCATTTTTGCACTCAGGTCTAAGTCTCATGGCCCTCTATCAGAATCCAGAGTTTTGGGAAGATTGGAGAAACTTAATTTTTCGCCCAAAAAAAAAAACGTAAGGGGTACCACTGTCGTTTTTTTTTCGGGCCGAATTTTTGAGTTTCGATATCTCAGCTCTGGAAGGGGCTAGAGCCTCCATTTTTGCACTCAGGTCTAAGTCTCATGGCCCTCTATCAGAATCCAGAGTTTTGGGAAGATTGGAGAAACTTAATTTTTCGCCCAAAAAAAAAAAACGTAAGGGGTACCACTGTCGTTTTTTTTTTTCGGGCCGAATTTTTGAGTTTCGATATCTCAGCTCTGGAAGGGGCTAGAGCCTCCATTTTTGCACTCAGGTCTAAGTCTCATGGCCCTCTATCAGAATCCAGAGTTTTGGGAAGATTGGAGAAACTTAATTTTTCGCCCAAAAAAAAAAAACGTAAGGGGTACCACTGTCGTTTTTTTTTTCGGGCCGAATTTTTGAGTTTCGATATCTCAGCTCTGGAAGGGGCTAGAGCCTCCATTTTTGCACTCAGGTCTAAGTCTCATGGCCCTCTATCAGAATCCAGAGTTTTGGGAAGATTGGAGAAACTTAATTTTTCGCCCAAAAAAAAAAACGTAAGGGGTACCACTGTCGTTTTTTTTTTCGGGCCGAATTTTTGAGTTTCGATATCTCAGCTCTGGAAGGGGCTAGAGCCTCCATTTTTGCACTCAGGTCTAAGTCTCATGGCCCTCTATCAGAATCCAGAGTTTTGGGAAGATTGGAGAAACTTAATTTTTCGCCCAAAAAAAAAAACGTAAGGGGTACCACTGTCGTTTTTTTTTTCGGGCCGAATTTTTGAGTTTCGATATCTCAGCTCTGGAAGGGGCTAGAGCCTCCATTTTTGCACTCAGGTCTAAGTCTCATGGCCCTCTATCAGAATCCAGAGTTTTGGAAGATTGGAGAAACTTAATTTTTCGCCCAAAAAAAAAAAACGTAAGGGGTACCACTGTCGTTTTTTTTTTCGGGCCGAATTTTTGAGTTTCGATATCTCAGCTCTGGAAGGGGCTAGAGCCTCCATTTTTGCACTCAGGTCTAAGTCTCATGGCCCTCTATCAGAATCCAGAGTTTTGGGAAGATTGGAGAAACTTAATTTTCCCCCAAAAAAAAAAAACGTAAGGGGTACCACTGTCTTTTTTTTTTCGGGCCGAATTTGAGTTTCGATATCTCAGCTCATAAAAGAGTAGGCGAGATTTTTCCCGGATGATCTCCGCTTTCGCCAGATTTTGAGTGTTCATCCGATGGTTACTCTTCTATCCCAAAAAAACCACGGAGAGCATTCGTCATTATTCAACATCGCGGATTCAGCGAAGCAGGGGGTTTCAAATGTGAGTAAAAACACGGTTCCTTGTTGTTTTAAATCGTATGTGTTAAACTACTATAGAGTAAACGTTTTAACTGTTGAGGTCTAAAGGACTTAACAGATAGTTATAGTTTGATTTTGCTGTAAACACATGTTATTAGTTAGTCTAAACAGGGGAGCTCCAGTAAGTAGGCTACACGTAAGTTTCTAAAATGGATTACATAGTTTAACCATATAACTTTACTTCTTAAACACGCTTATTTAAAATGTCTATTTACATCTAAATAAATATTGTTTAAGTATTGCAGTGAGCACATCCCAACATGAAAAATACATCTGAGTGATGTAACGTTATGTGTGCTATTATGAAGGTAATTCCACTGTTGTCAACACTACTTACATTAGACAAATGTGCTGTAAAAATACGGTTAAATAAACAAATCTATAAAGTAACTAAACATTTATATTTAATTTGTCCCTCATTTTAGTGTTGATATATTAAGGAACATTTAAGTTGGATTAAAAGTGAGTTAACACATTAACCTCAGCAGTAAATTCAGTGTTGAGCTCGTAATGTGAATCTTGTCTGTATGTTACAAGGACAGAAGAACACGCGTGTGTTTATCCGGTGAGAGGCTCATGATGCTGAATGCTGTCATCAAAGGCTTTGGTGAGTATACTACAGAAATGGATATCAAAATCTATTCAATCTTAATTTGTAGTTTATTTTGAATTATTGTAAATTCAAGTAGAGAAATTACAACACTTTTCTGATTCTTGATTTTCTGTGCATTTGCTGCATAGCTTTTGTGGTGGAGCAGGACCTGCAAGGAAAGATGATGGCAGCATTTGTTTTAGGGATTTTACTCAAATATAAAGTAAGGTTATTTTTAATAGATAAATCAAATGACATTGTGTTAAAATGACTGCTTTTGTATAATGTTTGTGCATTTTGTAGGATCTGAAATGTCTGCAGACTGGTGTGAGCACTGAGGATGAGGAGCCAGAGGTGCATCCTGGAAGTGGTGCCATGGATGAGCCCTCCATCTCTCCACCTGCCTTTACGAGACCCTCGATCTCTCCCTGCCCTTATTGCCTCAGATTGTGAAGCGCAGCACAACAACAAGCTCTGGAAGAAGGCACAGTCCTCTGGTGAATTCAGCAGATAAAGCTGCAGAATGGGAACCCTGTGTTGAGTCGGCATGATGTGGTGTTCAGCGGCTGTAAATACATGCTTGTAGTTTGAATAAAGCTTTGTTTCATGTGTTGTTTGACTTGATATAATGCATTTGTTTATTGTGATGGTTACTTTTATTTGTTCTTTTACTCATTTATTCATTTTTATTATTGTTGTCAGTATATAAAATTGAATTATTTAATTAATGTATCCATTAATTCATCGATTGACTGATAATTGAGATGTTTCACTGCATTTATGAATATAAATGTATTCATGCATAACTGTCATATGACAAAACAAATTACATTTTGCTTGTTATATTAAATTATATTTTAGTATATAAAAAAGTTATATAATTAAGTATTGGTCAGCATTTAATATTATTATTTTGTTTAAGTTTTGGGGTGGGCTAACAATGCAATTCATTCTGAGGTAATATTAATTTTTAAGGAGTGATACTTACATTTTTCGAGTATAAAATCAACAGTTTTCTCCAAAAGAGATCTTCGAGCAGCTGCCCGTCTCCTTTGTGCAGACATTACAAACGCAGAGGAAAACTGTTCTAGGTTGTGCTGTCGAGTCACTGATGGTATGAAGTGTTAGTACACCTGTCTCTCATAATTTAAACTTATAAACGTATTACATACAAGATCATGGAAAGATACCATAATAGTCATAATGACAAAACAGAAAACATAAAGATCATTGGTTTGTTTACATCATAATACAGGAAAAAGGAACAATAACAAGGCTAAATATCTTTAAATAGTTCTTCATAATACATGAAAATGTTGTTGTTTTGTTGTTATAGGTCTGAGGATGAAACGAGGTAAATTCATCAAGAAAAGGAGGAAAACTTAAAGGAGAAACGTTTTGGGTATAAAATAAAGAAATTAACAACATATATTCAAGAGGTGACGATTTGGGGTTTCTTAATAAAAAAAATATCAGCTGTTTCTTCAACAATACCACAACAAAATGAGAAAGTTTCATCAATGTCAAGATATTTATAGATAGAAGAATTAAACGTGTCGCTGTTCATTTCTTTGCGCTTGTGATATGATGATAACGCGTCGTAGTAGGTCACATGATAACGTCAACATGGCAGATGTCCGGTTCTCATTCATACTCAACGAGATTTGGCTATAAAGTACCTACTCTTTTAGCGCTCGTTGAGTAAGTACTTATTGAAATTAAGTACCTACTAATTGAGTATGCGGTTTTGGACGCAGCCCTTGTGTTGTCTCGTTCGCTTACCCCGCCCACTTGTTATCCTCATCTTGTCTTCATTGCCTGATCGGTGTCACCTGCTGTCGTTATCTGTTCTCCCTATATTATTCCCTTGTGTTTGCTGTCCTGTGCTGGTTCATTGTGATTGATTGTGTGTGTATTCACAAGGTATATTGTGAGTACCTTGTCTTGAGATCTGTCTAAACTAAGAAGTTTTCTTGTAATAGTTATTTTGTTCCTGTGAAGTTTGTGTCTTAGTCTTAGTCTAGTATTGTTAGTCTTTTGCTTTGCCTGTGCTGTTTTCCCCCCTCGTGGGGTTTTATTTTCCCTTTTTGTTCAATAAACCTGGTGTGTGTCAGCAAACTGTCTGCGATTGGGTTCGTTCCTGAAAACTCACGACACAAACTTGATTGTCTTTTTTTTTCATGAATAAACAAACACTGTGAAGTTGTCTTGATTGATACTGTAAAGCAGCTTTGATACAATCTGTATTGTGAAAAGCGCTAATATATTTGACTTTACTTGACAACTCCAGCGCAAAATGAACCTTTGGCCTAACAACACATTGATATAGTCGACCGTTCTGTGAGATTTGTTATCAAGATAATCGAATGTAAAGAGTTTTAATCTCCCTACATGCAAACCGAAGCATTAAGAACTTTTTAAGTGTACAGACAGTTTAATAAGAAGATATTTAAAAAAAAGACGGTCCACTTCGTGTATACAGGCAGGAGCCATCTTTGGAAAGAGTCTCGACCAGTCGAACCACGAACGCTGTGACAAGTGAGCTGTTCGATCGGAATTACGTTTGTGAAATCTAATTGCATGGAAATGCATGAATTATATTTGTTTAAGAATGCACTGTCATGAGCCTTTTCGGTCATTCATGCAAATCAATGAGCAAGACCTAAAGCTGGCGAATGTGATGCAAACTAAAATCACACAAGAGTTGCTCTATATATCAGAAATATTTGCACAACACAACAATAATTAAAAAAAAAAAACTTAGTGTTTATCTTAGTGTTTGTCTAGTGTTTATTTACTCCACTATGGAGTAAGTGGAGTAAATACGCCTCCAATTTATTTTCAGGACATGGAAAAAAGTTGCAAGTACAGCCTTGTTTATCTAAGCAGGGAAATCTTCAGACTGTACAAAATGTGTCTTGACAGGTCCCACTCCTTACAACCTTGTGTCAGTATATTCCGGCTCAAAAAGATAAGAACGTCCATCAAAACGGTTCATTATTGAAGAGATGCCAAATAATCCGCCATCTCTTTAGTGTGTATCTCGTGGAAGCAGTCTCTCTTTTTAATTATTTTTATTTATTTATTATTTTATTATTTTCTCTGTCATGTTCAGTGCTTCTCTTATGCTCTCAGTGCTTTCTTCCTAAACGGACCATTTGAGATTACGAGTGACAGTTCAGACCTGGCACAGCATTCGTGGGTCGAATGGTCGAGATTGTTTTTCTTTATGCGCGAATGTGTTATTAGACCAAAGGTTCATTTTGGGCCGGAGTTGTCCTTTAGCTCACCGATAAGGACAACTCGTTGATCTTCTGTTCCACGATATCCCGTGCACAGAATCCCTCCTCCAGGAAGGTGAAGTCTGAGTTTGATCCAATCAGTGTGGTCATCGCATTTGTACAAGAATTGATTGCAAAAGGATCTGTAAAAGAAAATGACAGGGGTGTTAGAAAATGTGACCTCTAAGATATCAGACTTTACTCTGACAGATAGTTTTTCCTTGAATTTTACAACCAGTGTCCTCAAACAAGCACCTTATCTTTGCTCCAGTGACTCTCTACAGGACGACTATCACAGCTACTGTGCAGTTACAGTCTCCACTAATCTCTATTATTTTAATATAAATGAGATACCATTAAAGTTCTCTTACGAGAGATTTTCTCGTACTGAAATATTTTACACTAGGGGAAACCTCTTTTCCATTAGATATTGAAGCCAAAAATTATCCTTAATTTTGAATCAATGTAAAACGCGTTGCGGCAGCATGTAGACATAGGAAAGATGGCTCACATGTCTATTGGCTGTCCTGTGGCAAGTGCATCAGCCTATCGAGAGATGCCCTTGGTGACGCCAGATCCAATGGGGCCGAAACGGGCGTGGCCTGGGCCTATAAATACAGCACGATGATCTGTTTTTTCATCTCTTCAGCGAAGTTCACGCATCGCTGAATCCTGGGTGAAGAAGCCGTCTGAGAACAAGCCTTCTGCGGGACGAGTCTTTGTACCTGAAGCCGCTGGCCTTCCTGCTACCTGCTACGCTTTCCGGCACATATATCTTTTTAAGTCTGCTGAAGTGTGTGTTCACCACCACGACTCACACACTTTCTCTCTTTTTCATAAAAGAGGTAGTGTCTTTTTAAAGATGCCCCTTTCCTGTGTCTTGTGCCGAGCCCCACTCAGCGACGGGGACTGCCATGTGATATGCGTTTCCTGCCAGAGTGAGAATCACGCAGTTCTCTCGCTCGCTGACAGCGGCTGCCATCATTGCGAGCTACAGCCTATGGCGAGTCTGAGGACTCGTCTAGCAAAATAAAATCAATTGTACGTTAAACGTAGTGTATGTGCCCACAACCCAGTGCCCACAAACCAACGCACACACAGTCAGCTCAGGTCGACAGTGTTTTCAGTGCAGTAAATGTGCCCGCTATCCCACGCCCATATTCACTCACAGACATGTTACGCCCCACAGGGCTTAACCCCGCTCGCTCTTTCTCAGCAAACTGTTATAAGGGAGTTGAGCACGGCCACTATGTTGTGACCAGAGCCCAGACCTCATTCTACCCCTAGCCATGCATGCGAATGTGTGGGCAAAGCTTCCCGGGATATCAGAATGGGTGCTAAACATTATAACCAGGGGTAAACTGTAACATTGAACATGACCAAATTATAATTAAAGCTAAACCCCGAAACCCAGTTTTTAAAAAACATAAGGTAACAAAAATTTTTCAGACATTAAGTCAGGCTAAAATGATCTGGGATCCATGCTGTAAACCTAAAGGGCTACTTGGTGGACACCTAAATATCAGAAGCATGATCCCTAAACGTGAACAGTTAGAGCATCTATTAATTCAATCAAATATTTCCTTTTTGGGACTAACAGAAACGTGGCTAACCTCCTCCTCACCGGAGGCAGCAATAACAATACCTGGATACAATGTTTTTTAGAAAGGATAGAGGTCAGGGGAAGGGAGGGGGGGTTGTATTATATGTTAAGGATACCCTTACATGCAGTAAGATTGAATGGTCTGGTGACATCAACCTCGAGTGTGTGGGAGTAGACATTATACTTTCTGCAGAAATGACTTTTACAGTTATATGTATGTATCGTAAACCATCAGCTAAAATAGATTTCTATAGTAATCTTAAAACCCTGATTAATCTTACGAATGTGAAAAAAAGAACTAATCTTAATAGGTGATTTTAATATTAACTGGGATAATAAGAAAGAAAGAAAAAACCTCAAACAGATAACTGATTATTTCAATTTAGAACAATTAATTAAAACGCCAACTCGAGTAACTAACCATTCCAAAACAAGAATAGATCTAATTTTTACAAACAGACCTGAAAGAATCGCTAAAACCTACAACTTTCTAACCGGTCTGTCTGATCATAATGGTATCTTCTTCTCACGAAAATTAATCAAAGCAAGATTTCGTAGCTCCAATAGTCTAAATAATTCTTTATATCATGACATTATTCCCAAAAGTCAACATTCAAATCTAGACGTAGCCCTAAACGAGCAGGATTGGGCTGCTTTTGTCTCATGTGAAAATGTTATAGATAATAGTGTCATGTTCCATAATAAGATCAAAATGGTTATGGCATTATTTATTAGAAAGGTGAGGCACAGAAAATCGAATGATAATGATATACCATGGCTTAATAATGATTGTAGGTTGCGAATGAAGGAAAGAGATCAGTTACTTAAAAGGGCAAATAAAACTGGCCTTACCTCAGATAGACAACTATTTACATCAGCAAGAAATAAAGTTATACATACAATGCGGAAGACCAAAATGAATTTTTTTATGAATATTATTGACAGTGCAAAAGGGAATGGGAAACAAATCTGGCAAAGTATTAATAAACTAACTGGTAAACATGATAAACAAGACAATATAATCGAACTTAAAATTAATAATGTACTAGTGAAAGATCCACTCATCCTAGCATCTGAGTTAAATTTGTTTTTTAAGAACTCTGTTCAGGAAATATCTCAATTATTTATCCCATCTGAAAATGTTTCTTCTCCTATCGACTATGCACAGCCTATATTTAGGATAGGAGAAATTACAGAACCAGATGTGGCTTCCATCATTGATGAACTAAACAGTTCCAAAGCTAAGGATGAGTTTGGATTGGACACAAATTTCATCAAATTGCACAAAGAGTCCCTAGTATGTCCTATTACACATATGATAAATCTATCCATTAAACATTCTGTTGTTCCACCAGAGTGGAAGATGGCCACAATTACACCAATCTTCAAATCTGGTAGCAGAACAGACATCAATAATTATAGACCAATCAGTATTTTGCCTGTCATATCCAAAATTATTGAAAAATGGATTGTAAAACAATTAGTAAAGCATCTAAATACCTGTGGCTCTCCTTTGCATCCCATGCAATTTGGCTTCCGTGCCCATCATTCTACCGAAACAGCTGTAACTGTATTTATCGAAAAGGTCAAACATTCATTAGATACCCATCCTGTTGTTGGTGCTGTCTTTTTGGACTTGAAAAGGGCATTTGATACCGTCAATCATCAAGTGCTCTTATCTAGATTGACAAACTTCAATTTTTCCAAACAAGCCATCAGCTGGATGAGTTCCTACTTAACCAACAGAACGCACTGTGTTTCTGTTAACAATATTAAATCTCCTCACCTTGAGTGTACAGTAGGAGTTCCTCAAGGCTCTGTACTTGCACCAATTTTATTTTCTCTATACATTAACGACCTCCCTACAGTATGCCAAAACACAAATATTTTAATGTATGCAGACGATGCAGTACTCTTTACACATGCAAAAACTGCCCAAGACGCCTCTCAGGCGCTTACATCTGCACTGACTTGTGTACAGGAGTGGCTTACAAAATCATGTCTACTATTAAATCCCAAAAAAACTGTCTGTATAATGTTTTCTAAGCGGCAGACTGGTATGACACGTTCAAATATATTTTTACAACAAGAAGAAATACAGCTAGTAAATGAATTTAAGTATCTTGGCGTTGTTTTAGATCCCACACTGTCTTTTAAAAATCATGTAAAGTGTCTATCGAAAAGTGTTAAATTTAATCTTGCAAACTTCAAATACATCAGACCATCACTATCTTGTAAAGCAGCCAGAATGTTTCTTCATTCTATGATTTTCTCGCACATTGAATATTGTTTTGTAAATTGGTCACTCACAAATGCCACAACGCTTAAACCAATTGAGTCACTTTTTAAAAGAGCTTTAAAAATATTTGACAGAAAACCGTTTTCACATCACCACTGCTTAATATTACAGAAATATAACCTACTAAGTTTTGAAAATTTTCTAAAGCTTAAATATGCCTGTGCTGTTTATAAGATCCTGCACGGACTTGCCCCACCCCCTCTGAGCGAATATATTACACTAAAAAAACAGGGAGAGGGAAGAAGTGTCACCAGGGCTTCCATCAGGGGTGACTGTGTGGTGCCGTACAGGCGTACTACATTTGGACAATATGTGCTGTCAATTAAGGGGTCAGAGATTTGGAACAAATTACCACTTGTCATTAGAGAATGTCCGACATTTCCCAGATTTAAGAATCAACTTAAACAATGGCTAAAGATGCATCAAAATTGTGACCATTGAACAGTTTTCCTTTCTTTGTTTTCTTTTTTTTTTTTTTTCCTTTCTTCTTTAAAATCGAGGTGTGTGAATGGGGAACACTGTGGTATCGTGTGGGCATGTGTATGTATATTGGGCCAGATTTGGTATTTATTGTAACTCCGGCATGAATAGCACTTTACTGTATATGTGTAATTTGTCTGAAAACAGTGGTGTCTTTTGTAATTGTAACTGATTTTTAAGGTGTTCTTTAAAACGTGTAGTATTCTATTTAAACTTGAATGTTAGTCTTGTTATGTGTTGTTTTGTGATGACCTGACGGGGGACTGCAGATGGAAAGTAGCCCTGGGGCTAATTCTGGCATATTTACATTACTGAAATGTTTATCAATATGCATTGTCCCTTTTAAATAAATAAAAAAAAAATAAAAAAATAAAAAGAGGCTATTCGCTGCAGTTCACTCGAAGTCCCCACCACACAGCGCGGGTTGAAACTATTGTAAAAAAACAAAGTATCTCATCTACTTCGAGGCGAAATAGCGAAACTATTGAGCAAAGTGGCCATAGAGCCTTTATCTCAAGCTCAGAGTGAAGGGGGCCTATACAGCAGATATTTTTTGGTACCAAAAAAAGACGGCGATCTCAGACACATTCTAGATCTAAGACAGCTGAACAAAGTTTTTGTGAAATGCCAGTTCAGAATGCTCACAACCAGGAAAAATGCTCACAACCTGTGCACATACCTGTGCATGGTCCCTGCCCTGAGCGACCATCACATGTGTATTTCCACTGTGCCTCTCTGAGCATGTGTCTTTCCCTTGGCAAGCCACCTTGCCACCCCTGAGGTTGAAATATTCCACCTGCGGCTGCCTGGACACCCCAATGTTCTCTATATGCATTCCTTAGGGTCATATGTATATTCTCTAAGTCCCCCCTCTGGGTTGGCATTAATTGCATATTTCTCTGACATGTGAGATCTTATCAATTCTCATCCCTACTCCCCAGAGTACCTTGGTATTCCTGTGCTAAATAGGAGTCCTCCGGCTATCTCACAACAGGGATCTCAGATTTACGTAGGGCACTGGAAGACAGCTGTGAAGATGGCATGATTAGTCTGGTAACCCCATTCGTCGTCATCTGACGTAACTCGGAGTAAGAACTAAAGGGAACGTCTCGGTTACAACTGTAACCCTCGTTCCCGTTACGTCTGCCTGCCACTTCCGACTGTACCGCGGGGATCGCCTGAGCTCAGTCTTGGCTCCTCAGAGAAGAAACCTATCTGCATATTGCCGGCGTCCTCCTTTTATACCCACGAGGCGGGGCGGAGTTGCGCCATGCAAATTCCGCAGACCCATGGCATTTCTTTGCCATTGGCTCATTTTGTAAGACTCGAAGTTGATAGGCTTTCTAAGCGAAACCCCATCCACCATCATCCGACGTAAAGTCTCCGCTTTACGATGGTTACATACGTACGTAGCCTAGATGTTACACAAATATGACTCAAGTTGTGCCGCCTGGCTGTCAAGTGTTTCATCGCTTGCATGGTACCGACAGTGTAGGAAAACCGTGACGTTTTCTACTACATAATTACGTGCATGCGTGAAACGGATCGTGCAGGTGGAACGGATCGTGTACCGACACTCTTGACTGACATCATTCATTGATATTGAGAATAACTGTTAGTTTTTACCAAATAATCAAGATAAACAAGTAAGTTACTTTGTGCTCGTCAATATAGCTGGTTCTGACTATAAAGATATTAGTTATAACATTTATCAACCCGAAGTTAAAATTACGCAAGAAATCGTGACACGTTGACTCGCAGTCTCACACACCACAGAAGGCCATTATGTCATAACATACGACACAACTACACAAGCAACACTCTTTAAAAGTCAGAAAAACACCTTTAACAATGAAACTAACGGATAGTTTCTTAATTTATGATTAGACTACCATACTGAAAATGTATCCTAACAGAACGGCTATATAATTATGCTAAATTTCATCCAATAATATAATATAACTCACCTTAAAACGCGCACAAACAGCTGTGGTGATGATCAACTAGCGAACTCTCTGAGTAAAAGTCGGCGATCTCAGCCCTATATATAGTGACTTGGTTTCCAAGGTGAGGCACTATGAAAGTTCCTTCAAAAGAGAACAGGTTTGGTCTTGTTAGCTGCTTGAGGATAAAAAAAACTAGAACTAGAAGTGACATACTTCCCAATCAAACAAAGGTACTTTGTAATTTGGTAAATAAATAAATAAATATTATACTAAAATCTGTTAATGATGCCAGAAACCCCAAAAATGAACAACATGCAAAAACCAAACATAAACTCCAAACTGAACTTTTTTGCTAATTGGAAAAGTTTATAGTTGTAGGGAAGTTTAATATTACACACACTTATATTTTAGTATTCTTTCTATGAGCATAGAAAAGTTTGAATTGTACAATAAGATTGATCTATGCATATCAGTGTTGTTATTGATAAAGTAAAACTACTACAGATTTTTCTGTAGCTAATTGTAGCTAAAAGTAAATGTAAGTGCTATGAATATATGAAATATTAGATTAAAGACAAACAAAAGTACACACTAAAAAGTTTAAATTTACAATATTTTTTTTTCACTATATATGTTCTCTCTCTCTCTCTTTTAAACTATTTGGCTTAATGCATTTTGAATAAAATCCTCTGTTAACTGTAAATGCAAATATAGAATAGAATAGGTCTTTATTGTCATTAAAACAATGTAAGACTCGTTGTAAGACAAGGATTGGCAAAAATAGAAATAGCGTAAATTTAAAACAGTGTGCTAAAATAAAATCACAATGCTGTAACAATATATAGTATAGATATTATAAATGTGACAATATATGTAGAGATACTTATCCATATGATATATAGACATAACACACACATACACATTATATACCTATACATACATCTTTTTATTTTATTTTATTTTTTTCTTAGTGCCTTCTTGTCTCATTTGGTTTTAAGTTTGTATTGCAGTTTTATATCTGTGTCTCTTTTATTCCTTGTAAAGCACTTTGGTCAACCTCGGTTGTGTTTTAAATGTGCTCTATAAATAAATGATTGATTGATTGATTGATTGATTGATCTTGTTTGTCCGTCAAGAGTTGATGATGACCATGGCACGTTTGCCATTTATATACATACACACATGCATACATTCATACAAATAAATACATAGATGTCAACATATATATATATATATATTTTTACATATATGGAGTTACAGTGTATGTGTGTTGGCTGAGTATGGGTGTTGTACTTCCAGTTTGTGAGTTTATTGCACCCCAGTGTTTGGAAGTGAAACGAGGGAAGGGAGAGGAGGAAGATATATTAGGGGAAAACAGTTATACAGCTACATTTGCATTTCATTAGTTACACTTGTTACAGCATAACTGTGTATACTAAATGAGGCAAGGCTGTCGAGTTACATTCAAGTTCAACTTTTTTTTTTATATGGATTTTTGGTGATCAAAGATGAGCTTTAAGGAGTATGGGGAGGCTGCAGACCTGGAGCCGGCAGTTTTACGCCCCTGACAGTTTTACGTCCCTGTTGTTCCTGATGCGTCCAGTAGGGGGGAGACTACATTAGCAAAGTTATATGAGCTTAGTCCTATATCATTACAGACCTTCTTGAAGCGAAAATAAAAGTTGGCTACTTTTGTCTCAAACTTAACCACATATAGGTTTAAAAGCTGCCCTAGTCTTCTCTTTACCTGCTCTGTCTCACTCACTTTTAAAATTCATTTAATTTTTATTTTTATCTTGTCTGTCTTTTTAACTTGTATCTCATTAAAGGGATAGTTCACTTTGAAATGAATTTTTTTATGTTTTATCTTACCTCAAGGGCATCCAAGGTGTAGGTGTCTTTGTTTCCACAGTATTTTCAATTTTGATATTTTTAGGTCAAAGCGTTCTTGTCTGTGAGTCATATAATGCAGGTCTATGGTCACCACCTCAAAGAGCATGCACAGAGAATTGCAAATTAAACGTGATTTAATGACTCGTAAATGTAAGCACACATTGATGGCCTAAGACACGGAACGAGCGTTTTGTGTGAGAAAACGAACAGTATTTATATCGTTTTTACCTCTTGTAATCACAGTCACATCCAAGTACTTTGAGGGCGAGGGCAATTCTGTCTGCGCTCGTTGCATTGATACACGTTGCATTGATACATATTGATAACCGCTCGTTTCGTGTCTTAGGCCATCAATGTGTACTTACATTTACGAGTCATTAAATCGTGTTTAATTTGGACTTCTCTGTGCATGCTCCGAGGTGGACCCCATAAACCTCCATTATGACAGACAAGAACGGTTTGACCTAAAAATGTCAAAATTGAAAATACTGTGGAAACAAAGACACTTACATCTTGGATGTCCTTGAGGTAAGCTAAAACATATCAACAATTAATTTCAAAGTGAACTATCCCTTTAAAGTGAACTATAAGGTGTGTGCTACTTAAGAAAATTAAAATCTCTATCTCTAAACTTTTATAAACACCCATCTTTTGAATCCCCAAATAATGTTCAACTATGACATCCTGCCATTATTTTATAACCATTGTTTCTACCACTATTCAACTTTAGCTTTAGCAATGGGAGCACTTTGACATGAGGATAAAAAAAACAACTTAAGAAGAGTGGCAAGCCATAGGAGAGTCAACTACAGGAGTCATCCGTGGTGTAAATAAATAACCTTCTTTGTGAACAAAAATATTGTCTCTTTTTTTAAATGGCCCTTGGAATTTTAGAAAAGGGTTTGTCTTCATTAAATGTTATGTAGGACATTGTTCTGTAGCTGTATGATGACCAATTGTGAATAGTAAAGCAGATATTTCATTAAGGATCCATTGTGTCTAATGGGCTAAATATGGTAATACATAAATGTAACTTTATATAAATTCACAACAACATATATCAGTCAGTTTCCTGTATATAAAACAGTTTAAAAACAATTAATTCTACAGTAGGTCAAATATCATTACTTTGTCCATCTGATCCAACTATGTATTAATATTTTTTAAATTTACAAAAACAAATCTTCTGTAGGCTGAATGAAGAGTGAAGCCCAACTGAACATCTGGATGTTTTAAACCTTAGTGCATATATAACTCCACTGTCTATAACGTTTATTTAAATAAACAAATTCCTAAAAACTAGTAAAAGTCGGGATGGTGATTAATGTGTTTGTTTCCAGCGTCTTTTTATGCGGTTTGTGGATTTGTGCCGTTAATATTAACATGGTATCTCCCCTCCTTTAGAAATAACAATTCTGGGCAGTGATGTCACTCTCCACCCCACCTCTTCTAAATCCTAAACCGGTGTCGTTTGTTTGTGCTCGATTTTTGCCGGTTTGTGGCGTTGAAAGAAACATTGCAACTATGTCCCCTTTTAAACATATAAAAAAACCTTTTGAAGCAGTTACTCTCCACCCCATCTAAATCGTTGCAAAACTGTGATGTTTGTTTGTGCTCAATTTGTACCTGTTTGTGCCGTTACGATGAACATTATGTATTTTTCCCCTCCTTAGAAATAAAACATTGGATTCGGGACAGTGACGTCACTCCCCACCTCGTCTAAATCTCCCCAAAACAGTGCCTTTTGTTTGTGCTCGATGTTGTGCTGTTTTGTGCCGTAGTTTGTGCCGTTAGTTCTTTTTTTCAAAAAGTGGACTTTTTTGCAGTTTTTTTTTCCACCTTTTGTATTTAACTATGAGGTTCAAATACTTAATTTTGGTGACCTTTTATGCACTAATTTGTGCTGGTTTAGCTTGTCTGCTGGTTAACGAACACACTTTTTGATGGACCTAAAATATTTTATTATAATTATGCTACGTTTCTATGGCTATTATATTGTAGACTATTGGGTCCCACTTTATATTAAGTGGCTTTAAGTACTATGTACTTACATTGAACAATGAGTACAATGTATTATTGTGTTCCTGTTGTATTCTAAAACATTTTTGCTGCTATTGAGGTGTGATACGGGTAAGGTTAGGGACAGGTGTGGTGGTTTGGGTCAGTTTAAGGGTAGGTTAAGGTGTGAGGGGAGGGTCAACTGTGTAATTACACATGTAATTACATCAATTAATTGTAGCTGTAATTACATGCTGGAATTTTAAAATGTAAGTACAATGTAAAAACATGTATGTACACAATACCCAGACAACAAACTGACATTGAATCAACGTGGAAACGACGTCTCTCATGACATTGAAACAACGTTGATTTTCTCATCGAATTAACGTTGAACCAACGTCAGACGCGGCATTCTTCAAAGCTAAATGAAATCGAAAATTGGTTTGCTTTCATAACGTTGAAACAACGCGTTGATTTCAAGTTGATTTTCCGTTAGTTTTGAAAGAATGACGCGTCTGACGTTGGTTCAACGTTAATTCGATGAGCAAAACTATGTCAGATCAACGTTGTTTCGATGTCATATTTCCACGTTGATTCAATGTCAGATTGCTATCTGGGTAAGTCCATTGTATCAAATTATTAATTTCAATGTAATTAACTAGTACTTAAAGCCACTTAATATAAAGTGGGACCGACTATTGAGTTGATAAAGTATAGAAATCTTTTTAATAAAAAACTAAACTACTCCATATTTTAAAGCATCAATCTGATGCCCTTTGAGGTGCATTTTTTGCCATCTATACAATAGTTTATTGAACCTTTTCTTTCACATACCGTTTATATATATATATATATATATATATTTTTTTTTATGTTGAGCTTGACACTAAAACAGTCACTGGCGCTAAAACATTTCCGTAGGCTATCTAAAGAAAAAAAGAACAATGACAGCAGTCGCGGACTCGCGGACCTGTGCGAGCACAAACGCACCAGACAGCTTGTAGACGAGGATTTCTCCAAAGATTTTGTGATGTCTGAAGAATTTTATAATTTATTATGGTTCTTTCTACGGCACAACACAGCACAAATCGAGCACAAACAAAAGACACCGTTTTGGGGCGATTTAGACGAGGTGGGGTGGAGAGTGACGTCACTGTCCCGAATCCAATGTTTTATTTCTAAGGAGGGGAAAAATAGGCTACATAATGTTCATCATAACGGCACAAACAAACGTCACAGTTATGGAGAGTTATGTAACTGTTTAAAAAGGTGGGGAGGTGGGGTGGAGAGTGACGTCACTGCCCAGAATTACCTTGTTATTTCTAAAGGAGGGGATATACAGGGGTTGGACAATGAAACTGAAACACCTGGTTTTACAACACAATAATTTGTTAGTATGGTGAGGGCCTCATTTTGCATCCAAATACAGCACCAATTCATCTTGGTAATGACAGATAGAAGTCCTTGACAGTTACCAGAGGGATTATGAGCCGTTCCTCTTCCAGACCAGTGTCCGGGTCACTATATGATGCTGGTGGACTCGCTCCTCCAAAACACCTCAATAATATTTAGATCTGGTGACTGTGCAGACCATGGGAGATGTTCATCGTCACTTTCATCTTCATCAAACCCTTCTGTCACAAGTCTTGCTGTGTGTGTTGGTGCATGATCATGCTGATACACGGTTTGAGCATCAGGTGCTCATGATCCTCCAGAAGGGTTTGGTAGTCAAGTCAAGTCACATTTATTTATATAGCGCTTTTCACAATACAGATTGTATCAAAGCAGCTTCACAGTGATAACATGAAAGTAGCACAACACAGATCAACAACATTGCTAAACACTAAATAACCCCAACTGAGCAAGCTCAAAGCAAGCCAAAAGCAAGGCGACAGTGGCAAGGAACCAAACTCCATCAGATTGGATGGAGAAAAAACCTTGGGAGAACCCAGGCTCAGTCGGGGGCCAGTTCTCCTCTGGCTTACATTCATATTGTTTAAATATAAATATTAAATATAAATATTGTTTATGAATCAAACGGCGCCATAACATATCGCAGGCGTTGAGTCGTCTCATCACAGGCGTTGAGTCGTCTCATCACAGGCGTTGGGGCATCCGAAATCCCCGTGAGAGGCTGGACACAAAACTGGACCTGACGAACGCCATTTTTCTCGGGACAAGCGTCCCGAGATAACAGCAGAAAGGCAGATGGGAAATAATTAGCATAGCTGATGTTCATAATGATTTCCGTTATAACTCACAAACTCTCCGTAACCCGAACTCTCCGCAACCCAACCATACGCGCCGACCCGTTTGTCTAAAAGGCTGTCGAGCCCCACTGGTGCGTTAAGCAGTTTCAGTGGCAAACGGTTCCGTATGGCATAACAGAGGACTAGAAGGTAAGCATTATGTGAATGCTTGACTAAAGAGATGCGTCTTTAATCTAGTTTTAAACTGTGTCAGCGAGTCAGAGGCTCGGACCGTATCGGGAAGGCCATTCCAGAGTTTTGGAGCTAAATGCGAGAACGCCCTCCCTCCATTAGTGGACTTAGATATCCTAGGAATGACCAGAAGCCTTGAATTTAGTGATCTTAAGGAACGCGGTGGATTGTAGGACGAAAGAAGGTCCGTTAAGTACATAGGTGCTAAACCATTTAGGGCTTTATAGGTCAGTAGTAGTATTTTGTAGTTGATGCGGAACTTAATAGGTAACCAGTGTAGAGATGATAAAATCGGTGTTATATGATCATATTTTCTTGACCTAGTAAGAACTCTAGCAGCTGCATTTTGTACTAACTGTAGCTTGTTTATTGAGGATGCAGGACAACCGGCTAATAAAGCATTACAGTAATCTAGTCTCGAGGTCATGAATGCGTGAACTAATTTTTCTGCATCAGAAATAGATAGCATGTTACGTAGCTTAGCAATGTTTCTAAGGTGGAAAAAGGCTGTTCTTGTAACATATGAAATATGATTTTCGAACGACAAGTTGCGGTCTAGTATAACACCCAGGTCTTTTACTGTTGTGGATAAAGTAACAGGACATCCGTCTATATTAAAGTTGTATTGTGAGAGGTTTTGTGAGTAGTTTTTTGGACCAATAAGTAATACCTCCGTTTTATCTGAATTTAATAGCAGGAAATTACGCGTCATCCAGCATTTTATATCTTTGAGACACTCTGTCATTTTAGATGAGTTAGTGTTTTCATCTGGTCGTGATGAAATATATAATTGAGTGTCGTCAGCGTAACAGTGGAAATTAATTCCATGTTTTCTTATAATATTACCAAGTGGCAGCATATATATTGAGAATAGCAGAGGGCCTAAAACCGATCCTTGCGGTACTCCATAGTCTACTGACGTTATCTTTGATTTTTTCCCATTTAAACAGACAAAATGAGAACGGTCCGATAAGTACGATCTAAATCAACTTAATGCCTGTCCCTGGACACCGGTGAAGTTTTGTAGTCGATCCAAGAGTATTATATGATCTATAGTGTCGAACGCAGCGCTAAGATCAAGTAGGACTAGTATTGAGATACAGCCTTGGTCAGAAGCTAAAAGTAAATTATTTGTAATTTTAACTAGCGCAGTTTCTGTACTATGATGCGGTCTGAATCCTGACTGGAATTTTTCATAGATATCATTTTCTTGCAAAAAAGAGCACAATTGAGCGGACACTACTTTTTCAAGTATTTTGGACATAAATGGAAGATTTGAAATGGGTCTGTAATTTGCCAAGTTATTTGGATCAAATTGCGGTTTCTTAATGAGCGGTTTTATTACTGCCAGCTTGTATATTTTTGGGACATGACCTAAAGATAAAGACGAGTTAATAATATTGAGGAGAGGCTCTTCCACTACAGGTAATAGTTCTTTCAGTAGTTTAGTGGGTATTGGATCTAATAAACAAGTTGTTGGTTTAGATGCAATGATAAGTTTATTTAGCTCCTCCTGTCCTATCGTTGTAAAGCGGTTTAGTTGTTCTAGAGGGTCCATAATTGAAGCTGAATCATAAGACACCATAGCGGATTGTACATTTATAATTTTGTTTCGGATGCTTTCTATTTTCGCATTGAAGTAATTCATAAAATCATTACTACTAAACTGTAAAGGTATATTTTGCTCTGGTGATGTCTGTTTATTTGTTAGTCTAGCCACGGTGTTAAATAAAAACCTTGGATTATTTTGGTTATTTTCGATTAGTTTGCGGAGATGCTCAGCCCTGGCTGTTTTTAGTGTCTTTTTATAACGTGACATACTGTCTTTCCACGCGATTCTAAAGACCTCTAAATTAGTTTGTTTCCATTTACGCTCTAAGTTGCGAGTTTCTCTCTTGATAGCATGCGTAGCACTGTTGTACCACGGTGCTTTAATTTTCTCTCGAACCTTTTTTAATCTAATTGGCGCAACAATATCTAATGTACTAGTAAGAATGGTGCTTAAACTGCTAGTCATTTCCTCTAATTCATCTGTTTGTTTGGGTTCACTTAGCAGCTTAGATAGATCAGGTAAGCTATTTGAAAATCCATCTATAGTGGTTGGAAGGATTGTTCTGCCTGGTCTATAACGTGGCGCAACATGACATATTTCAGCAGTACGTATTATGCAAGTCACCATGTAATGATCAGTGACATCATCGCTTTGCGGTATAATATCTATATCAGTTGGATCGGTTCCATATGATATAATTAAATCTAGTGTATGATTTAGACGATGAGTGGGACCACTGACGTTTTGTTTGACCCCAAAGGAGTTTAATAAATCTGTAAACGCAGCCCCTAAAGCATCATTTGTATTATCTACGTGTATGTTAAAATCTCCAGCAATTATTGCTTTATCGACATTTACCAATAGATCCGAGAGAAAGTCTGCGAACTCTTTTAGGAATTCAGCATATGGCCCTGGAGGTCTATATACAGTAGCCAGGGCTAGAGATAATATAGATTTCCTTCTTACATCTAAGAGCGTAACATTTAGCACAAGTACTTCAAATGAATTAAACCTGTGACCTGTTTTCTGAGTAATATTAAAAATATCTTTATAGATTGTTGCAACACCGCCGCCACGACCGATCAGACGAGGCTCATGTTTATAACAGTATCCTGGCGGAGTAGATTCGTTTAGACCGAAATACTCATTTGGTTTAAGCCAGGTTTCAGTAAGGCACAGAACATCGAAGTTATTGTCTGTGACCATTTCATTTACGATAACCGCCTTAGGTGTGAGCGATCTAATGTTTAGGAGACCTAGCTTTAGAAATTGTTTTTGTTGACTGATATTTAGATTTTCTGGTTTAATTACAATAAGATTTTTGCTAGATCCTACACTAGATTTATTGTTTGGCTTCACTAAACGAGGAATAGACACAGTTTCTATATAATGTTCCACACTATGCTTATTAGTTAAGTTTGGACCGCAAAGGCTGTAATTTGGACTTTGACTCATTAGTCATCTGGTGCGTAATGTCTTGGAAATGTTGTCCGACAGCACAGCCGCTCCGATTCGGCTGGGATGGAGACCATCTGTGCTGTACAGTCTCGGTCTTTCCCAAAACAGATGCCAGTTATTTACAAAGTGCAGCCCCTGTTCATTACACAATGACATTAACCATTCATTTAATGCAAAAAGTCTACTGAACCTTTCCTGTCCTTGTCTGTACGTGGGAAGCGGTCCAGACACGATGATCGCTGCTTTAGGCGCTGTGCTGCGTACCGTCTCGATCAGGCTCCTGTAGTCCTTCTTCAGAACCTCCGTCTGCCGCAGCCTGATGTCGTTCGCTCCCGCGTGCAGCACAACAGCTCCGACGCGCTCGTCCCCGTTCAGGATCTCGGGAACCTGTGCAGCAACATCAAGAACACGAGCACCAGGAAAGCAGTGAGTGCGCACTTTACCTTTATCCGAATTAGCGCGGACATAGCGGACTATGGATGTGCCGATGATCACGGCGTCATCGCGTTCCGGCTCGCGAAGAGGGGAGAAGCGGTTCCGGGTGGAGATCTCGAAGACCGGGAGGGGCGGAGAGGCAGCTCTGGTCCTGGCTCGAGTCTTCCGCTGTGTGATCCATGGTCCATGTTGTTTCGGTGCCGGAGTGAATGAAGCCTTAGATGATTGCATCTTCCTCGGCAGAGTAACGTACGGCGTAGATGAACTCGGAGTCAAAGAGTGATTTGATTTGTTAGCGTCGGCGCGTGATGCTTCAAGCGTTGAGTGCCGATCCAGCAGCTCGGCTTGCTTCACCAGCAGACCGCGGATCTGTTTCTCGACGTATTCCAGCTCCTGCTTCACCGTGAAGAGCTCGAATGTGTCTTCATCTGCACTCAAAGGTAATGTTAGACACGCATCTGTGAGGGAAGTGAGGGAAGCATCCGTCGATAACATTATGCATCGACAAGAAGCCCCCAACAATGGGCCTGGGCGAGAAACCAAGGTTCTTCCTCAAGACCGAAGCACGAAGGCAAAGCCGCGTGACCTTGATCATGCGAAAAACGTTTTTCTCCTCAGAGAAAACCCCTTGGTCCTGAGCCATCACTGCATGGGTCTCATGTACAGAAGGCCAAAAGTAATTACGTTGGACGCAGCTGCCATGATATATACCCCATTTACTGCTGTAAAAGGCTACACCTAGAAAAGTGGTCCTCAGAGCACACTCTTCTTGGCGTTGAGCAACAACCCCCAACATCTTAAAATGAGACAGAACGACATCTCAATGCCGAACTGCCACATGCTCAGATTGAGCTAGGATCAATAAATCATTGACAGTATAATACGCAAATGCCCTGGAGTCCAGAGGAGCCAGAGCTGCATCCACGCATATTGAAAACAAAGGTGTGGGGTGTGAACCATGGCTGAATAGGAGAACCCGATATTGGTATGCTTCGCCCCCGAAAGCAAACCTCAGGAACCTCCTGTGATGAGGATGGAAAGATAAGTAAGCGTCCCTTAAGTTTATTGAGAGAAACCAGTCCTCGGACTGAATCTGTGACACAATCATATTTAAGCATATTGAACTTAAGATTCTGAATCCTGCTGTTTAATTGACACAGGTCCAGAGTAGGACGCAACACCTCATCCTCTTTCAGAAACAATGAAGTAATGGCTGTCTGCTGGGAGGAGGAATCCCTTCTACAGCTCCTTTTACAGAAGTGTCAATACTTCCTGCTCCATAACCAAAGCCTGCTCGGGTCCATCACTACGAGGAGGACGCCTAGAAATCTGGACGGACAAGAACCGAACTGAATTCTGAAACCCTTTTCTATAGTGTGCAGGACCCACTGAGAAATGTGTGGCAGTAGTTTTCACGCTGCCAGAAATTCTACTAGGGGAACCAGTCTCTCAAGACTGGCCTCTGGATTTGCTTGAACAATCATTTCGGTGCCCTGAAGCGGCGAACCGACAGTAAGCAACCGAACTGACCGCTCTACGACCCTCCTCGGAGGATTGTATGGGGACGCTGACACCTCGGTGTCCTGAACGGCGAACCGGCAGGAAACAACCGAACTGGCAGCGCTGCGACCCCCCTCAGATAGTCGCACCCCAGAGGTTGCCGAGGAGAAACGATTTCTCACAATTGTCCCTGCCCCGGAGTAGCCCTCAGAAGCCTGATAGCCTCATTTTCTTGTCTAAGCTTTATTAGAGATGATGACAGTCCTCAGATCTGCCTATCTCTTCACTAGCTTAGTTCCTACGATCCTCCTCGGAGGACCGTTGGATAAAGCAGGCACCTCGGTGCCCTGAAACGGCGAACCGGCAGGGAAACCGAACTGACTGCTCTTTTTTAAGGCTCGTTTGGGGACACTGAGACCTTGGTGCCCTGAAACGGCGAACCAGCAGGGAAACCGAACCGTCAGTGCTGCGACCCTCCTCAGAGAGTCGCGCCCCAAAGGCCAGGAGAAACGATTTCTCAAAACCGTCCCTACCCCAGAGGGGACCACCCTTAGAAGCCTTACCACCTCAGCGTCAGGGCTTCTCCTTTGTCCAAGCTTTTTTAGAGATAAAACAGTCCTCAGATCTTGCATTTCTCTAACTGGCTATAGACTGTTCTGTTTGCACCTTGTGCTGTGAGGAGCTTAATAGGCCGAGACTGCTCTCGTCCAACAGTCTCAGGAACATTGGTGAGGAAGAAACCTCTGGAACACCACTGAATGGATTATTTCATAGTTTTCTTGAAAGCGGAGCGTCCAGAAGAACAGACATATTTTTATTTTCCCATTATCTTTATATCGGAAAAAACATATGTACATAATATAATTCTGTGGCCACCAGCGGGAACAACCGAACTGGCAGCGCTGCGACCCTCCTTAGAGAGTCGCTCCTCACACACATTCCATACCTACCAGGGCTGCCTAATAAAAATTTATTCATTATTTATGATGGCTGGTGGGTAATGTCGGGGTTAAAACTCGGGAGAGAGAAAGCTTGCAGGCGTCTCTTAACCCGAGGCACTGAAATACCCAAACATTGCTATAATATGGGGATTAAACACATAAAATATAAACCCCGACGAGGAGGCTGAGAAACAGAGTTTTCTAGTTTTTAAGATAAATTTAATCTAAAAACTCTTATTTATTTTTCAATCTCATAATGTTCAGCTAGCCAGTAAAATTTTAACTGGCAAAAGCATAAATAAAACCTCCTTTTAAAAGCTCCTCTTTATTCAGCAGATATGAGCTGACTTATTTATTCATTCATTTAAAAGTCAAACATCTGCCTTTCTCTTAACATTTTTATTTGTTTGTACTGTTTCTTTTTAAAACAAAACACTAACGATACCAATTCCTCGGAACTGGAAATCGCAGTCCAGATCTGGCATGTGAAAGCTGAGATAGAGCTGAGCTCGTCCCAACCCCCGCTGTCAGATCCGTTTGCGAACCCCGAAATGCGAGTCGTCTCCGTGCCTCGGCAACAGAGAGACCCGCGCGGGGAACGCGAACCGAACCGTCCTCCTCGGAGAACGCCCGGCGGGAGCGGAGCGTCCTCGCGGACAGCTTCTCGCAATGCCCACAATCAGCTCCCTCGAGAACTGACTGCTGGCATGCTCCACTCCCAAACAAATAGCTGATGTGTGTCCCCACCCGTGATGTAACGAGGGCAGGGAACCACACAGCGTCTATAATCTTGCTTGCCATAAATATAGATAGTGATATATATTTCTTTTCTTGGCTTTGACAAACAACAATAAATAGACGAGGACAGAGTACAGAGATCGCTTGCTGAAGGCTACAGAAGCTGTCGCGGTCTGATCTCAAGGGTGCTTTATAGTTTCCGGGTCGATGACGTCACCTGACGTCCTACTCTCTCATTGGACTGATTGTACAGACGCTTCACGACGCAATCACGCAGAGCGTTCCCATCGCGTTTGACAACGCAGCTCGAAGTTCCCTTGAAAGGGAACGAACGTTGTTATAATGTTTTGATTGATAAGGTGAAGCTGTTTTGATGCAATCTATATTGTGAAAAGTGCTATTTAAATAGACTTGACTTGAGGAAGGACCTCCTTTCTCAGGGACGAGGCACCCTATGGCTAGCCTGGTTCAACCAGACTCACATACATTTTATTTGTACATAGTCTGGCCTCTCTCCATTGAAAAATGTTTTACTTCCTTTTAGGCAGGTTCTCTGTTAAAGTTCAAAACTATTGGATCTGCCCAGACTCACTAGGATCTGCCGTAGCCAATGTATGTCATGCACCGAAACGACTGGAACAAGTCTGAATCATCAGAGGATTATGTTTACAATAAGATGTCTGTCAATGAGAGCTGCAGGTTTTGTTCATTTTGGAACAATTATTAGTTCGAAATGTATATTTGACACTAAGGATAGTGATGCATTCATTCAACTGTCAAAGCTGTGTCTAATCATTAAAAATATGCGGATGCTGCTGTGGTCGGGGCTTCCGAACACCAGGATAAAGCGTCCGTCAAAAATGTCACATCATCGTTCATTCATGCCAAGCTCCCCAGCACGAACTCTAATTAAATGAATCCAGTGGGAAGGATGGTCACCAACAAAACTTAGCAAACCTTGTTCTTACTCCGGCTTTAAATTCTGTATATTTCCAACAACGTATATTTCCGATGTTGACGCCAGTGTCTATTGCCTGTGCATTGGCTAGGTGCCTCTGTGTGCATGGTCCCCCCATATGTGTACAGTATTTCCACTGTAAGCCTCTCTGAGCGCGTCTTTCCCTCGGCAAGCCATCTTGCCACCCCTTGGGTTGAAATATTCCACCTGTGGCTGGACACCCCAGTGTTCTCCATATGCATTCCTTCAGGTCAAATGTGTATTCTCTGACTAGGGAACAGAGACGTTACGTCTGACTGCCACTTCCGCTGTACCACAGGGATCGCCTGAGTACAGCCTGAGATCCCTCTTGGCTCCTCAGCGAAGAAACATATCTGACTATTGTCGGCGTCCACCTTTTATACCCACAAGGTGAAGTGGAGAATTCTGCTGACCCATGGCATTTCTTTGCCATTGGCTCGTTTTGTAATTCTCAAAGTCGATAGGCTTCTCAGCTTTTCTAAGTGAAACCCCATTCATCGTCAGCAGTTACAGCAGCGATTACAGGTGCTGATCACTACAGCTATACAGAGGGGTGGCATTGCGAAAGCAGATGCCAATTAACAGCTGTTGTGACAGTTTCGGCGTGGACTGGCCCTTATTCTGGCACTCCCATTAGGGTTTAAAACAGAAACATCATGCACAAATGACCAAGTCCTGTACACTCCACTGCACACTGAACAAGCAAGACACAAGAGTAGTTTTTTTTGTTTGTTTGTTTTTTTTTACATTTTTCCCATCTGTGTAGTATGACACATTTCTGGCTAATAATTTGATGTATGCATGTTGTTATTATACAATAACACGTTTATTTGAAGAGAAGTAGTCTTAGATGAAATGTTTGCTTTTGCAAAAGATGTGGCATTTTGCATGCTTTGTGGTTGTGTGGTCTTCCAGAAAATGGTGTTATAGTTACAGAAATTGCATGTAACCAATTTGAAAAAAATCAAACAAACTGTAAGGCGCATTTTTTACACACATGCAACATGAATAATCAGAAATCATGTACAGCCATGAAGCTGATTCACTTGACAAGCTTTTCATTGTTCCTATTGTCCATATATTTATATATAGTTACTCCTGGTTTGTTTCAGTGCCTGTAACCCAGAATCTTTGTGCACAGTTGTAAAATACAGAAATGCTACTGGCCATGGAAATGAAAAGCAAGACAAGTCAACATTTTACAGCTACCTTTATATATATATATATATATATATATAAAACTTAATACAATCCCATCTCTTTCATATCCGCTTCAAATGCATCAGTGGCATACAATTCAGATCAATAATACATATTTCAGGTCAATAATTGTAATGTTAAAGGGGGGTTAACTGCTTTTTTTCTTTGCATGATTGTGTTTATTGGATGCAATATACCATGTATTCGTGTTTTTTCTTTTTTAAGAAGTCTTATTTTTCATAAATTTCATCTTTATTGTAAGACGCGCTCTCCTCTGTCCCATGAACGAGCGGTTTACTTCCTAATTCTATGAAAACACTCCCTCAGAAACACGCCCACTGCGTGTTTGGTTAGTTTGGGCCGTTGTGTTGTGCTTGGCTAAACTGTCGCTCACTTTGTCCGGAAGGTTAACGCCCATTACCTTTACGGGCGCAACGCCCACTGCGTGTTTCTGAGGGAGTAGGATTGGTTAGTTTGGGCCGGTGTGTTGAGCTTGGCTAAACTGTCGCTCACTTTGTCCGGAAGGTTAACGCCCATTACCTTTACGGGCGCAACGTGCATGTCATGAGCTCCGGTCCAGATGTAAATATGTGTCGAACTGCAGTATCAGTTTGAGGCAGAATCAGACCGAGAAAGCGGCGATAAAGAGAGTCAAGCAGAACCTCACCACACACTGCTCTTACTAAACGTTGAATGATAATTTGCTAAATTTTTTAACTTTATACACAATAGCATCTGTTTGGCAACAATAGCAACTGACTGGCTACTAATGTTATACTCAAACAGCGTGGTATTAGTTTACGTTCTTGATCAAATCGAAAATAACGTCATAAAGCATATATGAAAAATACGTTTAAAACATTAGTACTTGTACAAAATTCAGGTCCATAATGTTTGTACGCGTTTGTCATAGACACAAAATAGCATAACTAGTAGCCTATAGTGGCTATAAAGCCAGCGCTGGCATTTGAAAAAAATAAAACACAAGGTTACGTCTGGAATTAAATATGCAAATACATTTAAACAGTGGTGGAGGAAGTACTGAATCTCAGTACTTAAGTAAAAGTACAAATAACCAGATAAATATTTACTCTAGTAAAAGTAGAAGTAACACAATGACAACCATACTTAAGTAAAAAGTAAAAAGTATCTGATTTTAAATGTACTTTAAGTATTAAAAGTAAAAGTATTGCATGACAATTGATTCTCTTAATGACTATTTTCTAATGATTAATAAAACATTTAATTCTAACTCATTTAACCTAATACTCCTATGATGATGTTCAATAATGATGGAAAAAAAATGTTGTCACTTTTTCTGAAACAAGCTTGCAATTAGCCAATATAAACCATACCTATCCTTACTGTATGTTAATAACTATGTTTGGGAGTAAACGCGATTAATTTATGGTGTAATTCTGAACCTCTTGGTTTGCCATAATCCTAACCAAACGTATGTTACACACGGTGTGTTTCCTATGCACATAAAAACAAATATTCGCGTATAAATTGCACGATAAACACACTGCGTGCGAGGCGCATTTAGTTGATGTATCTATGGCGACCAAACGTCACTGGTGAGACAAACGTGCAACGAACAGACGGACGGTCAGATTACGTTTTGGCAGGGGGAAAAACTGATCAGAAAATATAATGAAAATGTAACAGAAGTTGTAGAAATGTAGTGGAGTAGAAAGTATAATAATTGCTGCAAAATGTAACGAAGTAAAAGTAAAAAGTATGCACTATTTATTCTACTTAAGTAAAGTAAAGATACGTGAAAAATTTACTTAAGTAAAGTAACAAAGTATTTGTACTTCGTTTCATTCCACCACTGCATTTAAAATGATGAAGTCTTAGCCTACTTACAGGTTGTGGCCCAACAACTGCTGCCTCTGGTTTTAAAGTTGAAACTGCTTCATGTTTTAGTAACAGTTTCTTGTTGAATCCGGTGTTGAATTCATGGAGATTCTGGAAGCTGTCTTCCGTAAAATGCGCAGCACAGAGAGCTAAATTACGATCGTCACTTACCGGAACATAATCAAACATAAATTGTATCCATTGTTGACGAAGTACAGCGTCCGTGGGAAGCTCAAACACAGAAGACCTGACAGCTGACAAACATAACGTGTATTCATTGTTGACAAAGAACAGCGTCCGTGCATGGGAAGCTCGAACACAAAAGACCACACACTCGACGAGCCGCTTAAATATGCACATTCCCTTTTCTGCTTATTACGGAGCGAGGGTTGATGCAAATGTATGGGTTAGTGACGTCAAAACCCAGCTGTAGTCCCAATCGAGCCGTTTTTGTAGGCATTAAACTTCCTGATTTTTAAAAGATGATATCTCTGCTTACACTGAACTTTCAGCACTGCAACTTTACAGATACTGGTCATGCACCAACAGCAACATTACACAATATTTAAAATCAAAAAAGTTAAATTGCAGTCAACCCCCCCTTTAAGTTATTAATCAAGTAAAAAAAGAGAGAAATGGTCACTGAGGAGGAAATCTGTGCATGTCTCCATGGAAAGCAGCTCCTCCATGGAAAGTAGCATGTGTAAGAAGAGGAATCAGTTCAGGAATAGAACTTCCTCTAATAAAGAATATCAGACACATTTAAACCTCCCTTGTATTCTCCACCCAAGTATCTGGCCTCAAATTACAAGTGTATATATATATATATATAAGTAGAAAAAAAACTAAATTAAGTAACAGGACTGTCAGACAAAATTGTGCGTTTTTCAGGTCTGCAACTTTTACAAGCAAGAGGCAGAAGAGCTGAATTTAGAATAGTTAATTAAATTAATGTTGTAACTTGAAAGCACAAATTTGGAACTGGATCTCAAGACAATGTTGTGGTGTAAAATGCATGTCTGAATGAGAGCTGGCTCAAGCGGTGGAGGTCAGAGAGCGTCACAGCACGCGAGTAGGGCTTGGCTTGGCTGGCATGTCCAGGGTGCTCTCGTGCCCGCAGTGCGATGGTATGTTTCCAGAGCTCTGCTTCTCAGCTTGAAGTGGAATTCCCTGGTCACGGATCTGCTGCATGCACTGCCTACAATGAAAGAAACAGCCTTTTCCATTAACGATTCTTTTAGTACAATAATCTGTAACACTACAATAAGGTGCATTAGTTTACATTAGTTAATATGAACTAACAATGAGCAATACATTTGTTACAATATTTATTGATCTTTGTTAAAAATCCAGCTGTTCATTATGTTAGTTCATGGTGCATTAACTCATGTTAACAAATACAACCTTTGATTTTATTAAGATATTAGTAAATGTTTAACCCTTAGGTGCTCTTCGTTTTGGAGTCACACTTGTTATCTTCCCGGACAAAAGTGACCGGACACCTAAAAATGAAACTTTCTCCATCCCAGTAAAACCAATGCAATTTATTTTTGTTCTATAATATTTATTCTTTTTAATTTAGTATTTTGAGACAATTTAATTGAATTTATTAATATTTATGCAATATTTATGGTTTATTTTTGCCATGGAAAAATATATATATTTTTATATATATATATATATATATTCTTTTTTTTTTTTCAAAAAAAATATTAACGCAGTATTTTAGTTTAATGTAGAGTCTAGGCCTTCAGAAAAAAAAAATTGAAGAAAATTAGCACCATCTGGTTACAGTATAGAGAAAAAGCGTAGAATCATGGTGTAACCACTAGATGGCATATACAGCTCTCTATGGAGAGGCATGTGAATTCCCCAGCTGTTTATGAACACATTTTTAGGGGTTCAAGCACGAAGTGCTGAAACCCTATTGTAATTGTATTGATTTTTAGGTGTTCAAGCACGAAGTGCTGAAAACCTATTGTAATTGTACTGATTTTTATTATTAGGTGTTCAAGCACGAAGTGCTGAAAACCTATTGTAATTGTACTGATTTTTATTATTAGGGGTTCAAGCACGAAGTGCTGAAACCCTATTGTTTTTGTACTGATTTTTAGGGGTTCAAGCACGAAGTGCTGAAACCCTATTGTAATTGTATTGATTTTTATTATTATTATTATTATTATTATTATTATTATTATTATTATTCTGCCGTAAAACGCATCGTGCAGACCAAACCGTAAGTGCTGCAGTTCTGAAACTTTGTCAGATGGTAGTACAAAAATCGAGGAGAGGTTATCAAATTATGAGCCCGATTGGCCCATAGGTGGCGCTATAGCGACCAATTGCGCAAAACTGCTCATAACTCCTAGACCGTAAGTCGTACACTCAAGTGTCTTATATCGTTGGAAAGCTGGTCACCTGACGAGAAAAACGTATATCTCCGATTTCATTTCCGTCATGATAGATTTTCCGCCATTTTGAATTTTGTCGAAAAACTACTTTTGCGAACTAGTCCCTGGATTTTTGCCCGATCGGAACCAAACCAGTGCAGAAATGTTCTCTGGAGTCTGAAAATTAATAATTATCAAAAAAATGTTGAAATTTCTCGTTCCGGTCGCTAGGGGAAGCAAAATAAACGTTGTGGGAGGAGCCTATTTTACTAAAATGGCTATAGCTCGAGAAGTAAATGAGATATCTTCACCAAACTCGGTACACATGTGTAAGAGTTCAATTTGAGGTGACAGTAAAAAAATCGCGACGATTGAACACTAGGTGGCGCTATAAAATGAAAAAAACAGATAAACACCTGACCGTCAGTCCGATTGACTTGAAAATTGGTATGCAGTGTCTTGGTCCAAGGCCTCATGTAAGTCTATAAGGACATTGGTGTATCTCAAAAAACATGGCCGCCATCGGCCAATGAAGTTTGAGCATCTATGAAACAAGGTTAACGAAAGCCGATCGGAACGAAACTCGTTGGGAATGTTCGACTCATGGCCCTAGAGGTCTGTAAAAATTTTGAAAGAAATCGGCCACTAGTTGGCGCTAACGAGTTTTATTGCTCTGTAATCACGTGGTGTTGCACACACCCCCACAAAATGTATATCAATTGATAGATCTCCTCATGATGAACAACTTTGCCTCAAGAACCATTGCTGTCAATCAATTCGTTCGTTAAATATTCACGAATATGTTAAAAACCTACTTTTGCGAACTAGTCCCTGGTTTTTTGCCCGATCGGAACCAGACTAGTCTAGGATAATTCTTTGGACTCTCTTGATCAATAATTATCCAAAAAAAGTTCAACTTTGTCATTTGTCTTGCTATAACAGGGTCATTTACAAAAGGGGGCGTGACAAAAAGCCCCCAAAAGCCTGTAAATCCTAAAGGAAAACTCAGAACTTTACAAAAATTGATGAGCATATGTGTCATAACATGCTGAAGAAGCATGCACAGTTTCATGGAGATCGGACCATAGGTGGCGCTATAACTGTTAAAAAGCTTTAAAACCATGTATTTCCAATGGTAAATTGCCAGTATTGGCTGTAAATGGTGTTTTCCATCTCTGATCATATCATAATGTTAAAACCAGTGCAGTACAATTCTCTGGACTCTCTAGATCAATAATTATAACAAAAAGTTGAACTACGTCATGTGGATGACTATAATAGGATGGCTTCAACATTTAGTGTGTTGAAGCCATCTATTACTACACTTTCAGTGTCCCTGAAAGCGTTGATCTCTTCAATAAACAAGTCAGAACACGTGACATTAAATAATCATGAACATTTTCAGACAGATCTGACAAAATATGCCTAAATAACAGTTAAAAAAGGTGAAATGATATCAAAATGATGGTCTATTAAGCCAATAAGTGGTGTTTTACTGCCCTCTGCTGTTCAAAATAGTGTCTCACTACTCAACTATAATTAATATTATGACTTTATTAATGATCTATTTTAACATTTGCAATCACATTTAGTCAAATATTGATCACAATCATTTTTTTTTTTGTCAAAGTTTATCACTTCAGTTGTTCTGAATCTTCACATAATTGCTATTAACGTGGTAAATAGCTATACTATATTCCTAGAATCACATTAAAATCCAATCATCCAAGCCCCAATCACTGTAAATAATGATAAATCATGCTAGAACGTGGTAAATTAATGTACACTATGGTCAGAGGTGTAGTGGTAAAAAAAGAGGTGGGTAAACTATAAATTCTGGTGTATTATTTCGAATAATAAGACACTATGGGCTGTTACTCTAGGGGCTGATCAAATTAAATCATTTACACTGAAAAAACACAATTGCATAAAATAATGTTATGACATTTATTTAAATTTACATAAGAAACTGGGAAAGAATGATACTACTTTTAAACATTTAACACTAAACCGCCAGTAGGTGGTGGCAGGCGACCGTCTTAATGAGTGAGTCATTCAATTCATTCATTCAAACGATTCGTTCAAACGGCTGATCATTCAAGAATGAGACCGATGTTTTTGAATGTGTCTTTGAATCTTTGACTCAATCGATTCGTTCAAAATGCTGAATGATTCAGTAATGAAAACACGTCGAGTGTTCCTGTGACATGTGCCGTGGTTCTGCTGTGTTGTTTGGAACTATTTTCGCTGCTGAAACACAACAAAAACAGCCAATATAGCATCTAAAATGTAAGTGATTTAATTTTTTACTGTTTATTGAACTGTTGTAGGAAATCAATGTCACATTTTCAATCGTGATGGTGTTCAGGAAGAATAAGAGACCCCATTTACACCTGGTATTAAAATGCGATCTGTATCCAGACAAGTTATCCGGATAATAAGTACCGATTCCATTTACACCTGGCCACATACATGTGTTTTTGCAAAATGGATATAAATCCGATCTTAAACTCCCGCGTATGCAGATTTAATGGATTGAACGACACCAAAAGCAACAGATATGAGCTGCATTTCGTTGATCATCAGCTAATTTCCAAATCAAAGACATCAATAAAAGAGTGGCAACACCGCTGGTAAGATAATTTCGTTTCTTTACTTGAAGATGATTGTGTGTTAAGCGTCTGTGACTTACTTTCACTTTTATTTGCGATGTTTGCACGTTGGCTCGATGAATAGACGCTTTTTTTGCCTTTTTGGGAGGAGTAAAATATACATATGTGGTTTCAACAACCAGATTGCGTTTACACCTAGTAAAGATCCGGACACAATGCGAGCCAGACTACCTGTAGATGTGGTCAGGCAGATCCAATCGCGATCACAATGCATTTACACCTTGCATTAACATGCGTTTTTTTATTATCCGGATAACTTATCTGGATACAGATCGCATTTTAATACCAGGTGTAAATGGGGTCTGAGTGTGTTCTGCGCTCATTTGTGTAGATTTCTGCTCGAGAGGCTGCGCGAGGGTCAACAGTACTAACCTTACCGTCAGTAATAGTCAACAACACAGTAATGCAGCGCAATATAAGAGTTCGTCTTAGGTGCCTGTTGACTTTGGATCAATGCATTGTTTGTGTGTTGTTGCATAAGGAGATAAAGAAATAATACAATTGGTGACAGTGATCAATCAACACAAAAGGAACAATGATATAAATGAACAAAGATATGAGTACTAATCACAATAAAACAGGCTGTAAAAAAATCATTGAAACAAACAATCTTTCAACATGGCTCAGGGCACATGTCTGGCAAACAAATTAATCAATTAGCAGCGCACAGGCTGACAGTGACATTAAATCATAAAAAGGCATAAACAATGTAAACACAATCAAATTAATAGATGGACTCACGTAATTCATGAAGACACACACAGTTATGCATCAAAATGCCAGGAAAGAGTGCAAAGAATGAGCCAAAGGGTTCACAATCAATTTATAGGCAACAGGTGAGTCGTGCATGGTGAAGTGGCAGAGTCTCATTGAAAAAGCGAAATGGAGTTGAAAGAGATTAGAAAGGAAATCTTTTCAATTACTATTATGAATTATTTAATTATATCCATTATGCAATATTGGTTGGTGTTTTTCTATAAATCCAGCAATGAACATGTAACAAGAAAAGTCATTGAGAAGAAAATAACAGTCAGCCATTACCTCATGAACCATGGTTAAACCAACAACTAATAAAATACAATTGTGAACATTATGAACCCCAACACCACGGTGAAGGACGCTTAACAGACAGAATAAGTTAGGGATTACGCAAAGCCTGCGGGTTTATATTTGCTATAACAACCGCCTCGCTCTACATTACCCTGCTTATTACATTGCTACCTACCAAGTAAATCAATAATTTGACTCAAAATATAGATATAAACAGGAGTTTATTGATTTAAAAAACGATTGCCGATAAAAAAGAAAAATAGTCCGTTCTGTCTCTACGTTTAGAATCCATGGCAACGCTCTGTTTTTCATGGCAACGGTGTGTTATACTTATAAGCAGCGGCCTGTTATAATAACAGACCGCACTCTACATTAGAATTCAACCAAGCCATATAAGAAACAAATAATTACCGTTACCAAGCTAACAGAGCTACGTAAACAGAGCGAACAGGAGAGCACTCGTCTGCAGACGTCAATAATGGAATATACTCCCGATCAAACTCCGCTTCCCGAAAGTTATAAACTGCCTCTGGAACCTAGTTAAGGTACAAACATCTATTCAACAAAAATAGTGATGCAGTTAAGTGTTTTTTCGCTCAGCCGAGCCCTCTCTGTTGCTGTGTGGAGCAGCCTGTGTCAGTCACCTCTTCCTGAACGTCGCTCACTCAACTCGCGCACTGCGGTCTCGTGAGGAACGCAGCTTTTTGACATACAGTATTTCTTGTTCCCGAACACAAATATTTTTTAAGTATTTGTTCGGAATAAGTATTCGTAAAAAACACATTATTTGTGCCTTTCCGAATACCGTATTCGGCTCCACCCCTAGTACACACTATATTTTGCATAGTTAATTTATTTAACAAATTTCTTTTTGTTAATGTTTTGCAGTCAAACTATACATATACTGTACACACTATAAATGTGTGTGTGTTTGTGTGTGTGTGTGTGCGTGTGCGTGCGTGCGTTTGTGTGTAAGCATGCTTTATGAAGTTAACATGAAAAAAATGGTTTGCTTTAGTGCAGAATAGTGGAGAAACAAAGCATTTCAAAATGGAAGTGTGCCAATAAGTGGTCTTCTACTGCCCTCTGCTGGCCACTTTTCTTATTAATAGTCTTTTCACTTGCTATATTGTGGTAAACCATCCTATAACATGGTATATCAAGGTAAACTATGGAAAATCATGTTAGATTCATGGTAAATCATACTAGAACATGGTAAATCATGAAAAATAACATTGAAATATGGTTTATCATGGTAAATAATGCTTGCTACATAAAACTTAATGTCTTTTGATGCTTTTGTGCTTAAAGGCCTTAAAGGCCTAAACTGCTTGAACCCCGCAAAATGCTGCTTGCAGCTTTAATTAGGGGTTCAAGCACGAAGTGCTGAAACCCTATTGTTTTTGTACTGATTTTTATTATTATTATTATTATTATTATTCTCCCCTAAAACGCATCGTGCAGCCCAAACCGTAAGTGCTGGAGCTCTGAAACTTTGTCAGATGGTAGTACAAAAATCGAGGAGAGGTTATCAAATTATGACCCCGATTGGCCCATAGGTGGCGCTATAGCGACCAATTGCGCGAAACTGCTCATAACTCCTAGACCGTAAGTCGTACACTCAAGTGTCTTATATCATTGGAAAGCTGGTCACCTGACGAAAAAAACGTATATCTCCGATTTCATTTCCGTATGATAGATTTTCCGCCATTTTGAATTTTGTCGAAAAACTACTTTTGCGAACTAGTCCCTGGTTTTTTGCCCGATCGGAACCAAACCAGTGCAGAAATGTTCTCTGGAGTCTGAAGATCAATAATTATCAAAAAAATGTTGAAATTTCTCGTTCCGGTCGCTAGGGGAAGCAAAATAAACGTTGTGGAGGAGCCTATTTTACTAAAATGGCTATAACTCGAGAAGTAAATGAGATATCTTCACCAAACTCGGTACACATGTGTAAGAGTTCAATTTGAGGTCACAGTAAAAAAATAGCGACGATTGAACACTAGGTGGCGCTATAACATGAAAAAAACAAAAACACCTGACCGTTAGTCCGATTGACTTGAAAATTGGTATGCAGTGTCTTGGACCAAGGCCCATGTATATCTATGAGGACATTGGCGTATCTAAAAAAACATGGCCGCCATCGGCCAATGAAGTTTGAGCACCTATGAGACAAGGTTAACGGAGGCCGATCGGAACGAAACTCGATGGGCATGTTCGACTCATGGCCCTAGAGGTCTGTAAGAATTTTGAAAAAAATCGGCCACTAGTTGGCGCTAACGAGTTTTATGGCTCTGTAATCACGTGGTGTTGCGCACATCCCCACAAAATGTATATCATTGATAGATCTCCTCATGATGAACAACTTTGCCTTAAGAACCATTGCTGTCAATCAAATCGTTCGTTAAATATTCACGAATATGTTAAAAACCTACTTTTGCGAACTAGTCCCTGGTTTTTTGCCCGATCGGAACCAGACCAGTCTAGGACAATTCTTTGGACTCTCTAGATCAATAATTATCAAAAAAAAGTTGAACTTTGTCATTTGTTTTGCTATAACGGGTCATTTACAAAAGGGGGCGTGACAAAATGCACCCAAAAGCCTATAAATCCTAAAGGAAAAGTCAGAACTTCACAAAAATTGATGAGCACATGTGTCATAACTTATTCAACAAGCATGCAAAGTTTCATGGAGATCGGACTATAGGTGGCGCTATAACTGTTAAAAATGTAAAAACAATGTATTCCCTATGGTAAATTGCCATTATTGAAACTTAAACCTTAATGTCTTTTGATGCTTTTTGTGCTTAAAGGCCTTAAAGGCCTAAACTGCTTGAACCCCGCTAAATGCTGCTTGCAGCTTTAATTTTATTATTTTATTATTATTCCGCCGTAAAACGCATCGTGCAGCCCAAACCGTAAGAGCTGGATCTTTGAAACTTTGACAGCTGGTAGTACAAAAATCGAGGAGAGGTTATCAAATTATGAGCCATATTGGCCCATAGGTGGCGCTATAATAATCAATTGCGCGAAACTGCTCATATCTCCTAGAATGTAAGTTGTAGACTCAAGTGTCTTATATCACTGGAAAGCTGGATGCCCTGATGGACAAAACGTATATCTCGGATTTTAATTTTATATGCAAATTTGTCCGCCATTTTGAATTTTATCTAAAACCTACTTTTGCGAACTAGTCCCTGAATTTTTGCCCGATCGGAACCAAACCAGTGCAGAAATGTTCTCTGGAGTCTGAATACCAATAATTATCGAAAAAAAGTTGTATTTTCGATTCAGGTCGATAGGGTGCAAAATGAAACATTTTGAATTAGGCCATTTTACTAAAATGGCTATAACTCAAGAAGTAAATAAGATATCTTCACCAAACTCAATAGACATGTGTAATGAGGACAGTTTGCGGTCACTGTAAAATACTGCATCGATTGGTCACATGGTGGCGTATAACATTAAATAAACATATAATTGCTAAACCATCTGACATTTGTCCAATTGACTTGAAATTTGGTATGCAGTGTCTTTGGTGCAAGTTACCATGTATGTCTAAAGGATATTGGCATATCTCAAAAAACATGGCCGCCATCAACCAATGAAGTTTGAGCACCTATTAGACGAGGTTAACGGAGGCTGATCGGAACGAAACTCGAGGGCATATTCGACTTGTGGCACTAGAGGTCTGTAAGAATTTTCATAGAAATCGGCCACTAGTTGGCGCTAAAGAGTTTTATGGCTCTGTAATCACGTGGTGTTGCACACATCCACACAAAATGAATATCATTTGATAGATCTCCTCATGATGAACAACTTGCCTCTAGAACCATTGCTGTCAATTGAATCGTTCATTAAATATTCACAAATATGTTGAAAAACCTACTTTTGCGAACTAGTCCCTGGTTTTTTGTCTGATCAAACCAAACCAGTCTAGGACAAATCTCTGGAGTCTCTAGATAAATAATTATTGAAAAAAAGTTGAACTTTTAAATTTTTTGCATGGTATTAAAAGGGTTATTTGAAAAGGGGTGTGGCATAATGAACCAAAAAGCCTATAAATCCTAAAGGAAAACTCAGAACTTCACAAAAATTGATGAGCATATGTGACATAACATGCTGAAGAAGCATGCAAAGTTTCATGGAGATCGAACCGTAGACATAATATATAATTCATATTATGTCTTTATCAATTCAATAGTTTAACAATAATCACATAATCACAATAATTTAGTCCAAAAGGGTAGGGGCGGCAGTGGCTCAGTGGTTCATGTAGGTTGTCTACAAACCGAAAGGTTGGTGGTTCGATCCCCGGTTCCGCCTGACCAAGTGTCGAGGTGTCTGTGAGCAAGACACCTAACCCTATAATGTTAGCCAGTGCAGTACAATTCTCTGAACTCTCTTGATCAATTATTATAAGAAAAAGTTGAACTACTTCATGTGAATGCCTATAATCGATGGCTTCAACATGTAGCCTTGAAATGAATGCTCAGATGTTAAACACAAGTTAGAACACGTGACATTAAAACATCATGAACATTTTCAGACAGATCGGACAAAATATGCCTATACAACAGTTAAAAAGGTGAACATGATATCAACATGATGGTCTATTAAGCCAATAAGTGGAGTTTTACTGCCCCCTGCTGTTCAAAATTGTCATTTGTCATGACTACTCAACTATAATTCATATTATGACTATCAATTCACTATTTTAACAATAATCACATAATCACAATAATTTAGTCAAAAAGGGTAGGGGCGGCAGTGGCTCAGTGGTTCATGTAGGTTGTCTACAAACCGAAAGGTTGGTGGTTCGATACCCCGGTTCCACCTGACCAAGTGTCGAGGTGTCTATGAGCAAGACACCTAACCCTATAATGTTAGCCAGTGCAGTACAATTTTCTGAACTCTCTTGATCAATTATTATAAGAAAAAGTTGAACTACTTCATGTGAATGCCTATAATCGATGGCTTCAACATGTAGCCTTTGAAATGAATGCTCAGATCTTAAAAACAAGTTAGAACACGTGACATTGAAACATCACGAACATTTTCAGACAGATCGGACAAAATATGCCTATATAACAGTTAAAAAGGTGAAAATGATATCAACATGATGGTCTATTAAGCTAATAAGTGGAGTTTTACTGCCCCCTGCTGTTCAAAATTGTCATTTGTCATGACTACTCAACTATAATTCACTAGTTTAACAATAATCACATAATCACAATAATTTAGTCAAAAAGGGTAGGGGCGGCAGTGGCTCAGTGGTTCATGTAGGTTGTCTACAAACCGAAAGGTTGGTGGTTCGATCCCCGGTTCAGCCTGACCAAGTGTCGAGGTGTCCATGAGCAAGACACCTAACCCCAGCTGCTCCCGACGAGCTGAATGGTGCCATGTATGGCTGACACCGCCGTCAGTGTGTGAATGGGTGAATGTGAGGCAATATGGGTAAAGCGCTTTGGTGACCATTAGGTCTATGAATGTGCTATATAAATGCTGTCCATTTACCAAAAATTACTATGACAACTGTCACATTTACTTTGACAACTGTCACATCTAGCTCATGTGATTCTAATGATCTGAGTGATCTGTTAGGTTTATATTCAGTGAGCATATCTTAATATATTGAGGTCCTAACCCATTAAATGATTTATATACCAGTAATAATACTTTGAAATCAATCCTAAATGTAACTGGAGCCAGTGTTAAAGACCTGAGGACTGGT
>NW_024121765.1:1090785-1376905 GCF_016745375.1 Pimephales promelas | reverse complement strand
ACCAGAAACACCTTTTACTACTATCATAATTATTAATAATTATTATTTGGGAATTTCTCCAGCACTTTTTGCCAGGGTCGCTATTGTCCCCAGCACTTTTAAACATCTCGCGGCGTGGATGTACCAATACAAATAAATAAAACAAATCCGGTTAACTAGTCTAGCAGAACATTCATTTGTTAAATAAGAGGAGAAATAGCACGCTGAAATGTGTTATTTTTAAAAATCAAGTGATCATAGTAGGCTACTCGTTGACTCAGTGCTGTGCTGAATAGTGTTCTCTTGTGGCTCGCGCTGCCACAAGGAACATCTTCACACGGACACGAGCTTGATCAGTTGCGGAGAAATCTCTATTCGTACCGGTGAAACCACAAAGTAAAATGCATTCAAACATTTTGTCATGTCCCTGCTTGACAACAACTGATAAACATAATCGGTTTTAATGAGGGGGGAAAAAAAACTATGCGAGTGTGGATAGAACTCAGAAACTCTTGCACGTTAGTCTAATGTTCTTCCACTTGACTTGACCATTACATTAACTACCATTACACCACATACAGGCGAATTTGGGGGAATGCAAGGTCTCGAGGTGCATTTTTGTTGAACTTATTTTAACTTGAGTGCCGCGTTTTGAGAATGAGGTTTCATTCGCGAGACGCGAGCGCAAAAGTTGCGTGCGCGTTCACAGTGAAAAGCATTTGGAACAGTAGCAGAGGGTAATGGAAAAACTCGTTCTTTGTGAACAGCCCTTAATGCCAAAGAATGCTTTAATCAAGACATCTGTATTTAGTTTTTTCACATGCATAAAATGAGTGTCAAATCAATTTTGAGATGCTGGACCTCAACCAGTGTCGTCATGCCACTCTATGCGAGATCGACTTTTGCCTTATGATAGGCAGCCTATATTAATTTCTATACAACTCTTCGACAACATATGGAAATGAAATAATCGTTAGTCGTTTTATAAAGGTAGAAGGTGTTCTTAAAAAACATGTTGAAAAACAAAGTTATTTAAAGTCACGTCATATTAAATTTGAATGTAGTGAAACAGCTGTCGCCAGGGGGTGCTGCAGCACCCTCAGCACCCCTAGTTCCCACGGCCCTGACTCCATTTGTCCATTATTTATTTCTAAAGAATCACGACAATGTATAAAAGGCTCCGTTACCTTGTATCTTACGTTATAGCCCCGTAGATGCCGTAAAAAAAAAAACACATCTGTATTAAAAAAAAAAAAAAAGATTGATAAACACGTAACTGGAATGGAATTAATAAGTACTTGGGCGTCAGAACACAGGAATGAACACAGAAACAATGAGAACTGGGAACACTTCAATATAAAAGTCCTTAAGACAGGGTAACACAAGACAGGAATCAAGACATAATCGATAATTCTGTAATTTGCAACAATCCTAATGGAATTACAGAGACTGTCGGGGCCATCAGCCCCAGAAACATGGTCTGAATGGGTCCGTTCTCCCTCCCTAAAAAGAGATAAACCGCCAAAAATCGTCCTGATGCGCTTCTCTGACAGAAACAGTTGATAATGGTCTGAGGTCAGTCTGAGACCTAGATTATCTCTTGTGTGGGCACCAAGCAGCCTTTCGTCTCGCTTATGTTGAAGCCTGGGTTCTCTAAATGAGACATTAACATCTTCTTATCTATCTCTGCAAACTTTTGTGACAGCACACAGAGCAGCAGATCGTCCAGATCAGCTGACACTCTGAGACCCACTGTTCTCAGCGGTGTCAGATAAGCTTCAACACGTTTGCTGGCAACACTCTCGAGGCAAATGAAAAGAACAGTCAAAAATTTGTAGGCTGTGACTTGACGGGCAAACCTGAGGAATTGTTTTGTGTGATGCTTATATATAGATATGTGAAAATATGAATCCTTCAGATCAACTGACATAAACCAGTTTTTGGGATGAATTAAGTGAGATAGCACTCGTATCCCTTGTTTCACAGACCAGGCAAGTCCCAGAAGAAAATGCATGTTTGAGCTGATTTAATGAAAACCAACATATCTTTAAAAATATCAGTGCCATTGTTTCATCTCAAGATGTACACCAGTAATGTTTTATAAAAGCTAATTAAATGTAATTAAATGTTCTAATTTAAGTAAAGTAATAAAGTAAGTAACCAATAATGGCTTTATCTAAGCCCTGTCTGTGAAACCAGGCCTTAGTATCAAGATTTTGAAGCTTTTGTGAGGTGTTTGTTGAGGTTTCAGAATCCAGAGTGGGATGGAGATAAGGGTTAGTGGTTGGATATCCCTAATAGAGGTCTTCACAGGTCCAAAAATTCATGCCCGAACCGGAAGAGACCCGTAATGTGCTACACCGAACCTACCCGGACCCGTCGTTCATTTCAAAAGTTGGACCCGGACCCGTGCAGACCCGAGAAATGCCATAAATGTACTGCCCGGACCCAACCTGGACCCGTCTATTAGGCCTATTTGAAAACTGGACCCGAACCCGGCAGGAAGACACAAACCCGACTGGACCCGATTGTCACATATTATTTCACACGAGTTGCGGAAAATAAAACTTTTTGTCTCAACTAATTTCAATAGCCGTCGTCTCACTTCCTTGTTACGTTACCTTACTGACTGTGATGCAATCCACCGAAAAGAAAGTTCTATCCATGTTATTTCTCTCGTTATTCCAAGCTTAATCCACTTTATGATCTTCACTTCATAATATGGATCCAAATAATTAGTAATTCCCACAGAAGTATCTAGTAACACTTTCATCTGTGATTATAAAGTGAAGATCATTGGAACTAACTAGTAATAACTCAAATGTTACTACATGATCTAGTCATGATTTGTGCAAGCGTTTGAGATTTTTGGTGAACTTTAGTATACTTTTAGAAAATGTCTTTAGTAACACTTGAGTCATTACTAGTTAGTTCCAATGATCTTCACTTTATAATACGAATCCAAATAATTAGTAATTCCCACAGAAGTATCTAGTAACACTTTCATCTGTGAGCTATTACTTACTAATTTGTTAATAAGAGTTTCTTTTAGTTAATAGTAGTTACTAGATTGTTAATATACTTTTTCAGTAGTTCTCTGGGAAGTATTAAAAATAAATAGTAATTATTGATTAGTTAAAAGTGAACCACCACTTTCATCTGTGCGCTATTACTTACTAGTTCGTTAATCAGAGTTTCTGGTTAGTTAATAATACTTACTAGATTGTTAATATTGTGTTACTCATTGGTTCTTGTGTAGTTATTCATTAACGAAGGAACCGTATTCTAAAGTGTTACCGAAAATTGTTATATTGTTATATGAAAACAGGACATGTCCTGGGAAAACAGGACAGTTGGTCACCCTAACGTAGTCGGGTGAAACAAATAGGGGCTTCTCAGTATTTCTTAATCAAACTTTAACAACATAAATGAGATCCCTTGAACACTGCAGCAGATGCTTTGAATTATCCTTTCCTCCACATTCGGGCACGTTTCTCACCAGCATGCATCTTGCGGTGATACCAGTGATCGGTTTGGTGCAGATCTCAAACAAGCATGTTGCTTCTTGAACGTTTTGAGACACTTTCAAAGCGGCATGTCCAGTGAGTGGCACTAAAAGCATTCGCAGTTTTATCTGAAACAGATGTCATTTTACATTTTGAAACATTTGAAACATTTGAAAATGACATACAATCTGAAACAAAACCCTACACCAGAGGTCCCCAAACATTTTAGAGTGGCGTACCCCCCCGAGGCCCCTTTCACACAGCGTGTTGATCCGGAGAAATTGATCTAAAATTGCAATTTTAGATCTTTATACGATGATGGACAGATAATCTGCAGTTACGTAATCATCACGTTATCAAAGAGCGTTTGGGTTGAACTGGTTTCCCTCAAAGATGGCCACCGCTCAAAGATGTATAGATTCCGCTATCGTATCTGTTGTAAAAGAAATCGACAGCTGATTCATGTTAAAAGACGAAGAGAGAACTGCAATGAAGGCATTTGTCGATCGGAAAGATGTGTTTGCCGTCCTTCCTACGGGATTCGGACAAAGTTTAATTTATCAGCTGGCTCCGATGGTGACTAAGAAGATGGGACTCAATGAAAACCCTGTGGTCGTTGTGGTTTCTCCTTTGGTCGCACTCATGGAGAACCAAGTAAAAAAAAGCATTATTTTACTATTTCTTCCAGTGTGTATGCAGTTGAGTTCTGTTGACAACTATGTGTAGCTCAAAATATGTCACTTACTGCATTGCTCTGATTGGTTGTAGGTCTATCCAATTGAGTGCAGGGTTGTTGTTCTAGTTGTGACTAGAATATGAGCATGATGAAGTCAGGCTAACAGAATGCGCCATGTGTGAACAAAAGCCAGGCCCAATGCAGTAAGAGGTGTGTCGTAGTGATAACACACGTGCCATCGCATGGGCCTTTCTACAACCTATGCTACAGCATATGGGGAACAAGCCACTCTGCAAACCCAGTGGCACTACTGGGCAGTATGGACTCGTCTTCGTGGAGAATTGACGTTTTTGAGTTATCAGCAGAACTGACATCTGCGACACATATTCCGTGTATTTTCTGGAATCTCTGTGTGAAAGGGGCTTTAGACTGCAGTCACACCTTTTTCATTAGGTGATACGATTTGCTCCCTTAAACCGTTTTTCAGGTGAATTTTTTACCTTTATAAAAGTAATGTGTTTCTAACCCTATTAAATGTATAATTGTTTGGTAGAATTCTTAAAATTCATTAATTAATAATTTTATAAATAAAGCAACAAATTAAACTAAATAAAAAAAGTGGCACAAGTTGAATCTAGATGTACTGTTTTTACACACTGTTTAATGTTGGCATGAACGCAATTACAATGGCATAGATAATGTTTTGAGATAAAATCAATATCATATTTGCAATCTTGTGTGTATTTCAGTCCCTCCAGTTATCCACGATTCCCTGATAGCTGAGTACAATTCAAAATAAAAATTTTTTGCAATCCTGCACAATTCACCATTTTATTGTTATATGCATGTCTGTAACTCTTTTGCTGCAAAACTAGTTTCCCCAACAATAAAAGTGAAAAAAAATAAAATTATTATTTTCACACTCATGTTATGTCAGTCGCCTGTGTGAAAAAGAAAAAGATTTATGCTTTTTTTTTTTGTCCTTTGTGTCATGTGACAATTGTGCATCTTCTAATATAAAACACAATATGGTAAATGTGGTATCCTGGTTATAAATAAATAGAAATTGTCGGCACAAAATCAGTCATTGTGATCTACATCTACACGGACCGTTACTGGTATCCCAGATAGCAAACTGACGTTGAATCAACGTGGAAATATGACATCAAAACAACGTTGATCTGACATTGTTTTGCTCATCGAATTAACATTGAACCAACGTCAGATGCGTCATTCTTTCAAAACTAACGGAAAATCAACTTGAAATCAACGCGTTGCTTCAACGTTATGAAAGCAAACCAATTTTCGATTTCATTTAGCTTTGAAGAATGCCGCGTCTGACGTTGGTTCAACGTTAATTCGATGAGCAAATCAACGTTGTTTCAATGTCATGAGAGACGTCGTTTCCACGTTGATTCAATGTCAGTTTGCTGTCTGGGCTACGTACATTTTTTCAAATTTGCGAAAATGTAGGTTGAAGGATGTTTTTCCAGTGAGCCTGTTGGTAATTTTGTTCCAAGCAGGATTCGAAACTGTGTCTTAAGTGCACCTCTTGAGGCCAAGGGAGTGATTTTTACAGCACAGGTCAAACTCGCTTTTCTCTGTTACACACGCATCAATCATAAAAATATTACAATTTTATGGTTAACATGGGCAGTTGGTTAAAGGTTCCTAAATTATTTTCAAAACTTCACAGTCCTAGTCCTGTTTAACACAAAAAGTACAACAACTTAGTAGACATGTATTTCATCTGTTTGTCAGGGTTTATTTTAATATGCAAGATGCAAAACAGAAACAGAAACATGAGTGCCAATTAACTTCAAAAATTCCTGAGTACAATTCATGATTTAGCACTAACTTGGATCTACCAAATTAATTTTGATAGGATAACAAATTAAGGAGTAATATTCCTGCTGACCAGTGCTTCCGTCTGGGATTTCAAGCCCCACCTAAAAAGAGTGACAGCAAAACCATCACAACAGAATGAAAAACATTATTCATCTGCAAACTCCTCGTTTAATTACACACTAGCTATGTTTCCATCGATGTTGCAAATGAAACTTCCCCAAAACAGCTGCGAATAAAGCACATGTGTTTCACCCCATGTGTTCTAGAGAATAAAATCTTCACTTCCTGGGTACTTGACATGTCATGTTATCTCGACTTTGGATGCCTGATATTTGGGAATGCAATCATGTGAGAGTTCTAGGAGGTGATTATAGAAAATAATTTTATTGACAAACTTTGGCTCTGGCATTTCAAAATGACTAAAACAACATTTGAGATGGTGTAAAATGAGACTGGTCCGCTGGCAAGTTCAGTCATTCAAATACATCTGTTGAGTCAAATGCTGCATTCACACCATTTACCGCAATTACGAGATGACAATATGTGACATCCTACAGAGCTGGACCTGGACCTCGGATTTAGAATTGTGCATTATTATGTCAATACTAACAACACCAAAATGAATCCACAGTCGTCAAATGGTACAGCGAATACATAGTGCAAAATGGATCTCTCAGAAAAGACTTTAAAGGGTTGCGAAATCTGTAAGGTAGTGAACGCTTTTATCGTAATTACGCTAATTCTGACATAGTGTCACTTTGCACTGCCATGAATATTTAGTTGTGCGACCAGTAATTTTTTCATTAAATTTTTCCATCGTAATTTGTGCGCATGATTTCTTACCAAATAAAAAAATGATCCACTTCATTTGAGTGCATATGTTTTTCAAGCACAATTTAAGATTGTATTCCTTTCTGCGATATCCCAAAAATCACAGACAATTTCTTGGATGGAAACATAGCTAATGTTAGTGGGAAGTTCAAGAAATTGTTCACTCCAAAACAACTTAAATTTCAGTCTCTTCTTCACACAAATATGATGTATGGATTTAGAACACTTGGATTAAAGCCACGTGGACTAAAGTTATATTATTGAGTAAGGTGTTGGTTGCTGTGTCATTTTTGAAGCTTGAACATTTTAGTTCTCATTCATTGTAAAAGAGCATGTAGAAGGCCTATAAATCTTCAGAATTTCTCCTTTAGTGTTGGATAAAAGACATATGAGCAACTACATCATGTGGTTATAAAGAGCATCTTTCTCCTTTGTTTAATGTGTATGTTCCTCTTTGTGCTGTGCTGGAGTGGGTGCTGGTGAATATTGGATCTGCATTCACCATCGGCCCAGGGCAGGACCTCACCAGCCTGACTCTGGATCCAGAGCCCAGTTAGTCATTCGCCTCTCTAAACAGACATGACACCAGGGCCCACTGCAGACAGAGAGCTTGAGCCTGCAATGATGCACGATTCAGGGGCAGGTAAAGAGGATTCAGCCAACCATTGTCCCGCAGCCCAAGCGCCCTCAAATGTCTGACCAGGTGCGTAAGCTGGCAACAACTTGTGCCACCATAGGAGTATTAGTGGAGTGTGAGGGAATGGAGGAATACCCCACCCACACTTACACTTCTGAGGAAGAGCTGCTGCAGACCTCTCAACATTATTTGGATTCGGAAGAGGACATTTCTATAAATCTCCTGAGTCTCTTCTGTTTCCGCCCATTTCAAAATCCCCTGTGTCTCCAGAGTTCCCACTCAGCTTTCCTCCCCCACCTCCTCTTCCAAGATCAGGCAGTTCCTCTCCCAAGCCTCCGCTGGTTCCCTTTAGTTCCTAAGCTCCTCCTCTGACACCACTCTATTGTGTTGATTAGCCTCGGTTCTTCATGTCTCCAGCCCAGTCAAGAGGACCCCCTGACTCTGCCTCCAGCCATCAATCCCGTCACTCCATTTCGGCCCGTCGACCAGTTGGCTCTGTCTGGGCTCCTTCCTCCCTCAGCTCCATCAGGAAACATCATCCTTATGTGCTCCCTCATTCGTCCGGCTCCACCTTGGTGGCTATCTACCTACAGGCCATCAGCTACACTTCGTCCCTCCACCACTTCACCATTTCCACCCTCCACTGGGCTCCGGCTTCGTTTTGGTCCTTGGTCAAACTGGCTCTACTTTAGTCCTCTGGCACCCTGGCTTCACCTCAGATGCTTGTCACTGCAGCTCTGCCTAGACCTCCAGGACTATCGGTGTCCCCTAGTCTTGTAAGCTCTCCATCTGCACCCTGGTTTCCTCTTCTATCGGCTCTATCACGATCAGACGTTCCCCTTGTGTCAAAAGCCAAATCTCTACTGTGGTTCCTCCCTCCCTCCCTCGCCTCCGCCATGGGCCATCATCCTGGCTGCACTTTGTTTCCCTGCATGGGTCCTCCTGCTGTCATCGCTGCCCTGGTGTCTCCTGCCACTCAGTTCTTGCCTTTTGCCTGCTCAATTGGACTGTTTGTGGGGCATACATGTGTATGTTATGTTTTATTATCATGGTGTTTTGGTTTCCCTGTTTGCCAGCCTGCCTGCTTGTGTTCCCTAGTTAGTTCCCTTGGTCACTGATTACATTCACCTGTCAAACATTACCTCTCCCCATGTATTTAAGCCCTGATTTTCCCTACTTCTTTGTCCGGTATCATCTATGTGTAACCTGGTTATGTTTCAATTGTATTCCTGTTATTTTTCTGCATATTCCTTGGAAGATTAAAGCGCAATTTATACTTCTGTGTCGAACTCACACCGTAGCTATGCTGTAGGCTGTGTGTAGCGTGCGTACCCTTCGGCTTACCCTGACGTGCACCTTTCCAAAAATGTAACATTGCGTCAATTCTAGGCGCACCGCAAGTGCTGTGTTTGTTAGAACCGCTCCCCACGTTTCACATGCTCCCTCTGCATGTGTAATTGCGCATCAACGTGGAAAACAACACGTAGCCTATAGCGTAGAGGCTCTGCCGTAGATCCGACGCAGAAGTATAAATCAGCCTTTATGGTAACACTTTTTTTCTGATGGTCCCTTTTGAATATTCTGTTGACTACAAGTTACTTTGTAACTACATGTTGACAGTCTACTAATACTCTATTAACACTCCTAGTAGACATGTAGTAGACAACAGAATGTATTAAATGGACCATCAAAATAAAGTGAAACAGAATCTGACAGATTGTGACACTTTGATGGTCATTCCAAAATGTCTGTACATTCTGCCAAAATGTTTGTTTGTTATTTGTCAAGCAACAAACGAAATTATAATTTCAAATATTGCCTTATATAGGTTACATTTTTATTTGAACTAATGTTTTAACTGTGAATGCGCCTTATTCACGGCAGCGCCATCTTTGATTTTTAATGAGAATGAAAGCGAGGCTGTGAGGGATAGACTTGCATCTCTTCAATGGGTTGTACTGTTATTTAATGTGTTTTCGGATTGTTCTGAAAAATATCTTTCCAAGAAATTTCAGTTGACTAAAAACTCCCGACAATGTAAGTTGTGGAAAATTGTAAGTTGTCTAGAAGCTTATTCAGCTTTTTACAGCAGATGCCATTGGAAACACGGTAAGTCTATCCTTTACAGCCCCACTTTCATACCTGTCATGGCGCTGCTCTGAATAAGGTCTATGACTGTGGAAATGGGAATTCAGGTACAGAATGAGAGAGAGAAAAATCTTACATCTGGTTTACCGGTCACAGCCGCTGGGTCGAGGTGTTTGAAAATGGAGTTGAGTTGCTGCCTGAGCTGCTTCATACTCTTCTTACTGGGCTGTAGCAAAACAGCCTGGAAACTGACCGGCAGACCGTACCTAACCAACAGCAGAGACACTGTAATGTTTGTGTTGATCTGTTTATATTCATATTTGATTCATTGCTTGTTCAAGAGGTTATTTTACCTGAGAACTGACTCAACAAATATCCGAAGGACCTTGACATGAATCCAGGCAACAAAGATCTCACTAAAGTTCACCTTCAGCCAACACACAAAAGTTCTCTGTTGGGACAAATAAAATTGTTGCATTGATTCTCGAGACATGGGATACAAGCTTTACCTGCCATTAGTCTTGAAAATAACCATAGCATTTCAAATGTTCTCTTTATCTGTATTTGATCAAATTAAGGCTATGTTTACACGAAAACGATTCTGAAGAGAAAACGCAAAAGTGGCGTTGTTTTATCACTTTTTATACTGCGTTTAGACGAGCGTTTTGGGTGGGAAATCCGTGACGCAAAAGTGTGTGAAATTCAATGTAGTATGCACTCCAGGCGGCTCGATGGCAATGTGGAGCACTGCCACACAACAACACACGCGCCTGCGTACAACCTTCACTATCAAGCAGACTTTTGCATTTTTACCGGTTTTTACCCTGTACACAGGAACGCGGCGGTGGAGCGTTTTTAAGATTTCCACTCTGGAGGGTGGTTTCACTTTTTTGCGTTTTTAAGCCCCCAAAACGCCATCGCCGTGTAAACGAAAGGCACATCCGATAAAATATTTTTACGTATTCATCCGCGAGCGTTCTCCTGTAAACAGGGCCTAAATCTCTCACTATCCCAACCTGCACTCACATGAGATCAACCAATAGCAAACCAGTCATCCAGCCATCCAATCAATTCCCATGGATAAAATCAAGTCCCACCCTACATTTGTTCTTGTTTTACTTACATACAGTTCCTTCTTATCCACAGCGAGACGGCTTATCTCCTGTTTTTGCTTCTCGGCTTCATCCGAATTGTACTCCCGCACTGTAAACCTGTTGGCCAACAGAGGAACAATAAGGACCAGATTGACTAAACGGCAAATTAGCTCGAGAGCACAATTCCAAAAAAAGTGCCGATGGGAGTAGAAAGTTCTGCTGTTGATAACCATGTCCAATTCTTTTCAGTGCTTATTTATCACTGGGTGCATGTCTTTAGTAAATCCTGACATTAGTTTTTTAACACCAAAAGAGGGATTGTGCTGGCTCAAGCTGTTAGTAAATCTGGCCCTATGGGCACTCTAAAATAAAGTGTTACCTTTAAACTGTGATACATTTACATTTAAATGCAATTGTCATTCAGGTAAGTGCCCCAAAACACTATTTATTAAATTATTTTATTACACATGTTATTTCCGTAATAAGCACTCTTTTTTAAGGAAAGCTAAATTTATCACAAGGGAGAGTAGTAACACTTTGACAGTATGCTTACTTGTGAATTTTGGCATGGGCTTTGAATTCACTGATGACACTCTTAAACAGTGTTACTGTGAAAATCCCTGCATCTGCATCCTCAACCAACTTCCTGTCAAAACAACAGTATTGAGCAATGAATTCTCAAGACTTTTCCAACAACCTTTTCAATCATTCATGAATGCTAAATAACATCAATAACATCTTATAAAAAATGACTGGGGTATACATCAATTTGTAATATACCAATCATTGTAATTAATATATTTATTTAACAATTAAAATTTATATTTTCATGTTTCCATTAAATATAAATTTTTCACAAACATGCATGGGGACCGACCGGCTGGAACGAGGAACAACAAACTTAGACATCGACTCATATGTCTTCGCCCATAGTGTATATGCCGTCCTATAGAGATACATTTAAAAATACATTCAGAATAACTCTTGATGAGTAATGCATGAGCTATCTCCTCTCAGAGTTCACACTGACCTGGGCACCACAACTAGCAGTGTTGTGAGGTACTCTGAATTCAAAACCAAGTCCTCCTTCTTCACAATATTGGTCAATGCACGGGTCTGCAAGCTTCCCCTGGTTAGGTTCAGCAGTAGCAATGGTTATTACAGTTTCTTTGAATCTCACATAAACATGTCTAGGTCACTTTTAAATACTAAGAACCTTATTTTAATCTTTGACATTAAGGTAGGGATTTGTATGAAACCCTGAAAAAGGACATATCAAAATATGAGATGGAAGGAAAAATGATAAATCAATGCCCATGCATTTTTTTGTTTGCCACCTCCTGAGAGACTTTACATTCTGCGATCGAGAGCTCAACCTCATGCAAATAAAAGAAAAGAGAAGGCATTTCTCCTTGACACCCTGATCTTGCCCTCTGGCCTGTTCGGCAATGTGGTAAATACCATACAGTAAATATCTTTGATGACTAGCTGACCTTCAAAGACCACATTGCAAAGACAACATTGTGTCCCATTATTTTCTTCAGGTTTTCAGGGTGTGTCTCTACTTTTCCCGCCACCTTTGGTGATTCAGGAGGTGAAGGTGTCTGATAGGCCATTCGCCCCATCTTCTCTCATGAGTGAATCCTCACTTCAGTTAGTTCAGACAGTCCCTGCCAGTTCACTGCATCAGGGCCTCAAACAGACCGATGCTATCGAATAAAAAATCTTCTTCTGTCAGACTTTGTGGCAGCAGTGCAACTTCTGCCCAACATCTATCAGTGGGTCAAGAAAAAAGGTTAAAAGATTCAGTTTGCTTCCCATTCACCCTGTTTCTGAGGTGTTACCAATTAAGGTGTGCCAGATGGCAGATGAAAAATTTTAAAAATATTTTTTTTCTTCAAAAATGAGCAGCGTTCTCTCCAGGCGAAAGGGGTCATAGAATATGTACCTCTCCCAGAGAGAGGGAGAGGCAGTGCCCAAAAAGGATAGGGGGCTGTATCCAAATTTAGATCTGAGGTTTTTGAAACCCTCATCTTCTGACATACAGATTCAAGATGCTTACCCTCAAACTCATATTGTCAGAAATCCAATTCAAGGATTGGTTTGTGACGATAGATCTAAAGGGATGCTTAGTTTCACATTGAGATTCGGACAGAATACAGGAAGTTTCTCTGGTTTGCTTTCAGGGGTGAAGCATACCTCTGAATCATCCTTGCAGAGTCTTAAGAGTCATGTGTCGCAGGCTATAATGCTCTTCAACTTTGGAAGAAGCCTGGGTGCCTCAACAGGGGCTTGACACTAGGAGCATGTTGCTGTTGCAGGCTGGGGTGCAGTTCTCAATGGCCAACCAGGCCCTGGTCTATGGGGGGACCCTCATCTCTCCTCGCACATAAACTGCCTTGAGTTGAGGGCAGTGTTCCTAGCTCTGAGGGAACACTTCCTTCCAAAGCTGAGGGACTACCATGTTTTGGTTCATACAGACAACACTTTGGCAGTCTGCTATATCAATCACTAGGACGGGCTTCATTCGCACCCCCTTTTCAGGTAGATATTGCTCTGGCTGGCCGAAAAGTTGTTTTCTTTGAGAGTAGTTTATATTCTGAGGTACCGCCAGGACTGAGTTCACCTACTTCTAGTTGCTCTGTTCTGGCCGGTTTGCGGACTTGGTGTCTCTCCTGGATGGCATCCTTTCAGAGATCCTGCTCCGAAGATATCTTCTCTCTCAAGTGTAGAGGACAATATTTTTAATCCCCAGCCGGAGATCTGGAAGCTTTAGGTCTGGGCCCTTAGGAGTACCAGCTTTTTTTGTTGTTGTTTTTTTAGCTAAGGTCACTGAGACAATCCACAATTCTAGACCTCTTTCTATTAGGAAGTTGTATGCCCTGAAATGGCAACTCTTTGTAACATTGTGTGAACAACATGAGGTTAATCCAGTTAACTGCACAATTGGTCCAGTGCTGGAGTTTCACAAACGTCTCTCAGAATGGGTGTCTACGGCTACCTTAAATTTATATGTGGCCACTATTCCCGCTATCCAAATGCCTTTGGTTAGTAGGGACACTATGGTGTCTCTGTTCTTGTGCTTTGCTGGACAGTTGAGGCATATCTGCTGGTTGCAAGTTCCCTCCTGTACTGGATTACTGAAGTCATCATGTGTAATGGTTTCGTCAGTAGGGGTTAGGGCCCACTACACAAGGAGTATAGCGCCCTCGAATGCTCTTGCTGTGGTGCATCTTTACAGGATGTTTGTGCTAGGATAAGGGGCTAACCCTCCTCTCCGCACACATTCATCAGGTTTTACAGTTTGGATGCAGATTTAAACCCAGGATCTTTAGTCATTCAGGGTGTACCCAAGTCCAGTCTGAGCTTAACAATCATCTGTGCCTATACACAGCATTGTAGGGAGTCTCTGTAAACTTGGGTATGGTAACATTTGTATTTCAGTTCCCATAGAATCAACACCATGGCACAGCATCAAAGTTCGACTTCTAAGGGGAATGTCTCACGTTACGTATGTAACCCAGTTCCCAAGAAGGGAACGAGATGTGGCATTGCATTGCCACGTCTCAGTTAGACAATAAGAATTTGTCGACACACATTTTTGCTGTCTATTAATGGACTTATTGGCTCACTATGCCGCTTCATGACCAGTGTTGGGGAAGATACTTTTAAAAGAAAGGCATTTCAATATTGCGTTACTCCCTAAGTAACTAACTTTTTTTATGGAAAACCATAAGTGAAATGAATAAGCCTCTATGGCTCACGCAGAAGCGTTCCCACAGCTTCAACGCAAAATACGTAACTCCAGACATATTCCTCCGATCTCATTTTTCCTATCACTATGTCCTTTTAGTTAAAATAAACGTAATGAATTATGAAAACAATGCAAAAAAAGGTAATAAAAATAGACATTATTCAACAATATTATGTATGTCCCCATGTAAAATTCTAGATGTGAAAACTCACTCATTTTTCCGTTCAAAGCTTTGAATACTGGCTTTAAGATGACTGTAAGCAGCCCTGCGTGATTTCAACTCAGTGTCCACCTGCGAAACTTGCTAACACACACACAACCACCCACACAGACAAACATTTATCCGATAGGACATAAATATAGAAACAAATAGTTGTTATTTTTTAGAAAATGCTTTATATAAGGTGTATACTTTGGAGATGATCTCAGTTAGGGTCTTTATAGGCTGTGCAGTGGGGTATTTGGCTCTGTCCCATTGAAATCTGGTCACATACGTCACCAAGTCCATTGAAACATCAGGAAACACTGAATCAGAAAGCAGTAAACCACAAAATACATTAAAGGAATATTTTTGGGTAAATGCATCTGAAATAACATTACACACAATAATAACATTTATACACTATTCAAAATATTTTTAAGATTTGTTATCACAACATATTTTCTTTTGTCAAATCAACTTTATAATAATTTATTTAGTTGAGATAACTTATTATTTTGAGTTTCTGATGGTTAAATTAATCTCCTTCATTGTGTTAACTCACTTTTTCCAGTTCAATCAACTTAAAATTTTAAGGCAACCCAGGTTACTTACTTTTTTAAGTTAAACCAACAATATTCTTTTTACAGTGTACACAAATGGTCATTAATCAACACACTGTAGCTATAATGGTTACATCTCGAGTGTAGCCTGGTTAAATCTTCAGTCACTGTCTTTCAGTACACATATGTTTCCTTTTATTTCATTAATATTAGATTATCTGCAAGGACAGACTTAAAAAATCTAGGCTACTTTAAAAACACTTATGACTATACAAGTGCATATTCAATCTAATTAAGCAAACTTCTTTCACGAAGGATTAAAGATATGCTTATAACTTTACACAGACATATACTAATATTAAGTCTATAATATTAGCACAGAAAGCTACTCGCAAATGTTAGTGTACCTTGTACGGACTGGCAGTACGATTTCAATGGTGACCGTTGATCTTTCTGGCTAGTCTTGTGCTCTGATGAGAAAATTGAAAAAAACACTGTAAATTGTTTTTTAATTTTTTTTTTGTCAAGTAAACCTTCACTTCTGTTTATCTAATAGATTTTTCCAACGTTTTTGAATTCACAAAATAAAAAAAGGTTATCTTAAATTTTGGAATATAAGTAAAACTCAAAAAAGTTTTTTTTTTGTTTGTTTGTTTGTTTGTTTTTTTTTTACTACAGTGAAGTACTATAGAGACTTTTGATTGACTGTCCAAAAAAATTATATTGCAAGGCAGATAGAAACCCTTCTATCAGGCCATGTTTATGTAATACTGTATGTAACTTGATCTATTGGTGAGCATGGTCTGGCTCAGAGGGGGTGGCCTTGTGCTAATGAACTCTTCTCTGCTTTCTTATGGGACAGGTTTCGCCGTTACAGAGCCTGTGTTCTCTGCATTCACTCACCTCCATTGGCCAGCATGCTCTCCAGGAGTTTTCCACTGAACTCTTCCATCACCTCACCCAAACACTGAGACGTCTGACGCATCACACTGTGTTATGGTGCGAGAGAAATTACAAGTGAATTGTTGGTTACACTTTGTAATAAGGCAAGGGTCTATACTTTACCATTAGTTAAGGCACAAGCTATCATGAATTAGCATGTTTAACAGCATTTATGTTTATTTATAAACGGTTGTGATGTGTGATGAGTGAAGTGTGCTTAATTGTATTAAAAGTGCACGTGTAGTATACGTACTTCAGTTCTTAAAAGTATATTTTGTAACGAAACTTTCTGATAATATAGCTTTAACAAAATAAAGGCCACTTAAGTGAATGTTCTTAACACACTTACTCTTTTTAAAAATTCACAAATGTTTTACTTAAAGTACATTTTCAATAAAAATGTTTTAGCAATTTTCTCATGCTTCAAACTTGAATATTACTTATATTATATTATTATTATTTTACTATTCAATATTACATTTTAAGTGATTAACAGGTTCAACATAGAAATGTCAATAAAAATTACATTAAAGAACATTTTAGTTTATCATCATATAAATTAATTTAGAAATTAAATGCTTGTCTGTACATTCAGCAGTACACTAATCATATTTCACAGATAATATGAAATGATATTTAAATATGTACTTAAGTCCTTCTTAAAAACGATCTAAAGTTAACAACTTATTGTATTTAATGAAATAAAATGTATTTTAATTGAACTTAAGTACTATGTTTTAAAAGTATTATAAAGTGTACTTTAAAAAAATCTGATTGAAAATATAGCATAAATGACAATGAGGACATGTAACAATACTGTTTGTGTAACGGTCACCAGGTGGAGTGCCCTTGAGAGTCACCAGAGGGCACTCCACACCAGATGTTCATGTTTCCCTCACAACTACATTTCCCAGAACTCACTGCCCGGACTCATCATCACTGATCACATTCACCTGTACCTCATTCACTGATTGCATTCACCTGTGTCTCATCCTGTTAGTGTGTCTATATATACCTTGTGTTCACGTTCAGTGTTTGCGAAGTCTTGTTTAAGTGTTACACTGCATTTCTGAGCGTTTTCCGTGTTTGTTTTCTGGTTTTTGACGTTGGATCGTTCTTGGATTTTGATTACTGCTGCCTGCCCTGACCTCTGCCTGTTTCCCGGATTCCCACTGTGTATTCTCCATTGTCCTGTCTGCTAATTCTCGACCCTGCCTGTACGACTAATCTTAAATAAAGCTGCATTTGGATCTACATCTACAAGCCTCGGAGCAGTTCGTAACAGAAGACTTCGCCACAGATGAATCCAGCAGCACAAATCCGGGAGTTTGCTGGTCAGATCGCGGCCTTGGCCCTGGATAGCCGTGATCTGTTCCAGTATACCTGGGGGTTTGTTCCTCTCGCTGCCTCCTGCTCTCTCGGTGATGAGGCTATTAAACTGTGTTACCAGCTAGGGGCTAAGGAGGTCAACCCGAGGGAGCTCCCCAATCTCTCGGGTCTGAACTGGAGAGAGGCGGTCTCCGTTTGTGAAGAGAGTTTCATTCCAAAGTCTCATCACGTCTCAGCAGAGCTTCCAGAGCCTCGTCACGTCTCAGCAGAGCTTCCACAGCCCGCGCTCACCGTCAGCCCTGCCGAGCCCCCGCTCACCGTCAGCCCTGCCGAGCCCCCGCTCACCGTCAGCCCTGCCGAGCCCCCGCTCACCGTCAGCCCTGCCGAGCCCCCGCTCACCGTCAGCCCTGCCGAGCCCCCGCTCACCGTCAGCCCTGCCGAGCCCCCGCTCACCGTCAGCCCTGCCGAGCCCGCGCTCACCGTCAGCCCTGCCGAGCCCGCGCTCACCGTCAGCCCTGCGAGCCCCCGCTCACCTTCCAGCCAGAGACCGTACAGCCAGAGACCGTCAAACCAGAGTCTCGTCCCGCCGAGACAGCCCAGCCAGAGTCTCGTCCCGCCGAGACAGCCCAGCCAGAGTCTCGTCCCGCCGAGACAGCCCAGCCAGAGTCTCGTCCGCCGAGACAGCCCAGCCAGAGTCTCGTCCCGCCGAGAAAGCCCAGCCAGAGTTCCATGTCAGCCCTGCCGAGTCTGAGCCTGTTCACGTCACTTCTGCCGAGACAGAGACGCTTCACGTCACTTCTGCCGAGCCAGTGTCTATGGACAAGTTGGCCGTTTCAGAGACTGTTCACGTTCCTTATGCCGAGCCAGTGTCTATGCACAAGATGGCCGCCTCCGAGCCAGTGTCTACGGACAAGATGGCCGACTCAGAGACTCTTCAATGTACTTCTGCAAATTCAGAGATTGTTCACGTCACTTCTGCCGAGCCAGAGACGCTCCACGTCACTTCTGCCGAGCCAGAGACGCTCCACGTCACTTCTGCCGAGCCGGAGACGCTCCACGTCACTTCTGCCGAGCCAGAGACGATTCACGTCACTTCTGCCAAGCCAGTGTCTAAAGACAAGATGGCCGCCTCCAAGCCAGTGTCTCCGGACAAGATGGCCGCCTCCAAGCCAGTGTCTCCGGACAAGATGGCTGCCTCCAAGCCAGTGTCTCCGGACAAGATGGCCGACCCAGTGTCTCCGGACAAGATGGCCGACCCAGTGTCTCCGGACAAGATGGCCGACCCAGTGTCTCCGGACAAGATGGCCGACCCAGTGTCTCCGGACAAGATGGCCGATCCATTGTCTCCGGACAAGATGGCCGATCCATTGTCTCCGGACAAGATGGCCGATCCAGTGTCTCCGGACAAGATGGCCGATCCAGTGTCTCCGGACAAGATGGCCGATCCAGTGTCTCCGGACAAGATGGCCGATCCAGTGTCTGCCCCCGATCCAGTGTTTGTTTCTGTGTCTGTGTCTATCCTTGTGACCATTTCTGATGTAGTGTCTGTTCCTGAGCCGGTGTCTGGTCCTGAGAGGGCATCACCGCCGTGGCCGCCCGAGGGGTCTTCGCCGCCGTGGCCGCCCGAGGGGTCTTCGCAGCCGTGGCCGCCCGAGGGTTCTTCGCCGCCGTGGCCGCCCGAGGGGTCTTCACCGCCGTGGCCGCCCGAGGGGTCTCCACCGCTTTGGCCGCCCTCAAAGCCTGCTCCGCCCTGGCCGCCCGCACAGCCTGCTCCGCCCTGGCCGCCTGCACATCTTGCTCCGCCCTGGCCGCCTGCACGGCCTGCTTCGCCCTGGCCGCCTGCACAGCCTGCTCCACCCTGGTCTTCCGTCCTAGTCTCCAGGCCCTATTCTGCTCCACAGGCCTGGCCCTCCATCCCTCCCCCGGATCCGCCTCCGCTCCACCTCCCTCCTGAACTGTTTTTGGAGCGTCTGGAAGCCGCTCTTTGGGGGGGGGGCTATGTAACGGTCACCAGGTGGAGTGCCCTTGAGAGTCACCAGAGGGCACTCCACACCAGATGTTCATGTTTCCCTCACAACTACATTTCCCAGAACTCACTGCCCGGACTCATCATCACTGATCACATTCACCTGTACCTCATTCACTGATTGCATTCACCTGTGTCTCATCCTGTTAGTGTGTCTATATATACCTTGTGTTCACGTTCAGTGTTTGCGAAGTCTTGTTTAAGTGTTACACTGCATTTCTGAGCGTTTTCCGTGTTTGTTTTCTGGTTTTTGACGTTGGATCGTTCTTGGATTTTGATTACTGCTGCCTGCCCTGACCTCTGCCTGTTTCCCGGATTCCCACTGTGTATTCTCCATTGTCCTGTCTGCTAATTCTCGACCCTGCCTGTACGACTAATCTTAAATAAAGCTGCATTTGGATCTACATCTACAAGCCTCGGAGCAGTTCGTAACAGTTTGTAACCTTTAGCATTGAATTTCCATTTATCTTGCAGTGGCAAAAAAATATCTCTCAGTCAGGATAATGATAATGAAACATTAAAATCATGCCACTATTAGAACTATGACCAAAAAATTAAACCCAGCACCTGAACCCAGAGTAACCTTGTCTGGAAGTCATTTGAATGGATATCGTAGACTGTAAGAGAGAAAGGAGAAAGGAGAGGGCAGTTTCCACAACACATAAACATTGCAGCTGAGACAGGAAGATTTGTGTCAGCTGGCACCTGAAACTGGAATCGACTGGATTGGGTGACTCAGTGATAATTGTATTACAGCAGCTTGAGTATTTCCCCGCAAACACTCAGAGGTACACGTGCTATAGAACAGAACTGTCTGATCTAGCAAGACAGACTTTATTCGGGATAGGAACAAGATATGATAATGCGACGAAGGGTGTCCCACAAACTGACAGTTGTGTATTTTTTCTTTTGTGTAAGCTTATACCCTCCTATTATCTTTGGGGTCGATTTGACCCCGTTCAGTGTTTAACTAGCTCTAAATCCATGATGAACACTTTTTTTGTTTCATATTTAATGATTTTGATCCTATTTTGATCGGGCCAACTGGTAAACATAAAATTAAGATGATGATATTGTAGGATTACACATTTATTTAAATGTTTCATTTAGGTTCCAGTACAATATATACCAGTACAATTAAACTGAAAAAAAGTCTAGTAGACTGATTTGAGAGGTATAAATGAGCAGATTACTGAGACTCTTTGTCTGTATTGGCTCTGGGAGCCCCTGGCTCAGTTTGAATAGTTATGCTTACATGCTTTGTTTCAGAGTGTCTCCCCCTCGATATAACCCCTCTCCATTAAGCTCTATGATAATGTGAAGGTATAGCTGAAACAATCAGGCTGATTGGATTACCATCTATACATGACACTGTTATGCTGATGAGATCTGATGAGGGAACTGCTGGTAACAAGCTGAATCCTATGCTTCATTTACACGCTGTGTTTCAGAGTGTCTCCGCCTTTATGTAACTGTTCCCTCTTGTGGGGTATATGAACCAGAGGCGGCTGGTCTATTATGGGTGCTGGGGTGCCGCCCCTCCTACGAAGTAAAAAAAAAAAAAAACGTTTTTTTTTACACACTAGAAGGACAGGGAGGGGGTGGGGATATTTTTGTATGCCAGCTTAATCATGTAGTTTTATCCTCGGGGCACTGAGATAGAGCGCCCTCGCTATCTAACCAATGAAGCTCTGATATGCTATTAAAATGTCACTAAATTTGCTCAATTCAACCACTGACGCGCAGTGTTAATTCTCTGATGGGCGCTTTGCCTCACTGGGATGGTCAGTGTTTCGAGGCCGCAAAGGCCGGTCTGATAAAATGGAGCGTAGCCTATATTTGCACTAAGTGTCTGTGTTCTTAGCAAAAAACACACCTGTCAGGGAACAGCTTCAGTGGTGTAGGTAGTAGAGTGTGTAATTCGTGAAAGAGCTTTTGATGCGCTCGGACCCGAGTTCGAATCCGCCTTTTGTCGAACGTATGATATGTAAAATGAATAAACTAACATGAAGGTCTCTATCGTTATATTTTGCCTATGAACTAAATTTGAAACCATGATATGTTTTTTTTTGCCTTCATAAAACAGCACACGACTTTAAGAATAGGCATCCTGTTTTGCTGAGTGATTTAGAGAAACGTGTGCACTTTGCTCATGCGATCATCATGGTCATCTGGTGTTTTCTCCTAAATAAAAGCTCAAGGGTTTATTTCTTGCAAGTGTAGAAATAAAGACAAATGTATTTGAATTTTCCTATATTATAGTGTAATGTAGACTAAATTATTCTTTTGAAATATTCATTTTCATTTATATATACCTACATGTATAGGCTATATGTATTTTATGTCATAGGAATAATTATATAAATCATTATTACATTATTATAATAATTGTTTGGCATCCTAAAACACCATTGACAATGTAATGTAGACCAAGACTCTCATAATTAAAAAGAGGTTTGAGCCCTCTTTATTGTCCTGGTACAAATAAATGCTTTATCTTTGCTTAACGAGCAGTTCATGGGTTGAAGTTTTTCATTTTGATCTCTCAAAGAGCATGAGACTGATGCATTTAACCTTAAAATGTAAAAAAAAAAATTCTTGCAGGGGAGCAGTCAGTAAAAGTCAGTAAAACATAAGATTATCTTTTAAAATCGATTGAACATGGAGCAGTTTTTCCTGTGAGTGAGACTGGAAAACCCGTAGTGGATGAAATCGGAGTGATAACAGAACGCTTAGAGTGCAGAGAGGAACGTGCTTTGGCTCCAGTCCTGGTTTTGCCTCCGTGCCGTTAGGAGCTCAACATCTGTCTCGCATGCACGATCGCTCTAGATTAGAGGATATTTTAACTAATTTGCGGTAGAACTATATTGTTGTATTCCCTATTATAATAAGAATTTATTGTTATGCGTTTGCACTTTTTCTATCTGGACACGGAGAACAAACATTTATATAATAAACAACGTCATTATCATTACCTGTTAATCTGTTGATTTATACATGGCAGTTCAATTAATATTGTATTTTTAGACCATTGGCATTAAGTGGCAAGGAGCATGGCCTGAGGCCTAAAATGCACCAGAATGCAGGAAATCAGGGGGAGGAACTGCAGGGGGAGGAACTGTTTGCCACTGAAACTGCTTTATAACGCACCAGTGGTTGCGCAAGATTGTCTCTGTAGAGGTCAGTAAGCTGGGCTGAGTTGAGTGGGGGACAGAGGGGGGTGACTCTGGGACACCAGGGTTACTGTCGAGCCCTCTTGAGGTGTCGTGGGCTAGTCGACGAAACACTGAGGACGGAAGGTGCCCACTCTAGAGATGTCCCCTACTCGGCTCAATCCAGAGGGCTGTCGTGGTGGTCCCAACCCTGTATTACACGAAATACGTTCTGAGGAAACTATTTTGCAAATCGCAATTACGTTACATGCCAACATATAAGCAGTGGTATTACGTTGGTCCTTAACCTAATATGTCTCATTGTTAATACGTAGGTTTAATCCTTATTTTCAAAGATATGAAACGTACGTTTTTGTACGTTTGGATAGATGCTAAAACGTATAATATGGACGTATTTGCAACATTTAAACGTAACCTTATTACGTTTTTACAGCTACAAAACGTTAACTATTTACGTATATTTCATATAACGATATCTGTATACTTTCACTTTTAAAGATAAATGTAACAAGACCCCTTAATCCTACTCCAAAAACCTAAACATATTTATTTTATACAGAATATAAAAAGGATAAAACGTAATGGACAGAGATGTGTAGTTAAATGAGTTTTAGCATTAAAATATATTTTGAGCCACTAATCCTACTCCTACCCCTAAACCTAACCATAACCATTCCTTAAAACTAACGTAGGCTAACACAATTATGAAGAAAAAAAACCATAACAGACAGACAAGTATACATTTCACAATAATTTATTTATTTATTATTAACATTACCAAAAGTTGTTCACATGATGATGCAGTCGCAGTCCTGTGGCAGTATTATAGTAGTTGTGTATGAGGTACAGATCAGAATGAAAGTTATTAACGTTAATCCATGAAAATGTTAATCTGATTTCGGTTCGCTCTCTGTCTGAAGGCGGGCGCTCTTCTCCATTTCAAATGTGCTACACCGACTGAAACACGGCATGTCGCAATCTGTGACGAAGCCAGTGGTGGAGGAAGTACTGAATCTCAGTACTTAAGTAAAAGTACAAATACCCAGATAAATATTTACTTTAGTAAAAGTAGAAGTAACACAATGACAACCATACTTAAGTAAAAAGTAAAAAGTACCTGATTTTAAATGTACTTTAAGTATTAAAAGTAAAAGTACTTGCATAACAATTGATTCTCTTAATGACTATTTTCTAATGATTAATAAAACATTTGATTCTAATTCATTCAAACTAATACTCCTATAATGATGTTCAATAATGATGGAAAAAAATTGTTGTCACCATTTCTGAAACAAGCTTGCAATTAGGCAATATAAACCATATACTAACTTATGTTAATAACTATGTTTGGCAGTAAACGCGATTAATTTATGGTAAAATTATGAACCTCTTGGCTTGCCATAATCCTAACCAAACGTATATTACATACGGTGTGTTTCCTATGCACGTAAAAACAAATTTTCGCGTATAAATTGCACGATAAACACACTGCGTGCGAGACGCATTTAGTTGATGTATCTATGGCAACCAAATGTCACTGGTGAGACAAACGTGCAACGAACGGACGGTCAGATTACGTTTTGGAAGGGGAAAAACTGATCAGAAAATGTAATGAAAAAGTAACAGAAGTTGTAGAAATGTAGTGGAGTAGAAAGTAAAATAATTGCTGCAAAATGTAACGAAGTAAAAGTAAAAAGTATGCACTATTTATTCTACTTAAGTAAAGTAAAGATACGTGAAAAATGTACTTAAGTAAAGTAACAAAGTATTTGTACTTCGTTACATTCCACCACTGGACGAAGCAGGTGAGAGCCAATGAGCGTTTGATATCACTGCCGTAAAACATGTCGTACCGCTTCTTGAAGGCGCTTTTTTGGAATTTCAATTCATCACCAGCGCGGATTTGACGTTTGCGGTCGCTGCTGAGAAATGAAGATGAAGACCACTGGATAAAAGGCTAAATTTGGATCTGTTTCTTGCAAACAACGCATGGATTCTAGGATTTGGTTTACATCAAGCTAATAAAATGTATGTCTTTTGTGAATGTATCAGTAGCCTATGTTGTCTTTTATTGGAGAAAATGTTTTTTGTGTAAATATATTTATGAGTAACGTTGGCCTATTATATTAATAAATGCGAATGAAAACTTAATTGATATGACAGTTGAATGCAATAGAGTCAAAACTTTAATGCCACGATTAAGCATAAATAGTAAAGAAACCTGCTTTGGATGTATTATGTTCAGGACAAACGTAATAGCACTGCAATAGTATTAGGTTAAGGACCAACGTAATACCACTGCTTATATGTTGGCATGTAACGTAATTGCGATTTGCAAAATAGTTTCCTCAGAACGTATTTCGTGTGATACATAGTTGGGTGGTCCACTAGGGAGACCAAACTGTAGTTGCAGCCGTCGTGTGTGCTGACGCGGCAAGTACACTGCAGCCGTTAACGCCGGACAGAAGGGGAGTCACACGACTATATGGAAAGAAGCGTAAATGCAGTGCTCGAATTGAGGGGGGGCTGGGGGGATCCGGGACCCCCCATAAGGTATTAGGGACCTCCCATAAGAAGTAAAAAATAGAATTAGGGGGGTCCCTCAGATATTTTTATTTTAGTAAAAAATAATATTTAACAAATCTGTGCGCAATCGTTGACTGACAGGACTGTTTGATTGGCGCCGCTCTGTTGAAGCTAATTTTTAACTTTAAAAAAATGAAAAAGATAAACCTCCACTCGAGGTCGGGAAGAGAAAGCTTCTTACCGACTTTTTTGAGGGGTAATTGTCTCTCTTTATATATCTTTCTACATTATATCTATCCACACCATATCGGGGCTTCTGTATTCCTTGCGTAAATTGGAAACATTTAGGCTTAAGTTACTTTTTTTCCACCATTATTAATAGCCCTGGTTCTACGGGAGTGCTAGAGATCTCGACGGAGATGGATAACAGTTTTTCAGCAAAGGGAACGATCGTTGTGTGCTTTCTAATTTCCATTCAGAATTTGTAAAAAAAAACTTGTTTTTCATGCTGCCAGGATCGGCCACGTAAACACAAAGTTTTGGGTTTCAAAGTGCACTCTTAAAATAGCAATAATTGACATCGATTGGCATGGCATTGTTTGTTTCTGAATAAAGCTGCCTTTTTCGCTAGTCATGGTCGTTGAATAGTTGCTGACCTACTGAGTGCTTTTTCGCCACCTACTGGACGTAACTATGTAAAAATCGCATGCTGAAATAGTTGAAAAATCCCCACCATATAATATCTAATAAACAAGTTTCATCTATTTAATCAAGTCTTTTGAAACCAACATTATTACCACAGTGTCACATAATCCACATTAATCATGCAGTTGTTTTTAGGTTAAAAACAACATTTGTAAATAAATCATTTTGTTGGATGTACACAACTGTTCAAAAGACTCTTCTGCTCACCAAGCCTGCATTGATTTGATGCAAAATACAGTAAAAACAGTAATTTTATGAAATATTATTACAGTTTAAAATAATAATATAATAAAATATTGTTTATTTCTGTGATCAAAGCTGAAAACCATCGTTTCTCCAGTGTTCATCATGATCCTTTAGATCTGAAATATAAAACTTTTTGTAGCATTATACAGTACCATTTAAAAGCTTGCGGTCAGTAAGAATGTATTTTAAAAAAAATGTTGGGAAATAAATTAATACTTTTATTCAGTATGGTCGCATTAAATTGATCAAAAGTGACAGTAAAGAAGTTTATAATGTAACAAAAGATTCTATTTCAAATAGAAACTGTTGTTTTGAATTTTTTATACCTAAAAAATCCTGAAAAATAAAATAAATGTTTATTACACAAATGTTTGTTGATCATCAGATCATCATGTTACTATTAGAATGACGAATCATGTGACACTGAAGACTGGAGTAATGATGCTGAAAATTTGTGAAAATTCTGCTGCCCTCTAAATCCAAACCTTTAGTAAGTAATTTTAAATAATAATTATATATATATATAGCCTAATATAATTATTTTTCAAGCGGTTTTAATAAATAGTATACATTTATGCATATTATGTATAAATATATGCTATTTATATCCCAAACAAGGAAAAAAATTGGGGACCCCCATAAGACTTGACTCAATTCGAGCACTGCGTAAATGGATGCAGGGTTGCCAACTTTTGAGTTTTGCTTGGAGTGATATTTGTTGGGAGGGTTTTTTTTTATATATGTTAAAAACTGTCCTTCTGTCTGTGGTCTTGGTGCCAGAAAATTGCTTACATGGACTTGACACACATGCACACATCACTACCTGATTATGCCTGCATTTAACATATTTTAATTCAGAATGCTGTTGTGTAATTGTTTCCCCAAATATATGTATTTGTCTGTTTGCTCCAACATGTTCAATTCGATTATTCCTTTTTCTTTTTAAAATAAAACTTCACAACCCAGTTAATTGCAGTTAGAATTACCTTTTATTTCTTGTAAGAATTCTCCCCAAAACTTTGTTTTGTCTGTTGGTCTTCTAGTCTCATTTTCGACCATCAAACATTCTGTCTGATTCAAACAGGTTTTTGTAGCATTTGCATACCCCTAATTGGACTGAACCATTAGTAGTTTTGTCTGGGAGAAGGGGAATAGCAGCTAAACAATTTTAGCCTTTTTCATTTTTTATTTTTTTTTTATTTCTAGTGTGTTGTTAAAGCTGCAGTCCGTAGCTTTTTTGGGTTAAAAATTATCCAAAATACATATTTGAGAAAACACATAACAAGCCAGTGTTCAAAACTCTCTACTTGCCATAGCTCGATTCAAAGCGGTAAGTTTGTAATAATGTTTTTAATTCCAGTGGATCTGGTGGATTTCCACGAGAGATTCGAGCATGTCTTTGCGTCACTACGTAAATAAAGTATAATTTGCATGGTTTTGCATGATATAAGTGATTTTTAAATTTAATCAGCGCGCTTCAATGCAACGTCAGAACCAGAACAAAAGTTTATGTTACTTGTTCAGATAACAAGTAACATAAAATGATTATGGTCATACTTCCAAAAAGAATAATCTATGATTCTGAATGCCAGCATCCACACCGGGCGTGGTGATTGACAGCCACACACCCTCCTCAAACGTTGTGTTTATCCGCGCTGTGCCGTGCCGAGGCACAACTCACGTAAAGCTGATAATTCCGCGAATGACTGCAATCGCAGATTTCAAACAGAGATGGCGACAAAGAGGAAAAACTGTATGTAGCGAACACAAAGATGAAGGAACAAGTGTATTTTAATATAAGTCTCAGGCGACAGGAACACAGAAACATCTACATACCATTAACAAAGCATGACGAACTGAGCAGAAACTGAGAACTTAATTACGGGTGGTAATAAGGTGAACACAGCTGTATGGTTACACAGCAAATTAAAAAATAAATTAAAGCAAACTTTCACAAAAAAATTAAAATAAGCCCATGATTTACTCACTCTCAATCCATCCTAGGTGTATATGACATTCTTCTTTCAGATGGCCTGGCTTTTCCAAGCTTTATAAGGCAGTGATTGGCTGTATATACAATAAGTCCATCAAAGTGCATCCATCCATGATAAAAGTGCTCCACACGGCTCTTGGGGGTTAATAAAGGCCTTCTGAAGTGAAGCAATGTGTTTGTGTAAGAAAACTGTCTATATGTCAAACTTTATCAACTAAAATATCTAACTTCCGGCAGACTGTTACGGATATATGGACACAGATACACTGTACGGACTATTGATAAACAAAGGATGTGATGAGGTGAGTAGGGTACTGCAGTCCAAAGGGTGATAGAGGAAGGTACTGGAGACTGGAGACTGGGCGATGACATCCACATAAAGCCTAGTTCACACTACATGATTTTATGTACGGTTCACAGTACATGACTTGCTCTCTGTGAAATCAGGAGTGTTGTTGAGCTGTTCACACCACAAGACACAACGTGATTGATCCGCATCAGGAGGTAACGTACTACACGAGTTGACAACAACTCTGTCATCCAACGATTTTTACCTTGTCTACAAACCACGTTTTCTCACGGAAAAATCACGGGATAAAACGAACCGGAAAAGACGCAAAACAGCACAATACGCAGCGAAGACGACGAAGAACACAACATGCGAATATGGACGTCACACAGAAAAAAAATGCAAAAAACTAAAAAATTAGATTTACCCGGTGACCTCAACCCATGCCTTGCTCTGATTGGCCGTAGCTCATGACATCACGTGAGGTTGAGTTGTGCGACAGCTCTGAATATCTAGCATGCTAGATATTTTTCTGGGCTTGGCGAGCGTCTTTGATGCGATTTTTCTGCGAGCATTTTTGATGCACAAGATTGGCGAGCGTTCATCGCCCGCTAATTCCCCGCGATTTGCACGCTATAACACCCTGTCTCTTTCATTTTCTGCAAGTAGTCTGCTATACTGGTATAAAGATGTCATCATTGTTTTACATTATCAGAATTTCATCTTACATTTTGGCCATATAAATATCCAGAACTACACCAAATTGCACATTTTTGCTAAGTTTGGGTATCTAAAAAATTTTTAGGTGTTTTTTCCCCCTTCGAGTTTGAGCTCCATATTCTCATTATAGTCTATATGAGCCATAAAGAGTCAAATATGATACTTTAACATGTAATTTAAAAAATATATTTTTTAAGATTTTATTTAAAGGTTCAATAAACTGTTCCATTTAAAAAAAAAGTAATTTCATGTGTCAGTCTTTACAAGGTAAAATAACATTTGGTGATGGCAAACCCATTAACTAAACATGTCATTATTTGAATCAAACGTAAATATTTACAGTAAGTTACTAGTTGTAAACTAGAGTCAAGGGTGAGCCTATTATTATACTCTGAGCGCATTATAATATAGAAGAATGTGACAGTTCATTAAAGAACACATGATGCATTCATACTGAGATAAATCTATTTTTAAAGCAACAGTACTTACCCCTCTGTATAGGTGTCCAGTCGGGACAGGTCATCAGAAACTCCCAGCAGCACATCCAGTGTTCCCACCTTCATAATCATCATAACAAAGAGTTACACAACCTACACCAACAGGATTATAGACAACTTAACCATAAAGGATTTTGTTTATCTGCCTCATGTTGAGGCTTTTTTAACCCAGATGGCCCATTTAACATGGTCCCCCAGAAATGTATATGACTTAAACCTTTAAGAGGTCAAACATTTAGCCCATACATACTTTTACAATCTGAAACTGAAATTACCATTCTGAAACTGATTTTGAGAAGCGTGCTCCTGAAGAGACTTTTCAATGAAGCAGGGAATCCAACACCTGTAATGATTCATAGACTGACAGTACCTGACTCACTGGTAAGCTCTTTTTGTTTCCGTAAATTCATATGGAACAACTGGTCACTAACTAGAGTCATGTTGCAATTATTCGTAAGTAGAACTTGTGCTTTCCATTATCATATTATATCAGCTTCTGTTAAAGGATTAGTTCAACCAAAAATGAACATTTCCTGATTATTTGCAGGCCATCCAGGATTTATATGAATTTTTTCTTTTTTTCAGCCATAGTTTATTTGCGACAGTCCAAAATCCATATTTAGACAGCTTCAAATGGCTTCACAGGTCCCCAACCAAACAAATGAGCTGCCCGACATGTCAGATTCTGACTCATCGGTATTGGGTTTGAGGAGATACGGCCTTTTAAAATCATAAGAATGGGTGACACTAAGTTTACATGATGCAGCCAGTAACCCATTCAAAACCAGGATATTAGCAATAACTGGTCGGGAACGCAATGTGAACACAGCCAAAAACCCGAATAAGCTCATATCCCGGATTTTAAAAACCGGGATATTATACCTGGGGTACCCCTTTTCTAACCCGAATTTTTGGTCATGTTAACGCATTTTGGCATATCCCCATAGTGATTTGTGCTCTGCACATGTTCTATTCGCAAGGAATCTTGGTCTTTTGAGTAGAGAAACTTCTCAGCGAATATAAAAATCCACGTGCAGTATACCGGAAGTAAACATGTCGAGACCAGGTGAGACACAGCACAGCATACTTTTGGAGCGAGCTCAGTAACGTTACCAGCATCAAAGCGCAAACAAAGGCGATCGCTATCTGCCCTGAACTATTCATTATCCGCGTACTGCTGCTGTTGTTGTCTTTGGATACAGGAAGAAGAATCGGAAATGACACATTTTGCGTCTTAAGGTTGTCCGTACGTCTAGACGCTAACCGTTTACATCGGGATATTGCAATTCCATGTATAGCCTACAGGAGAAACTCTCTCTGCTCACGCATGTAAACGGGTTATTCCCAATGTTTCAGAAACCTGAATAGTGACCTTAACCCGACCATAACCCGAAATTTGGCTGCATGTAAATGTAGTCACTGTACAGTCTAAAGGGCCCTATCTTGCACCATCATTGTGGTTTACATGAAGATGAAAAAACCGAATTACCCATTTTTAAGGCTAATTGTAGTAGCCTACTGGATCAGACCTGTTTGCCCAATAGTGGCAAGAAACATACGTATATAATGTTTAACCGACGCTGATGTGCGGGGGTTTCTCCCATCCCCATACAACGTCACTTCTCTGTCTTTCACTGCCCTGACAAGAACGTCGGTCTCATCGGCTGTGAATGCTCCTGGCGTGGCCTGGTAAACCCGCCGTTATAATAACAATCCGTCATGCAACATGCGCACCTGCTCTTAAAGGGTATGTTGGATGGTGCTCGGATTGGTTTATTTCACGTTACGCCCAAACCACACCTATGAATAATGAAGCTACTTCAGACCAACCTCTTTTAGATTTGCGCCAGGCACAAGAGGCATTTATCCCGCCGGGAAATTAGCAATAGTGCCGGGACCCGCCCACAAAGTTACTTGCGCCATGCGCTTTAACACTTGCGTTTCAGATCGTTAAAATAGGGCCCTAAGTGTTTTGGAAACCTGCTTGGAAACAATCAATATTTTCAGAATTCATTTTTGTTTCAGTGAAACTGAAATGACACAAGAGTCACTAGTAAAATTGACACTTCAACCTAAAAATAATATTCTTCATTGTTTGCTCATCCTCATATTATAATTATATATTTTATATTATTAATATAAGAGAAGATATTCTGAGAAATGTCTCAGTCAGTGATTTTTGTTCAAACAACAGAAGTCACTAGACACCAAAAATTCACTGGGCTCGACAAAATACCTTCTTTTGTGTTCCACAGAAGAACTGAAGTCATACAGGTTTGGAATGACATGAAGGTGAGAAAATCATGAAAGATTTAAAATTTTGGTGTGAACTTTTTAGGTGAAATAATACAAAGGGGTCCTATCATGCTCATTTAGGTGTTCATATGTTTGTTTAGGGATCTACTGGAATACTTTTATATAATCTAATGTTGTAGATGCAATGTAGATCCAAATGCAGCTTCATTAAGAATAGTCGTACACGCAGGGTAGAGAATCGGCAGACAGGACAATGGAGAATAAACAAAGGGAATCCAAGAAACAGGCAGAGGTCAGGGCAGGCAGCAATAATCAGAGTCCAAGAACAATCCAAAGTCAAAAACAGAAAAACAAACACGGGAAACCGCTCAGAAATGCAGACACACAATACAACAAGACTTCGCAAACAGTGAATGTGAACACAAGCTATATATAGACAGACTAAGAGGATGAGACACAGGTGAATGCAATCAGTGAATGAGGTACAGGTGAATGTGATCAGTGATGAGTTCGGGCAGTGAGTTCTGGGAAATGTAGTTTGTAAGTGATAATAGTCTTATCTGGAGTGCCCTCTGCTGGCTCAAAAGGGCACTCGTCTGTCTGTCTGCTCTGTTTTAGGCTGCATCCGAAATCGCTTACTTCCCTACTATATAGTAGGCGAAAAACAGTATGTCCGAACTCACAGTACTCATAATAGAGTAAAGGCCATTGCACACTGAGTCCGAAATTTTCGTATGCGTTTTTTCGTGTTCGTCAGCCTAAAAATTCGTCACGCACAGAAACCTTGCACACTGAGTCCGATGCGTATTTATTAAACCTTAGCGGGAAAAAAACGCACAGAAATACAAAATGGATTCGTCAAGCAGTGAGGATGATTTTGTTGCCTTCTCTCTTATTGAAAAGAGAAGAAAGAGAAAATATTGGGATACATCCAATCCTGAAATTGTGCAGAGAGGAAGAAGAGTTCCACCTCCTTATCAAGGAGTTGCGAATTTATCCCGAACGATTCAAAATTTACTTAAGAATGTCAGTGGGACAGTTTTAATTGCTAGCGATTATGGAGCCACATATTAAAAAGAAGATTCGTGAACCAATCGATCCTGAACAGAGACTGGCAGTAACCTATGTCTAAGTTATGGACACACACACAGTCACACACACAAGCGCTGGGCAGACAGAACAGCTGTATAGGCTACAGGTTAAATATTGTACCCAAATAATACATTAGTTATCGAATTGGCTGCTCAATCACACCTTAATCGATCCAAAATTTTGATCTGATTGAAAGGGGAGATTTATTCCTTTTCTAATCTGATCGAGAGAACATAAACACTTGATCGAATTGAAAACCGAAATTGAAAGGACCGCACATGTGTGTAACAAGCTCCCCCGAGCCCCGAATTGTAAAAAAAAAACTCTCAAAATGCTGTCTGTGGAATGCGAAAAACACAGAAAATCGAACCCAATTCGAACTTTTTTATGACGGACGAAAGTTTCGGAGGCAGTGTGCAAGCATGATTGAAATAATGTGAGGTCGAAATTTTTTTTAACGTGCGAAAATTTCGGATGCGAATTTCGGACTCAGTGTGCAATGGCCTTAATGTGCATACAATGGACACTTCACTATACCATGAGGCTGCAGTAGATCATTTGTGAATGGCAGTGACGTGAACATACTTTTTTTAGTAGTTGCGGAGTAATTACTTATTCAAAAGTAATACCTACCCAGAGAGTATGCGATTTGGGACACCGTCTTAGTTTCGGTTTCTTTAAAAACCCACCTTCTGAAAAGCACAGCCTGCGGTGATTGGTCAACTGGCCCCAGTCTGTTGTGATTGGTCTATCGGTTAGAGCATGTGGCGGAAAAGCAACACCCCTTACCATATAGAGAGCCTAAGTCCCACCCCTCCGCTTCCGGCTCATGGGACCTTTTTTCGGAAAAAATATGAATGGTAGTCAATGGCGAGAGACAACTTATCTTTTTATTCCGTCTGAACTGTGCCCCTTAATTACACATATGATGTTTGTCAATTTAAAAGATAATTCTGAAAGTCAAAAACGTCACAGTTTGTCATACAACAGAAGAGTAACATTTAGTTTTATGTGAAAATCGCTGTGTGAACTACATCTCCCGGGAAGCGAAACGAGATCCACTGCTCGTGTGTGTGCAGTCTGGTACAAAACACTCAGGTAGGACGGCGTAACATTACGATTATAACACAAGACTGTAGAAACAATGACAGACAGCCTCAGTAAAGTTAGCTTCATTCATTGAGAGAAAATGTGCACCTTTGGGGTTTGTAGTCTTTGTAATTACGTATTTTCACAGTCTTATACCTCAACGGTTTTACATCAAACTGCGACTTTCTTTACTTTAAAATGTATCTTTTAAATTGACAAACATCATATGTGCAATTCAGGGCACAATTCAAATGAGATCAAAATATTTGTTGTCTCTCGCCATTGACTACCATTCAATGTTTTTCCGAAATAAGGTCCCATGGTGGTCGACCGGAAGGGGAGGGACTTAGGCTCTCTATACCACCTGATACCGAGGCGCTGTAAATACTATTACTTGGGACCAACTTCAAATATACTTAGTATACTTTAATTATACGCCTGTGAAGGGACTAATTACATGCTTGATTAGTGATATTAAAGTGTACTTTGTGTTACAATTAGAGTACAAGTATATTACGACAAGCAATATACCATAAGTGTGTGTGTGTGTGTGTGTGTGTGTGTATATATATATATATATATATATATATACACACAGACACACATTACATACTCATATTTTGTTTATCCATACAAAATACATACTCGTGTCTCCCAAGGCACTACGGCGCTATATGATTAGTATTAGTATATAATTAGTATTAGTTACTGTATTTTGAAACTACTGTATACTTGCATTGTTACAATGATCATTTCCAGCACACAGTTAAAATATACCTAACATATATTTTTAGAAAATATACTAAAGTACAATTATTTTAAAGTGTGTTAAAAGTAGAATTTTCAAAATAGGTAACCGCATGATGCTAATATACTTTTCATATATTTAAAGGTACAATTTCTGTTAGTATATTTGCGATGGGAAAAATATTTTCATTACAATAAAGTACACTTTTTTTCACTAGAGATCTCATTCCATTTTCCTCCTTTAAAGGTGCCATCTGGAACTAAAAATCAAAAAATATTCCATATTCCATAACATATGGGGGCAGTATACCTCCAGAAAATGTGTTGTGCCGCTGCCGCACGCACTCACGTCTTCAAACAACACAAACGAGCGCTGTTTTGCTCTCTTTCTCCGCATATTATTCAAATCATTTGACACGATAGTAAAAGGTCGGAAGACCGCAGTTTCACGTGGAGCATTTGGAGATTTTTAGAGATCAGAGACTCAATGAACAACATCTCAACACTAAATGATGAAGACCGACTCATAGACGCCTGTCTCAAAAACAAGCTGTTGCATTTCGACGATATGGGAAAATAAAAGCCTGCAGGCTATTATTTTAAGTTTACGGTATTCGTTTTGTTCATATTACACTTTTATTGTTAGTTTGAATTAATTTGACAGACAGCTTTCGCTGATGTTGATCAACCTAGCGAAATTCAGAGCTGCCAGCTCTCACGAATTCACCGTGAGACACATGCAATTAACACTTAGCAAGCAGGTTAGTTAAGCTCTCAGATTCTGTCAATTTTATTATGCAATTCAAACAATAAATACCATTTTTGCGCTTGTACATGTTACACCACAGATCCCTAGCGCACGTGAACCGATCATCTCTACTAGCTAATGAAAAAAAAAACCCGAACACTGTTGAAAGATACAGTATGCTACAACTTACCAAAATGTATTCCTCATGCATAATGTCGACCAATCATTTTTTGAACTCTTTCCTGAACTGAAATGTAGTGGGCTGTATTTCCACACGACTGACATCAGGTTCAAGTACACACACACAAGCCGGCGCGAGCGCGACTCACTCGTGTACTGCAGTTTGGCTGGTGGTAACGTTGCCCGGCCGCATACCGCCTCCCATGGCCGAAACTGGTATTACGACACCTGCCGGGCCGGGGCTAGTAATTTAGCATGCTAATTCAGGTTAATATCTCGGCAGCACTATAACTTGTCAGTTTTAATTACATTTAATTACATCATTGCACTTATTTCTTCTCATTCTTTTGATGCGTGTAGCTCATTTTTTGGATATTTTTACCTCAATTATTACATATGGCACCTTTAAAATAATACAGTTTTTTTCTGAAGCTTAAAGGGTAACTAAACCACTGGTCAGAGCCTGACTCCACCCACTGCAATATTTGAAAAATGCTGAAAAAGTGGGCAGACCCCGGAGATAGAGGGGACGAAATAGATGCTAAAACACTCTATCCTGATCGTTTCCAATACTCGCAATTCCAACTCCTGACTCTCTACAGTGGTTTTGACGAAACAAGCTGGTTTTTATACTGCCAACGGCGTAGCTCGCGTGGTGAGCTGAAACGTGCGTACGTCACGAAGTGCGGAATATCCAATAGGAAAATTCAACTGCAGTAGCCACCGTTCAACCTGAAGAGGGCAGCACTAAGACGTTTTTACACCATATATTGAAGAAATAAAACACTTTATACACAAATGTCAAAAAAAAGTTACTGGAATGATGACTGGTATTAATAAAGATCCATTCTTACAAATCATTAACTAAAAAAAGTTGGTTTAGTGTTTAGTTACTCTTTAAAGGGAGGGTTGACTGCTTTTTTCTCTTTGCATGATTGTGTTTATGGGGTGCAATATAACATCTATTCAAGGTTTTTCTTTTTTAAAAAGTCTTATTTTTCATAAATGAAATGGAGTCCTGTCACCGAACACGTGACATTTGAAAGCCGTATTCAGCGGGAAGAGTTTTCACTGCAACCGTGTTCAGCAAAGCTGTGGTCAATGGGAAGAGTATTATCACCTATTATTTATTTTTGCCTTTGACATTCTGAGTTAACTTTATTTGAGCGCGACCTCGCGCTGTGAAAAGAGTTGTGTAAATAAAAGTGCACGAGTCCCAGTATTCGCCGACCCTGTGTCTCCTTTCATCACCCACACATAACGAACCTGTTCTTACATCACAAAGTGATGATAAAGTATATATACTTGAACAATACATTTATAAAATGAGTACATACTGTATACAAATTCAGGTCCAAAATGTTTGTACGCGTTTGTCGTGGACACAAAATAGCATAACTAAGTGGATATAAAGCCAGCGCTGGCATTTGACAAAACTAAAACATTACATCTGAAATTATGCATGCAAATACATTTAAAATGATTAAGTCTTAGCGGTAACACTTTATTTTGATAGTCCACTTTAGACATTCAACTAACTATAAGTAACTTTGCCGCTACATGTCAACTAACTATCATTAGAGTATTAGTAGACTGTCAGCTTAATATCTGCTGACACATTATTTTGTTGGTCCCCCAACAGACATTCAACTGACTGTAAGTAACTTAGCAACTACAAGTCAACTTGTTCTCCTAACCTGAACCCTAACACCTAACCATACTGTAACCTAACAGTCTACTGACAGTCTACTACAGCCTACTAATATTCTAATGACACTTGGTTGACATGTAGTTGAAAAGTTACTTATAGTTAGTAGACTGTCTAAAGTGACTATCAAAATAAAGTGTAACCGTCTTAGCCTACTTACAGGTTGTGGCCCAACAACTGCTGCCTCTGGTTTTAAAGTTGGAACTGCTTCATGTTTTAGTAACAGTTTCTTGTTGAATCCGGTGTTGAATTTGTGGAGATTCTGGAAGCTGTCTTCCGTAAAATGGCCAGCACAGAGAGCTAAATTACGATCGTCATTAATCAAACATAAATTGTATCCATTGTTGACGAAGTACAGTGTCCGTGGGAAGCTCGAACACAGAAGACCTGACAGCTGGGGTAACACAACACACTCGACGAGCCGCAGAAATATGCGCATGCCCTTTTTTGCATATTCCGGAGGGAGGGGTTGATGCAAATGTGTGGGTTAGTGACGTCTAAAACCCAGCTAGTCCCAATCGAGTCGTTTTTGTAGGCTTTTAAAAGACGATATCTCTGCTTACATTGAACTTTCAGCGCTGCAAATTTGCAAATACTGTTCATGAACCATCAGCAACATTACACACTATTTAAAATGAAAAAAAGTGAAATCGCAATCAACCCCCCCTCCCCCCCTTTAAGCATCTCCTTTAAGCCCTGTTTTGTACTCCATAAATGTTTAGTTTGTTTATTCTTTGTTTTCATTGACCTCCATTGGGGGAACTTTAACATTCTGCCGAGCTTAACAAACGTTCTTCCAGTAACATCATTTTACAGAACGTGCATTCAAAGTCGTCAATAATATTCCAAAAACTTTATCATAATAACATTATTTATCTATCAAAGATGGACTGTTTTCGTCATCTGAGATTCCCCAGAGAGAAGTCGAGAAAGAATGTTTGCTTACCTTCAGCTCTGGGACATTGAATCTGGAGCTTGTGGCCAGACCTGATTTAGCCGCGACCCGTTTGAGTTTCTCTAAAGACTGACAGCTGATTTTATCCAGAGGAACCGAAATCAACCAGAACTCCATCATGCTCGTCCTTCTCACCTGTGACAGGAGTCTGGGACTCACACTGAGGCGAATGATGTACCTTGACCGCTCGCTGACTGTATCATTGGTTTGCTGACTACAGTGTCAGAGAAGATTAGGTTTCTCAGACAGACGAACACAATTCTCATGTTCTAAACACACTAATGTTTTATGATGAGAATGAATGAGGTAATAGCTCATCAAGATCGGCTGTAGGAAACGCTCTGTGAGATCCATCTTTTTACAAAACTCAGTGGTGTCAAAACGCACGTCATTAGGTCAAGTATCTAATATTCCAGTCTCTTGTGAGGTATGTTGAATACATTGCCATCACTTAAATACAGCACATCAGCACACCAATTACTAATTAATTTGTTCGTTTATATAATGTTTGATTAAACTGTTAGATTTTTGGAACAAATAATAAGCAAATCATGATTACCATGGATTCCGACTTTCCTATTTTGTCATGTTTCCTTCTGGCAGGTGTCAAATAAAACAGTGAATGGAGATAAATATAAATTAAATTAATGAAGTTTAGGCCTGTGAACGTCAGGTGGTCTGAGGTGTGTGAGGTAAGGTACTGTTACGTAAATTGATCGTTGTGAGAGAACAGGTGTTGTGTGCAAACACACCATAATGAGAGGCACACGCTCTTCTCACATTGCATACAGTACAATGTGTTTCCCGTCTAATTTTTTTTAAGCTGGACTGTGTCCTTATTTTAGATGTGTAGGTAGCTATTGTTTCCATCTTATTTTCTTTTTCTTCTGCCTGGGGGTCTAAAGGCTAGAAAGTCTAAAATGTTAAAGTGAAATTTGGTTTTGTAAGTTCACCCACTTACAAAGAAATGAAGGGTCTATGATTTTTATGGTAGGTTTATTTTAACAGATAGAGACAGATAATCAACCAAAAAAAAACATCATATTATATAGGTTATAAATTAATTTACATGTCAGTGAGTGAAATAAGTATTTGATCCCCAAGCAAAACATAATTTAGTACTTGGTGGAAAAACGTCTCGGTTACGGATGTAACCCTCGTTCCCTGAGTAGGGAACGGAGACGTTACGTCAGGAGTGACGGAGAATGGGGGTTTCAATATACAATATACAACATGTGTTAACAATATGTTCAATGTCATCACAATACAAATGAGAAAAGAACAATGATCTGAAAACTAAACTAAATAAATAAATAAAAAAAGATCTAGAAGAACATGAAGGCAAGATATTAATCTATACATCAGTTACACTATACAAATAGTTTCATTTTATGTTTAAATTTTCATAAGAAAATTTTGCTTAAAATGTTAGGTAATGTATGGCACTGACATACAGATATATAAAACGGATATTTTAACAGATTTTTATAAAGTAAAAATAAAAAATAAATAATTTATTTGCAACCGTTATGTTAATCATTATGTTTCTGTCGTCAGAACAGCAATAGAGCTGATGGACAAAGTGTTGTCATAGGAACATCCAAGGTAAAAATAATTACATTACGTTGTCTGTTGTTGCTCCCTTCATCAAGTTCCAAGCGGCTACATAAATGACACACTAGGTGTCATGCTCATGCCAAATTCCCACTTGAAGAGCTTTGCCATCTGCCCTTTGAAGGGACTAGGGCATAGGGAAGCTCACGAGCAATAAGCAAGTCCCAGTTGGGTCCGTCACTTATTTGGTTCCCCGGAAACATTTCCGTTGTGGACCGTGTTATTTGCATCGCGTTTCTGTATTTGGTGGTGTTGTGAACGTTTGCAGCGCGTTTCTGTATTTGGTTGTGTTGTGAGTACTTGGAGCACACGTGTGTTGTGGAACTGATGAAGATGTTTTTCTTAATTTGCGGATGTTTTTTTTGTATTTGCACGCGTTTTTATAGTTGCACACGTTTTTTTGTCTTTGCATTCGTCTTCATCAGGTTGCAGCGCGGTGAGCTCTCTCGGCCACCGTAGATGAGGATGATCAAATAAACCAGGCAGGGATGGAGAATGATAAAGACCAGAGGGAGAGATGGGAAGTGCAGTTCTAAAATTCGGAGAGAGGGAGCGGATGAGACCAGAGGGAGATGTAGCTGAGCGCTCTGTGACACACGCACTTTGATTCTTTACGTATATTTTTATACTGTATGTGTTTTAGAGATTGAATTGAAATCAAATATAAACATTACTGCTCTAACTATTTCTGAATAGGATGTGTACTTCAGAAAAATTTGGAATAGTATGGAAATACAAGGTTCAGATCACTAAAAACTTATATGGAAATCGAAGAGTGGAGTCTGGATATCATCCAGTGGAAAAGTTTGGTACTGCACACACAAAAAAATATTTCTAAAGCTCATTTATTGAGTCATCAACCTAAAATCTGGCCCAGAACTTCTTCAGATAACTAACACTAAACCAAACTCTAACTCTATAGTAAGTACATGTAGTTAACTAAAATTAATCAGTGGCAGTGCTTGTGTGTTCGCAAACCTGGTCTCGAGAGTGAGCTAGTATTTAGGATGTGAACTCTGTGTTCCCCAAAGGGAACAAAGACTTCCTCGATGACCTTCATAAATACGCAAGGAGACAAGGCTAGCCCAAAAGGGAGAACCGCGTGCTTGTATGTCTGCCCCTCGAAAATAAACCGTAGGAACGGTTGAGGAAGAATGGAGACATGGAAGTAGGTGTCCTTCAGGTCGATAGCTACAAACAAATCCTGGGGCCGCACACATTCAAAAATGCATTTGCCTGTGAGCATCTTGAACAGCAGCCTGTGAAGGGAGCGGTTCAGGACGCGCAGGTCTAGGATTGGCCGTAACCCACTAAATTTCTTCGGGACAATGAAGTAGGGGGCTGTAGAAGCTGGACCTCATTTTGACAGCCTCGATCGCACCCTTCACCAATAGGGTAGCAACCTCCGCTCTCATGACAGGGGCATTGCCACAGACCATAGTGAAGTGGACTCCCCTGTAGCAGGGAGGAGACTGTGCGAACTAAATCACGTAGATATTTTGTGCTATCCAGCTGTACAGACGATCCACAGATGAACCCTCGGTGGGCCAGCGAAGCGGAGTGACCGGCCTGGATGTGGACATGGTCAACGGACAAACAATCGGCGTTTTGTTCCACACTCTCACCCTCAGGTCACCCTGGCCACCAGCCGAAGTACCACCTCTCATGGAGGGTGTAGGCTGGGGTGTGGATGAAGGGACTCTCTCTCTAACGAGATCATTGAGTCTCAATAGTAATGATGCGATGCTCATGTTCCGGCTGAGAGATGAGTCATCCACAAATGCTGTTCTAGCGTGATCAATGTCCAAATACGCAGAGCAGAGAATGTGCCCATCAGAGTCAGAAATGAATCGACCGCCACCAGAAATGCACGGACGAGCTGTCTTTAAAAAGACATGCCGCATGCAAGCTCTTAAGTGAGAGGAAAAAAAAACTCAGTGGATGCTGAAGCGAGCAGGGAGAAACACACTCAGGCAGATCACTGCACAGATCAGCAGGCAGTGTGAATTCGCTGGAGATCGCCGTCACACCAACACTGGAGAGTCGCTCGTATCGAAGAGTGAAGTCAGAAATAGCTGTGGAGTGAAGAGAAACTCTTGGTTTCGAAGAGAAAAACATTTCTGCATATTGCCGCCATCCTCCTTTTATATCCACGAGGGTGGAGTGGAGTTGGAGTGGAGTTGTGCCATGCAAATTCCGCAGACTCATGGCATCTCCCTGGAGAATGGCGACTCCATCCCTAGTCGGTTCAGCTGACTTGGGACCAGTTCGGGGACGCACAAATAGGTGTGTTTGCCTCTCACGACTCAACCCATTGCGTCCTGTATTATTCTGATGCCTCAGTATTATTCTGTATTATACTGAGCCTTCTTGAGCAGACCCTGTGCAAAGTCAGGATGGACGAGGAGCAGGTAATTTTGGTCGCGCCTCACTGGCCCACCCGGACCTGGTTCTCCAAACTCTACTCCTGGTGACAGCACCTCCCTGGCCAATTCCTCTGAGGAAGATGCCAGAGGAGAACTGGCCCCTGACTGAGCCTGGGTTCTCCCAAGGTTTTTTTCTCCATTGGGTCACTTGATGGAGTTTTAGGACACCATCTAGTTTACTTGATGGAGTTTTTCGGTTCCTTGTCACTGTAGCCTTTGGCTTGCTTAGTTGGGGATATTCAAATTAATTGACCAACCAATAATACCCTTGATCAGCTCTACCAAACGTGGATGTTTTTCCACTAAGGAATGAACATTGTTATAATGTTTTGATTGATAATGTGAAGCTGCTTTGATGCAATCTATATTGTGTAAAGCGCTATTTAAATATACTTGACTTGACTTGAGGAAGGACCTCCTTTCTCAGGAACAGGGCACCCTATGGCACCCTTGTCCCGATCTTTGGAACCTCCACGTGTGGCTCCTTGACGGGCCGACGTAGGTTTGAGTACCCTACTACCAGTGGTGGTGGCTACAATCACTTCCGCTAGAGCGCCGTCCACGAGACACGCCTATGCTTTGAAGTGGAACCTCTTTGTCAACTGGTGCTCTTCTTGCTGTAAAGACCCCGGAGATGTTCGATTGGTGTTGTGATTTTCTTCCTTCAAGATGGGTTGGAGCGAAGGCTGTCTCCTCCACCCTCAATGTATATGTTGCCGCTATTGCTGCACACCATGATACGGTGGAAGGTAAGTCCGTAGGGAAGCACGACCTGATTGTCAGGTTCCTGAGAGGAGCGAAGGATACTGAATCCTCCTCACCCCCCTCTCCATCCCTCTTGGGACCTCTCAGTGGTTTTAACTTCAGTGGTTTTAAGATTAAATTCCTGTCAATGAATACAGTTCTGTTGGTTGCACTGACCTCCATCAAGAGGGTAGGGGACTTGCACGCTTTCTCCATTGACTTAGCGTGCCTGGAATTCGGGTCGGCTTTCTTTCACGTGATTCTGAGACCCCGGCCTGGATATGTGCCCAAGGTTCCCACCACTCCCCTGGAGAAGGCAGACCCAGACTTGGCACTGATCTGTCCAGTACGCGCCCACCACGCCTATGTAGACAGAACGCAGTGTTTCAGGACCTCAGACCAGCTCTTTGGGAAAGGGAAAGGCTCTCTCCAAGCAAAGGCTGTTTCACTAGATAGTGGACGCCATTGCCTGGGCATACCAGCAGCAAGGTCGACCGTGCCCCCTTGGTGTGACTGCCCACTCCACCCGGAGTGTAGCATTCTTTTGGGCTCTAGTGCATGACGCCTCACTAACAGACATCTGCAGAGCTGCAGGCTGGGCAACACCCAACATATTCGCCAGATTCTACAATCTCCGAGTGGAGCCTGTGTCCTCTCATGTACTCACTTCAACCAACTAGTACCAGACCCATAAGTGTCTTCGCTTGCTCGCTATTCCACTCCGTGGACTGGATATGTGCGATATTTTCCTCAGGTGAGCTTCCTCCTCAGGCCCTGACTTCCTCCAGCACTGCTGATGTTGAAGCCAGTATCTATTGCCTGTGCATTGGCTAGGTGCCTCCGTGTGCATTGTCCCCCCACATGTGTACAGTATTTCCACTGTAAGCCTCTCTGAGCCTCTCTCTTTCCCTCGGCAAGCCATCTTGCCACCCCTGGGGTTGAAATATTCCACCTGTGGCTGGACACCCCAGTGTTCTCCATATGCATTCCTTCGGGTCAAATGTGTACTCTGACAAGGGAACAGAGACGTCATGTCTGACTGCCACTACCGCTGTACCGCGGGGATCGCCTGAGTTCAGCCTGAGATCCCTTTTGGCTCCTCAGCGAAGAAACGTATCTGCCTATTGCCGGCGTCCATCTTTTATACCCACAAGGTGAGGCGGAGTTGTGCCATGCAAATTCTGCAGACCCATGGCATTTCTTTGCCATTGGCTCCTTTTGTACTTCTCAAAGTCGATAGGCTTTCTAAGCGAAACCCCATTCATCGTGTTATAGAGATTTTAACAGATAAAGATTAATTAAGTTAACTAACCATAAAGTTCTGATCTTATATTTCTAACATGTGATAAAACCTATCATACTTCCACTTCTTTGTCTCAAGGTGACTAAACTTTCCAATCTAGATTATAAAAAAGATACCTCTTAGTTCCTTCCATTTAGGATGTAGCCATGAGACGAACTTTCAATATGAACTAACCATCTAACAACTTTTTTGACTTAATGTAATTGAACCTTGTTCAATGTAACTTTGACGATGAACTGAACGTTCTGTTCTTTCACTGTATTAGGACGTGATTAACTGAAATGTTAACCCCTTACAAACTGTTTTTTGAGGATATTTTGCTGACGTCACTAACAAAGGAGGATGAGGGGATGGGGCTTGCTTTAAACAGTGTAACCAATCATATTGATAGAGTGTGACATGAGCAGTCATAATGAAATAATTAGTCATGATGATTCTTTTTTTAATGTGTCTGGCATTATCATATAAAACATGTGTACTTCTTCTTTTAAGTTGAGTTTCTCTGAGAATTGCTCAAGAACTGCATAGCAACCAGCTGAAATAAAGAGCATCTGAAGGACATTTACTGAAGTCTGTCTGTCATTTAAGCTGCGCAGCAAGAACAAGTAAGTTTTTAGAATTATTAGCACCCGGCGGACATCGACTGGAGATGTTCCAGGGTTATAGGATTAGTACCCGGTGGACGTCGACTGGAGATGCGCTGGTAAAAGTATAAGACTTGGCCAACTAGAGTGAGTTTTATTGTAGAGTAGTCAGATTCAGGGAAAAAATCCATCACAATCGTCAGCAGTTACAGCAGCGATTACAGGTGCTGATCACTACAGCTATGCAGAGGGGTGGTATTGCGAAAGCAGATGCCAATAAACAGCTGTTGCGACAGTTTCAGCGTGGATGTTGGGACCAGTCCCTTATTCTGGCCTTCCAATTAGGGCTTAAAACAGAAACATCGAGCACAAATGACCAAGTCCTGTACACTCCACTGCACACTGAACAAGCAAGTTTTTTTTTGTTTTTTTACATTTTTAACATCTGTGTAGTATGACACATTTCTGGCAAATAATTTGATCTATGCATGTTGTTATTATACAATAACACGTTTATTTGAAGAGAAGTAGTCTTATATGAAGTGTTTGCTTTTGCAAAAGATGTGGCATTTTGTATGCTTTGTGGTTGTGTGGTCTTCCAGGAAATGGCGTTAGAGTTTCAGAAATTGCGTGTAAACAATTTGAAAAAAAAAACAAAACTGTGAGTTCCACATTTTTTACACACATGCACCATAAATAATCAGAAATCACGAGCAGCCATGAAGCTGATTCACTTGACAAGCTTTTCCCATTGTGCTCCATATATATATATATAGTTACTCCTGGTATGTTTTAGTGTCTATAACCTATAATCTTTGTGCACAGTTGTAAAATACAGAAATGCTACTGGCCATGTAAATGAAAAGCAAGACAAGTCAACATTTTACAGCTACCTTTATTTATATATATATATATACAAAAAAAACCTTAATACAATCCCATCTCTTTCATATCCATTTCAAATGCATCAGTGGCATACAATTCAGATAAATAATACATATTTCAGGTCAATAATCGTAATGTTAAGTTATTAATCAAGTAAAAAAAAGAGGAATGGTCACTGAGGAACTCTGTGCATATCTCCATGAAAAGCAACTCCTCCATGGAAAGTAGCAAGGGGAATCAGTTCAGGAATAGACCTTGCTCCAACAAAGAATATCAGACACATTTAAACCTCCCTTGAATCCTCCACCCAAGTATCTGGCCTCAAATTACAAGTATATATGTAAAGTATATACTGTATATATAAAAAATAAGTAGAAAAAAAAAATTAAGAAACAGCCACAGGACTGTCAGACAAAAATGTGTGTCTTTCAGGTCTGCAACTTTTACAAACAAGAGGCAAAAGAGCTGCATTTAGAATAGTTAATTAAACTTATGTTGTAACTCAAAAGCACAAATCTGGAACTGGACCTCTGGTGTAAAATGCATGTCTGAATGAGAGCTGGCTCAAGCGGTGGAGGTCAGAGAGCGTCACAGCACGCGAGTAGGGGTTGGCTTGGCTGGCACGTCCAGGGTGCTCTCGTGCCCGCAGTGCGATGGCATGTTTCCAGAGCTCTGCTTCTCAGCAGGAAGTGGAATCCCCTGGTCACGGATCTGCTGCATGCACTGCCTACAATGAAAGAAACAGCCTTTTCCATTAACGATTCTTTTAGTACAATAATCTGTAACACCACAATAAGGTGCATTAGTTTACATTAGTTAATATGAACTAACAATGAGCAATGCATTTGTTACAATATTTATTGGTCTTTGTTAATGTTAGTTAAATAAAAATACAGCTGTTCATTATGTTAGTTCATGGTGCATTAACTAATGTTAACAAATACAACCAAATACAATTTTATTAATATATTAGTAAATGTTTAAATTAATATATTATATCAGCTAAAATTAATAAATGCTATGGAAGCATTGTTGATTCTTAGGTCATGCAAACTAAGGTAGTTAAAGCTGTAGTCTGGCGTTTTTTCCTCTTTGTCGCCATCTCTGTTCAAAATCTGCAATTGCAGTTATTCACAGAATAATCAACTTGTACTTCAACACCCTCGACACGGCACAGCGCGGATGAACACAATGTTTGAGGAGAGCGTGCGGCTGTCAGTCGCCGCTGGTGTGGATACTGGCATTCAGAATCAAAGATCATTGGAAGTATGACCAACATAAGAATTTTCACCGGAAAATGTCATCATCTGAACTAGTAAAAAACATCCACCTTTGTTCTGGTTCTGACATTGCAGTAAATCATGCTGATTAAATCTAATAATGGCTTATAAGTTATCATATCATGCAAAACCGTGCAAATTATACTTTGTTCTCAAATTGTTAATGTTAACAACGGCAGCATTGCGTGACTACATGTATAATGTCTTTCCGATATGAATCCTTGTTTTCGCATGGATCGGTTGCGGTTTCTTTTTCCGAACGAACCCTTTTGCATTTTACAGCGGGTGAATCTCTAGTCGTCACTGGTGATTTTTGTTTGAATCTTTCTGGATCCGCCATCAAATTGATAAGTTTAATTATTTCAAGTGCTGTGTGAAAAGGCTATAAATCTCCCCTTCCAACATCCTCACACGCAATATAGCTTTTACTAGCCAAGACTGCTTCTTTATGTGTACAGATGTGACGTAATGACGCAAAAACATGCTCGAATCTCCTGCGGAAATCCACGAGTACCACTGGAATTAAAAACATTGTTACAAGCTTACCGCTTTGATTCGAGCTACGGCAAGCAGAGAGTTTTGAACACTGGCTGGTTATGCATTTTATAATTTTTTACCCAAAAAAAGCTATAGACTGCAGCTTTAATGAACCTTATTGTAAAGAGTTACCCAATAACCATATTTTTTGTTTGATATTATTTTTAGATATTTAAAAATATTATTTGAGTCATTTTAAACTAAATTTCAGTGTTGTTTTAGATACTACAGAGCATTTTAATTTGGTCTTTGGTCAACATCAAACGAAAGAACTTGAACAGTTAACATCATGAAAATGGCTTTCCCAACTTACCAGGCTGTTCGGGACATGACGTAATGAATATCGGGTTTCTGGAAGCCATTGAAGGTGGAGGACATGGATACAGTGTAGGCACCAATGTTCTCGAACAGCAGCCAGTCGCCCACCTGCATGTCCGGCAGGCTGCACTGCTCCACAATGCGGTCCAGCCCATCACAGGTGGGTCCCCAAATACTGCATGGGTACATGCGCTCATCAGGCATGGGTTTCTACAAGAGAGTACCGCTTTAGTTTTAGCGGATAAAAACCATCATCGAACTAAAAAAAAAAAGGGAGGGGGGATTAACAAAAATCTGATGGGATTAACATTTCCACACCTTGTGCAGAACGGGCAAGTAATACGCATGGCTGGTCTGAATACAGTTGAAGGAACCATGAACGCCATCATTCACGTAGTACATCAAGGTTCGGTCATTGGTCCCGTCGTCTTCTTCTGAAGTGGGGGAAAAAATTAAACCAAGTCAGTCATCACATTTATTCATGTGGCGCTCCAATGAGGATTCAATTCAGGTCAATAATAGTGTCAATACTACAAAGTTAAACAAAGCTAAAAGCAGCACTAAACAAGACAAGTGTCATAATTCATCTCAAGTCAGTTCAATGTTGATTAAATTCAGTTCATTAACAGTGACGATGCTGCAGAGTCATAACCCCTCTCAATTCAGTTTAAATGTTCTTATCCAGTAGTGTCAGTGCAGTTAAATCGATAATATTGCTGAATATTAAGGGCACATTAGAAACAAACATGGTTTTTGATGTTAGCTTTTACCGTCAGAGGCTGATTGCTCCTTCATGATGACCTTTTTGGCAATGATGTTGACCGCCAGCGTGAATGCGGACGCCACGTAAAAGCGTCCAGGTTCAGAAATGATCCTCACGCCGGAGTCAGCAGGGAAATATTTATCCAGTGCAGGGTTAATCACAGCAGCGATCTGCAAACCAAAAAAAAAAGTTTATCATCTAAAAATCTTTGATCACCCAAAGTGAAGATGGTGATTTAAAAAAATTAAAATAACAATACCTCTTCAAATTTCAGTTTGGCGTCATCTGAGCCTGGAAAGCCTCCGCCAATATCAATCAGGGTCATGTTATATCCCAGCTCCGCCTGGTGGACAATGCATTTTCCACATTAATTATACACCATCAAAGAAATGAGGGTGTTTTTTTTTTTTCTACAGTAAAAGGCCACTCACCCCCATGTCAAAAACACAGCGTGCATCTGAGAGGGCCTGCCTGTATGACTCCGGATCAGTGCATCCGCTGCCCACATGGAAACTGACTCCGATCACATCCAACCCAAGCTCCTTCGCCCTCTCCAGCAGCAGACGGCTGCTCTTTAACGTGGCACCAAACTTCACACTTAACCTGCGCACGGCCTTGGAGTCGTCAGTGGTGATACGAAGAACCAGTCTGCAGACACAGAGAATGGGTTTAATGGTCATGAATGGTCATGAATTTAATGGTCACCTGAATACAGACTTAGTACGTACCTGTAACAGTTCATTTTTTAAGTTTTTGTTATTTAAAAAAAAGTTGAATTTTTTTCTAAATATTTACTAAAATAGTTAAGTGAATTGTAAAATATAATTGTAGTTATTGTTATCCTTGTTTACTATCAATAAATTTAATAGTCTGATTTTATATATATATATATATATATGTAAAATATTTGTCGACCACTATTACTTTGTGTACTGCAAGTGAGAAATGGTTTTCTTGCGACGTTACTCACTTGGCACTATCATGGTATCGTGCGACCTTCATGAGCTCCACGTCGCTGTCAAACGTCATCATCTGCACGCCGTGATCGGAGGCGTATTTGATCTGAGACACCTGCTTGCAGGGGTTAGCGTAGATGATCCTGCTGGAGTCCACACCCACAGACTGCACGAGCTGGATCTCCGACTGGCAGAGGATTAAAATTCAGGTCAATACAGGATTAAAGCTGCTAAACATACTTAGGTTTTGCTGCTGAGGTTATTGAGACACGTGGAGAAGTCACAATTGCGATTTAAGGGACTTGAATGAAGAATCTTCCATACCTTGCTCGCACAGTCGAATCCCGCTCCCAGAGACGCCAGTGTCGAGACAACAGCCCTGCTGTCGTTGCACTTCACTGCGTAGAACGGAGTGACTCGAGGTATAACACGGAACCAACGGAGGTGCTTCTTCAGGACGTCACCTAGGTCAGCCACGTAGAAGGCATCTTTGTCATCCTAAAGGAAGAGAAGAGATGTGATCAGAGCTCGATTGTATAGTCGCATTTAATCACAACCTTGTACATAAACAAAAGGAGGCATATTTGTATATGAACTTTTTTACAGCAATTAAAGGAGTTTTTCACTTAAAAAAAAAAAACTTTTGCTGATAATTTACTCACCCCCATGTCATCCAAGATGTCAATGTCTTTTTTTCTTCAGTCGAAAAGAAATTAAAGTTTTTGATGAAAACATTCCAGGATTTTCTACATATAATGGATTTCATTTGGAACCAAACGGTTCAAGGTCCAAATGAGTTTCAGTGCAGCTTCAAAGGGCTTTAAACGACACCATCTTATCAAGTGAAATATAAAAAAGTTTAAGTTTTATAAGCACAAATGCTCGCCTTTCTCTGTTCTGTGATGCACGTTCATGACTCTCCTGTTCAAACTCGTTCATCAAAATGAACAAATCTTTTTTCAAATCATGACTTGAAGGTTCCTAGATAAGAAGAGCCTTATTCATCGTCTGGTGTCGTTTAAAGCCCTTTGAAGCTGCACTGAAACGTTTGGTTCCCAATGAAGTCCATTACATGGAGAAAATCCTGGATTTTTTTATCAAAAACCTTAATTTCTTTTCGACTGAACAAATACATGGACACCTTGGATGACATGGTGGTGAGTAAATTATCAGCAAAAGTTTTTTTAGTTTTTTTTTAAAGACTTTTTTTTTCATATTATTTTTAAACTAATATGTTCATATATAAATATGATCATATAACACCGATTCTATCATCACTTCATTGGTTACCTATAAAGTTCCGTATTAATTACAAGGTATTGCTTTTGACTTTTAAAGCTCTAAATGGTTTAGCTGCAGTCTATTTTACAGATCTTCTATTGCCCTACAATCCATCGCGCTCTTTAAGATCACTAAATTCGAGGCGTCTGGTCATTCCTAGGATATCCAGATCCACCAAAGGAGGGAGAGCATTTTCACATTTAGCTCCGAAGCTCTGGAATAGCCTTCTTGATATTGATCGTTGCTCAGACTTGCTCTCCCAGTTTAAAACTAGACTAAAGATGCATTTATTTAGCCTGGCATTCATATACATTTTTTTATCTTACAGTTACTGTAAATTTGGCCTCTGGTTCATAAACGCCAGAGGAGAACTGGCCCCCGACTGAACCTGGGTTCTCCCAAGTTTTTTTTTTCTCCATTGGGTCATCTGATGGAGTTTTAGGACACCATCGGGTCACTTGATGGAGTTTTTCAGTTCCTTGCCACTGTTGCCTTTGGCTTGCTCAGTTGGGGATTTTCAAATTAAATGGCCCATCATACCATTGATCAGCTCTACCAAACTTGATTGTCTTTTTTTTCATGAATAAACAAACACTGTGAAGTTGTCTTGATTGATACTGTAAAGCAGCTTTGAGACAATCTGTATTGTGAAAAGCGCTATATAAATATATTTGACTTGACTTGACAACTCCAGCGCAAAACGAACCTTTGGTCTAACAACACATTGGTATAGTCGACCGTTCTGTGAGATTTGTTATCATGATAATCGAATGTAAAGAGTTCTATCTCCCTACATGCAAAGCAAAGCATTAAGAACTTTGTAAGTGTACAGACAGTTTAATAAGAAGATATTTTATAAAGACAGTCCACTTTGTGTATACAGGCAGGAACCATCTTTGGAAAGAGTCTCGACCAGTCGAACCATAAACGCTGTGACAAGTGAGCTGTTCGATCGGAATTACGTTTGTGAAATCTAATTACATGGAAATGCACGAATTATATTTGTTTAAGAATGCACTGTCATGAGGTTTTTCGGTCATTCATGCAAATCAATGAGCAAGACCTAAAGCTGGCGAATGTGATGCAAACTAAAATCACACAATAGTTGCTCTATATATCAGAAATATTTGCACAACACAACAATAATTAAAAAAAAAAAACTTGTCTAGTGTTTATTTACTCCACTATGGGTCGCCGCCTCCAATTTATTTTCAGGACATGGAAAAAAGTTGCAAGTACAGCCTTGTTTATCTAAGCAGGGAAATCTTCAGACTGTACAAAACGTGTCTTGACAGGTCCCACTCTTTACAACCTTGTGTCAGTATATTCCGGCTCAAAAAGATAAGAACGTCCATCAAACATAAACGGTTCATTATTGAAGAGATGCCAAATAATCCGCCATCTCTTTAGTGTGTATCTAATGGAAGCAGTCTCTCTTTTTAATTATTTTTATTTATTTATTATTTTATTATTTTCTCTGTCATGTTCAGTGCTTCTCTTATGCTCTCATTGCTTTCTTCCTAAACGGACCATTTGAGATTATGAGTGACAGTTCAGACCTGGCACAGCATTCGTGGGTCGACTGGTCGAGATTGTTTTTCAAAGATGGCTACTACCTTTATACGCGAATGTGTTATTAGACCAAAGGTTCATTTTGCGCTCGAGTTGTCCTTTAGCTCACCGATAAGGACAACTCGTTGATCTTCTGTTCCACGATATCCCGTGCACAGAATCCCTCCTCCAGGAAGGTGAAGTCTGAGTTTGATCCAATCAGTGTGGTCATCGTGTTTGTTCAAGAATTGATTGCAAAAGAAACTGTAAAAGAAAATGACAGGGGTGTTAGAAAATGTGACCTCTAAGATATCAGACTTTACTCTGACAGATAGTTTTTCCTTGAATTTTACAACCAGTGTCCTCAAACAAGCACCTTATCTTTGCTCCAGTGACTCTCTACAGGACGACTATCACAGCTACTGTGCAGTTGCAGGTATTTCAATATAAATACCATTAAAGTTCTTTTACGAGAGGTTCTCTCGTACTGCAATATTTTACACTAGGGGAAACCTCTTTTCCGTTAGATATTAAAACCAAAAATTATCCTTAATTTTGAATCAATGTAAAACGAGTTGCGGCAGCATGCAGACTTAGAAAAGACGTGTCTATTGGATCAGCCTTTTGAGAGATGCCCTTGATGATGCCAGATCCAATGGGGCCGAAATGGGCGTGGCCTGGGCCTATAAATATAGCACGATGATCTGTTTTTTCATCTCTTCAGCGAAGTTCACGCATCGCTGAATCCTGGGTGAAGAAGCCGTCTGAGAACAAGCCTTCTGCGGGACGAGACTTTGTACCTGAAGCCGCGGGCCTTCCTGTTACCTGCTACGCTTTCCGGCACATATATCTTTTTAAGTCTGCTGAAGTGTGTGTTCACCACCACGACTCACACACTTTCTCTCTTTTTCATAAAAGAGGTAGTGTCTTTTTAAAGATGCCCCTTTCCTGTGGCTCGTGCCGAGCCCCACTCAGCGACGGGGACTGCCATGTGATATGCGTTTCCTGCCAGAGTGAGAATCACGCAGTTCTCTCGCTCGCTGACAGCGGCTGCCATTGGCTGCCATTATTGCGAGCTACAGCCTATGGCGACTCTGAGGACTCGTCTAGCAAAATAAAATCAATTGTACGTTAAACGTAGTGTATGTGCCCACAACCCAGTGCCCACAAACCAACGCACACACAGTCAGCTCAGGTCGACAGTCTTTTCAGTGCAGTAAATGTGCCCGCTATCCCACGCCCATATTCACTCACAGACATGTTACGCCCCAAAGGGCTTAACCCCGCTCGCTCTTTCTCAGCAAACTGTTATAAGGGAGTTGAGCACGGCCACTATGTTGTGACCAGAGCCCAGACCTCATTCTACCCCTAGCCATGCATGCGAATGTGTGGGCAAAGCTTCCCGGGATATCAGAATGGGTGCTAAACATTATAAAAAGAGGCTATTCGCTGCAGTTCACTCGAAGTCCCCGCCACACAGCGCGGGTTGAAACTATTGTAAAAAAACAAAGTATCTCATCTACTTCGAGGCGAAATAGCGAAACTATTGAGCAAAGTGGCCATAGAGCCTTTATCTCAAGCTCAGAGTGAAGGGGGCCTATACATTAGATATTTTTTGGTACCAAAAAAAGACGGCGATCTCAGACACATTCTAGATCTAAGACAGCTGAACAAAGTTTTTGTGAAATGCCAGTTCAGAATGCTCACAACCAGGAAAAATGCTCACAACCTGTGCACATACCTGTGCATGGTCCCTGCCCTGAGCGACCATCACATGTGTATTTCCACTGTGCCTCTCTGAGCATGTGTCTTTCCCTTGGCAAGCCACCTTGCCACCCCTGAGGTTGAAATATTCCACCTGCGGCTGCCTGGACACCCCAATGTTCTCTCTATGCATTCCTTAGGGTCATATGTATATTCTCTAAGTCCCACCCCCTCTGGGTTGGCATTAATTGCATATTTCTCTGACATGTGAGATCTTATCAATTCTCATCCCTACTCCCCAGAGTACCTTGGAATTCCTGTGCTAAATAGGAGTCCTCCAGCTATCTCACAACAGGGATCTCAGATTTACGTAAGGCACTGGAAGACAGCTGTGAAGATGGCATGATTAGTCTGGTAACCCCATTCGTCGTCATCTGACGTAACTCGGAGTAAGAACTAAAGGGAACGTCTCGGTAAACCCTAAACTGTAACCCTCGTTCCCGTTACGTCTGCCTGCCACTTCCGACTGTACCGCGGGGATCGCCTGAGCTCAGTCTTGGCTCCTCAGAGAAGAAACCTATCTGCATATTGCCGGCGTCCTCCTTTTATACCCACGAGGCGGGGCGGAGTTGCGCCATGCAAATTCCGCAGACCCATGGCATTTCTTTGCCATTGGCTCATTTTGTAAGACTCGAAGTTGATAGGCTTTCTAAGCGAAACCCCATCCACCATCATCCGACGTAAAGTCTCCGCTTTACGATGGTTACATACGTACGTAGCCTAGATGTTACACAAATATGACTCAAGTTGTGCCGCCTGGCTGTCAAGTGTTTCATCGCTTGCATGGTACCGACAGTGTAGGAAAACCGTGACGTTTTCTACTACATAATTACGTGCATGCGTGAAACGGATCGTGCAGGTGGAACGGATCGTGTACCGACACTCTTGACTGACATCATTCATTGATATTGAGAATAACTGTTAGTTTTTACCAAATAATCAAGATAAACAAGTAAGTTACTTTGTGCTCGTCAATACAGCTGGTTCTGACTATAAAGATATTAGTTATAACATTTATCAATCCGAAGTTAAAATTACGCAAGAAATCGTGACACGTTGACTCGCAGTCTCACACACCACAGAAGGCCATTATGTCATAACATACGACACAACTACACAAGCAACACTCTTTAAAAGTCAGAAAAACACCTTTAACAATGAAACTAACGGATAGTTTCTTAATTTATGATTAGACTACCATACTGAAAATGTATCCTAACAGAACGGCTATATAATTATGCTAAATTTCATCCAATAATATAATATAACTCACCTTAAAACGCGCACAAACGGCTGTGGTGATGATCAACTAGCGAACTCTCTGAGTAAAAGTCGGCGATCTCGGCCCTATATATAGTGACTTGGTTTCCAAGGTGAGGCACTATGAAAGTTCCTTCAAAAGAGAACAGGTTTGGTCTTGTTAGCTGCTTGAGGATAAAAAAAACTAGAACTAGAAGTGACATACTTCCCAATCAAACAAAGGTACTTTGTAATTTGGTAAATAAATAAATAAATATTATACTAAAATCTGTTAATGATGCCAGAAACCCCAAAAATGAACAACATGCAAAAACCAAACATAAACTCCAAACTGAACTTTTTTGCTAATTGGAAAAGTTTATAGTTGTAGGGAAGTTTAATATTACACACACTTATATTTTAGTATTCTTTCTATGAGCATAGAAAAGTTTGAATTGTACAATAAGATTGATCTATGCATATCAGTGTTGTTATTGATAAAGTAAAACTACTACAGATTTTTCTGTAGCTAATTGTAGCTAAAAGTAAATGTAAGTGCTATGAATATATGAAATATTAGATTAAAGACAAACAAAAGTACACACTAAAAAGTTTAAATTTACAATATTTTTTTTCACTATATATGTTCTCTCTCTCTCTTTTAAACTATTTGGCTTAATGCATTTTGAATAAAATCCTCTGTTAACTGTATATATAAATGCAAATATAGAATAGAATAGGTCTTTATTGTCATTAAAACAATGTAAGACTCGTTGTAAGACAAGGATTGGCAAAAATAGAAATAGCGTAAATTTAAAACAGTGTGCTAAAATAAAATCACAATGCTGTAACAATATATAGTATAGATATTATAAATGTGACAATATATGTAGAGATACTTATCCATATGATATATAGACATAACACACACATACATACACACATTATATACCTACACATACATCTTGTTTGTCCGTCAAGAGTTGATGATGACCATGACACGTTTGCCATTTATATACATACACACATGCATACATTCATACACATAAATACATAGATGTCAACATATATTATTTTTTTTTTTACATATATGGAGTAGTACAGTGTATGTGTGTTGGCTGAGTATGGGTGTTGTACTTCCAGTTTGTGAGTTTATTGCACCCCAGTGTTTGGAAGTGAAACGAGGGAAGGGAGAGGAGGAAGATATATTAGGGGAAAACAGTTATACAGCTACATTTGCATTTCATTAGTTACACATGTTACAGCATAACTGTGTATACTAAATGAGGCAAGGCTGTCGAGTTACATTCAAGTTCAACTTTTTTTTCCAAGGAATTTTTTTTTTTTATATGGATTTTTGGTGATCAAAGATGAGCTTTAAGGAGTATGGGGAGGCTGCAGACCTGGAGCCGGCAGTTTTACGCCCCTGACAGTTTTACGTCCCTGTTGTTCCTGATGCGTCCAGTAGGGGGGAGACTACATTAGCAAAGTTATATGAGCTTAGTCCTATATCATTACAGACCTTCTTGAAGCGAAAATAAAAGTTGGCTACTTTTGTCTCAAACTTAAGCACATATAGGTTTAAAAGCTGCCCTAGTCTTCTCTTTACCTGCTCTGTCTCACTCACTTTTAAAATTCATTTAATTTAAATTTTTGTCTTGTCTGTCTTTTTAACTTGTATCTCATTAAAGGGATAGTTCACTTTGAAATGATTTTTTTTATGTTTTATCTTACCTCAAGGGCATCCAAGGTGTAGGTGTCTTTGTTTCCACAGTATTTTCAATTTTGATATTTTTAGGTCAAAGCGTTCTTGTCTGTGAGTCTATGGTCACCACCTCAAAGAGCATGCACAGAGAAGTGCAAATTAAACGTGATTTAATGACTCGTAAATGTAAGTACACATTGATGGCCTAAGACACGGAACGAGCGTTTTGTGTGAGAAAACGAACAGTATTTATATCGTTTTTACCTCTTGTAATCACAGTCACATCCAAGTACTTTGAGGGCGAGGGCAATTCTGTCTGCGCTCGTTGCATTGATACACATTGCATTACATTTACGAGTCATTAAATCGTGTTTAATTTGGACTTCTCTGTGCATGCTCCGAGGTGGACCCCATAAACCTCCATTATGACAGACAAGAACGGTTTGACCTAAAAATGTCAAAATTGAAAATACTGTGGAAACAAAGACACCTACATCTTGGATGTCCTTGAGGTAAGCTAAAACATATCAGCAATTAATTTCAAAGTGAACTATACCTTTAAAGTGAACTATAAGGTGTGTGCTACTTAAGAAAATTAAAATCTCTATCTCTAAACTTTTATAAACACCCATCTTTTGAATCCCCAAAAAATGTTCAACTATGACATCCTGCCATTATTTTATAACCATTGTTTCTACCACTATTCAACTTTAGCTTCTTTTATATTTATTTTTAATCAGTGAGCGGGAGCACTTTGACATGAGGATAAAAAAAACTACTTAAGAAGAGTGGCAAGCCATAGGAGAGTCAACTACAGGAGTCATCCGTGGTGTAAATAAATATCCTTCTTTGTGAACAAAAATATTGGCTCTTTTTTTAAATGGCCCTTGGAATTTTAGAAAAGGGTTTGTCTTCATTAAATGTTATGTAGGACATTGTTCTGTAGCTGTATGATGACCAATTGTGAATAGTAAAGCAGATATTTCATTAAGGATCCATTGTGTCTAATGGGCTAAATATGGTAATACATAAATGTAACTTTATATAAATTCACAACAACATATATCAGTCAGTTTCCTGTATATAAAACAGTTTAAAAACAATTAATTCTACAGTAGGTCAAATATCATTACTTTGTCCATCTGATCCAACTATGTATTAATATTTTTTAAATTTACAAAAACAAATCTTCTGTAGGCTGAATGAAGAGTGAAGCCCAACTGAACATCTGGATGTTTTAAACCTTAGTGCATATATAACTCCACTGTCTATAACGTTTATTTAAATAAACAAATTCCTAAAAATTAGTAAAAGTCAGGATGGTGATTAATGTGTTTGTTTCCAGCGTATTTTTATGCGGTTTGTGGATTTGTGCCGTTAATATTAACATGGTATCTCCCCTCCTTTAGAAATAACAATTCTGGGCAGTGATGTCACTCTCCACCCCACCTCTTCTAAATCCTAAACCGGTGTCGTTTGTTTGTGCTCGATTTTTGCCGGTTTGTGGCGTTGAAAGAAACATTGCAACTATGTCCCCTTTTAAACATATAAAAAAAACCTTTTGAAGCAGTTACTCTCCACCCCATCTAAATCGTTGCAAAACTGTGACGTTTGTTTGTGCTCAATTTGTACCTGTTTGTGCCGTTACGATGAACATTATGTATTTTTCCCCTCCTTAGAAATAAAACATTGGATTCGGGACAGTGACGTCACTCCCCACCTCGTCTAAATCGCCCCAAAACAGTGCCTTTTGTTTGTGCTCGATGTTGTGCTGTTTTGTGCCGTAGTTTGTGCCGTTAGTTCTTTTTTTCAAAAAGTGGACTTTTTTGCAGTTTTTTTTTCCCACCTTTTGTATTTAACTATGAGGTTCAAATACTTAATTTTGGTGACCTTTTATGCACTAATTTGTGCTGGTTTAGCTTGTCTGCTGGTTAACGAACACACTTTTTGATGGACCTAAAATATTTTATTATAATTATGCTACGTTTATATGGCTATTATATTGTAGACTATTGAGTTGATAAAGTATAGAAATCTTTTTAATAAAAAACTAAACTACATATTTTAAAGCATCAATCTGATGCCCTTTGAGGTGCATTTTTTGCCATCTATACAATAGTTTATTGAACCTTTTCTTTCACATACCGTTTTATATATATATATATATATATATATATATATATATATATATATATATATTTATCTTGAGCTTGACACTAAAACAGTCACTGGCACTAAAACATTTCCGTAGGCTATCTAACAGTGTTGTAGTCGAGACCACCTCACTCGAGTCCGAGTCGAGACCGAGACCAGTGAGGGTTGATTACCTAATTTACTTTTATTTACTTAGAGAAATCCTTTTTTTTTTTTTACTGAATTTACTTAGAGTTTAAAAAATATGATCAGTTTAGGGTAAAAAGGCCACATAGTAGTTGGTGTTAAAAGTAATTTTATTACAATTTGTCATGCGCAGTTGCGCACTAGAAAATCACCAATCACTGGGCGTGTCAATCAATTTAAAGAAATATTTTATTAACATACATTAATAATCATGAAAAAGATTTTTAATTGAACTCGAGTGGACTCGGGAATAATTCCAAGTCCTAAAAAAAAATGTTCGAGTACGAGTCAATTCCGAGTCCAAATGCACACGAGTCCATGAAAAGACCAAGACCATTAAAATATGGTCTCGAGACCGAGTCCGAGTCTCGAGTGCTACAACACTGCTATCTAAAGAAAAAAAGAACAATGACAGCAGTCGCGGACTCGCGGACCTGTGTGAGCACAAATGCACCAGACAGCTTGTCGACGAGATGGAGAGGCTTGCTTGCGTGACGTCACTCATCACTACTCCTCCAAAGATTTTGTGATGTCTGAAGAATTTTATAATTTATTATGGTTCTTTCTACGGCACAACACAGCACAAATCGAGCACAAACAAAAGGCACCGTTTTGGGGCGATTTAGACGAGGTGGGGTGGAGAGTGACGTCACTGTCCCGAATCCAATGTTTTATTTCTAAGGAGGGGAAAAATAGGCTACATAATGTTCATCGTAACGGCACAAACAGGCACAAATTGTGCACAAACAAACGTCACAGTTATGGAGAGTTATGTAACTGTTTAAAAAGGTGGGGAGGTGGGGTGGAGAGTGACGTCACTGCCCAGAATTACCTTGTTATTTCTAAAGGAGGGGATATACAGGGGTTGGACAATGAAACTGAAACACCTGGTTTTACAACACAATAATTTGTTAGTATGGTGAGGGCCTCATTTTGCATCCAAATACAGCACCAATTCATCTTGGTAATATAGAAGATAGAAGTCCTTCTATCTAGAAGTCCTTCACAGTGACCAGAGGGATTATGAGCCGTTCCTCTTCCAGAACAGTGTCCGGGTCACTATATGATGCTGGTGGACTCGCTCCTCCAAAACACCTCAATAATATTTAGATCTGGTGACTGTGCAGACCATGGGAGATGTTCAACGTCACTTTCATCTTCATCAAACCCTTCTGTCACAAGTCTTGCTGTGTGTGTTGGTGCATGATCATGCTGATACACGGTTTGAGCATCAGGTGCTCATGATCCTCCAGAAGGGTTTGGTAGTCCTCGGCAGTGTCGTGTCCATCAAATACAATCAGGATTGTCATGATATTGGAGCTCAAACCATCACTGATCCACCCGTGCTTCACTCTGAAGATTGGCCGCCAGGCATATAGATGTGAAATTGGCCAGTGTTTCAGTTTCATTGTCCAACCCCTGTAGATAGGCTACCATGTTAATATTAACGGCACAACAAACGAAGGACACATTTTGTGTGCGATTCAGAAGAAATGGGGTGAGCACAAACGAATGACACCGGTTTGGAGCGATTTGAACGACATGGGGTGGAGAGTGACGTAACACAACCAAAAAAATAATCTTTAATATCTCAATCTCCAAACCAGCACAAATGTTCGTTTTTACAGCACAAACCAATGGCATAGTTTTGGCGATTATTTCGTTTTATGGGGTGCCAACTTCACGCAGGTACAACAGGGGCGTAAAACTGTCGGGGCGTAAAACTGTCGGCGTCTGCAGCAGCCTCCCCATATAGGCTTTGGGATACAATTACTGTATTACAAAACTACAGGGGGACTTTAAGGGGGAATACAGGTATATTGCGATTCAATGTAGCCATACGTTTCAATTGAGAAAAATATGATGCTATTCAATTCAATATGGTAGATAGCCTAGTTAACTTTTATTTCTTTTATTCAGACAGCAAATCATAAAGTAGCTTAAGTGCCATTTGACTTTTAACGCATGGTTCTTTCATATTTTTTCACAAAACCAAAAGATTAAATAAGGTGCTGTTTTAACATAAACAATAAAAAAACTTTCACAAACAGGTATTTCATAACTGTATTCAGATGTAAAATTAGGTGACTCAGGGCACGCCTCGCACTCCGTATTGTTGTGATCTGTCATATTCATGTAGCAGCTGCAGCATTCGTGATGAGAGAACGATCTGAGCAACAGTTCAGAAAGTAGAACTCAATCTAGTCGGCCTGGACTTGCGAATGGGCGAAATCGTGTCCATCGCACCGCGTCGCAGGACCTCCGCGTCAACACGTCTTTACATTGACTTAACATGGAAATCACTGGCAATCACTCTATTTGCATTTGTTGTGAATGCAGCAGTTACATAATAAAAATATTGGTCACTTTCTAAATAGGCTAGTAAAAGTATAGCGCATCTACTAATAATTATGAATAAATACTGTTTTTACCGATGCAGATGTTACGATGCATGAAGATACAAAAGCCAACTTGTATCCGATGCACACTTATTTAAATCGATGCATCGCATCGTTAGGTTTATGCCGATGCACCGATGCGAATCGATGAATCTTACCATCCCTATAAGGAACACCATACTAATACAGTGTTTGACCCCCTTTTGCCTTCAGAACTGCCTTAATTGTACGTGGCATTGATTCAACAAGGTGCTGAAAGCATTCTTTAGAGATGTTGGCCAATATTGATAGGATAGAATATATATATTTTACTGAGAGTGCTAGTTTTTTTTTGTTTTTTTTTTAAAGTGAGGTTACTTGAGAGGATGGAGCGTATATCCGTTTGGACAGTTACATATTTGTAAGTCTGTGAAGCTCTGTGTCCCGATTTGCATCTTAAATAGTGAGAAATATTAGAACTGAGTCTCTAAAATCATAGTACGTTTGCAAAAACACTCCAATTCTGATGGATTTTCAAAGTTATAAAGTCAGAATATCAGGTGAGTAAGCTATTTCCTTACACAAAGAGTCGTCCTGACAGCAAAAGTTTAACTTCACAGACTTCATTGAACAAGCGTGTGTGCATCAAATAAAAATTCTGCCTAAAAAATTTCACTAAACTGTATAATGTATTGTGATTAATGGACAAAAAAATTGCAACCTGAATATAAAAGAATGTCAGAAATGATTGACTTGAGGCAACGAGTATAAAAAAAACAAATCCTATGATTAAGTGCACATATTAAAACACACTACACAGGAAAAAAAGCATGTGAAACGGCACGTTCAGTTCCCTTCCAAGCATTCGTTTCAGTGTTTCACTATGGGGAACGCCCCTTCAGTGCATTCCTCAGAAGCCCGATTACATTACATGAGACACCGAAACGTATGCTACCAGAGAACAGGGGTTACACAAGTAACCTTGGTCTGCCTCTCTGCGTGTTGGTTAATAATAATGCATTTTATTTTGTAATGTGCTTTTCTTTAACCTAAAGCACAGTAAAATAAAAACTAACACAAAAAGTAAAGAACAAAACAATATATTAAAAACAACCTTTAATAAATGCATCTTAATCAACTTTTTAAAATGTTCCAAAGTTGAAGCATTTCTGATATTGATGGGAAGCGCGTTTCATAACTTGGGGGCTGTAAATGAAAATGCTCTTTCCCCCATGGTCTTAAGTTTACTGGAAAGCTGATCAAGTAAAAGTGTTGGGGGAACAAAGAAAACGTGAAGGAGTATAAGGACTAATAAGATCACACACTGGTGCTGTCCCATGTAATGCTCCGGCCTTGCTTCTTCTTGGGGGAAGTTCTCTGAGGAAATGTTGAGAACTCCTGGCCGTGATTAAAGCATTTAGAGGACATTTGCTGAAGTCTGTTTGTCGATTATTCCTGCGCTGGAAGCAAGTTAGTTATGGGGACAAGTATTAGCACCCATCCGCCATTGAAGTGTAGATGGGCTAGAGTATAAATATTAGAATAAGCACCCAGCTGCTGTCAATGTGTAGACGCGCTACGGTATAGGATTAGACTTAGCCGACCTTGATGTGTAGACGCGCTAGGGTAAAGGATTAGACTTAGCTGACCTTGATGTGTAGACTCGCTAGGGTATAAGATTAGACTTAGCCGACGCCTATATGTAGACGCGCTAGGGTATAGGATTAGACTTAGCTGACCTTGATGTGTAGACGCGCTAGAGTAAAGGATTAGATTTAGCCGACCTTGATGTGTAGACGCGCTAGGGTATAGGATTAGACTTAGCTGACCTTGATGTGTAGACGCGCTAGGGTATAGGATTAGACTTAGCTGACCTTGATGTGTAGACGCGCTAGAGTAAAGGATTAGATTTAGCCGACCTTGATGTGTAGACGAGCTAGGGTATAGGATTAGACTTAGCTGACCTTGATGTGTAGACGCGCTAGGGTATAGGATTAGAATTAGCTGACCTTGATGTGTAGACGCGCTAGAGTAAAGGATTAGATTTAGCCGACCTTGATGTGTAGACGCGCTAGGGTATAGGATTAGACTTAGCTGACCTTGATGTGTAGACGCGCTAGGGTATAGGATTAGAATTAGCTGACCTTGATGTGTAGACGCACTAGAGTAAAGGATTAGATTTAGCCGACCTTGATGTGTAGACGCGCTAGGGTATAGGATTAGACTTAACTGACCTTGATGTGTAGACGCGCTAGGGTATAGGATTAGACTTAACTGACCTTGATGTGTAGACGCGCTAGGGTAAAGGATTACGCCCGTTTCACACATACTCCGTTTGCAGTGCGTATGCGGTCCGTATTTTTTTCCGTACCCATGTTAACAGGTTAGAGCTTTCACACTGCACGCGGATGCAGTCCGTCGATCCGTTCCAGTTGCGGTGCGTATACAGCAGTGCAGAGATCGTTTCCGTACCGAGTCTATTTCTGCTGTGCTGCAAACGCAGAAATAAAGTGACAGCACACGGTTCGTGGTCAAAATGAACTCAGATTGACCTCGAAATGTAGTAGTTTCACCATAAATGCATTTAATTCAATAAAATGTAGTAATCTCTCCATAAAGGTATTTAATTGTTTCATATTTTTACTTTAAGACATCTTAATATACAAGTAATGCATGGAATTGTATGCATTCGTTGTTTAAATCGTGTTTAAACGAGCATGCGTCCATTCAAGTTTGTAAAAGAGAATCGCAAAGCCATGGCAAAACTTTTATTTAAAAAAAAGTTACTGCATATGGTGAACATATTTTGATTACCAAAAACCAGGACACATGGCCCAGAAAACAAATGATACTCGAAGTTTACTCAAAGATGCCTTATTAATTTCAATACAATTAAAATAGGCTATGCCTCCTCTGTGGATAGAAAATTGTTGTATTAAGACACAAAATCAGATAGCCTAGGCTTCTCAGAGGATACTCAACATGTTTTATTATGACAGGTTGGTTTAAAAAATAATGAATGAAATAATGATTAAAAAATAATGTCTCTTCTGTATTAGAAAAATAAATATATCAATATTAATTAACTAAAAGAAATACCTTCAAATTGAACAAAAATACCTCTCACAAACCTACAAAAACAAACTCGTTTCCTTCCTCTTTATCCTGTTTTTCCTCCTCATCCTCCTTGTCTGCTCATCTCCTATATTTTGCTATAAAGCTGATCTTTTCCAGCGTTTTTTTTTTAAACCAGGACATCACTTTATAAAAAACGACCAGGAAGGACGTGAAAACAGGACTGGGATAACAGGACTGTTGGTCACTGGTCACGCTATTGCTGCATAACTTCTCATTTTTAAATAAAAATAGCGAGTGTTTGTGGTACAGCTCACGCAATGCAAACGCAGCATATGTGAAAGCACTTTAGCGCGTGCGGCTCCTGTACCGGATACGCACCGCAACACTCACCGCATACGCACTGTAAACGGAGTATGTGTGAAACGGGCGTTAGACTTTGATGTGTAGACGCGCTAGGGTATAGGATTAGACTTAGCTGACCTTGATGTGTAGACGCGCTAGAGTAAAGGATTAGATTTAGCCGACCTCGATGTGTAGACGCGCTAGAGTAAAGGATTAGATTTAGCCGACCTTGATGTGTAGACGCGCTAGGGTATAGGATTAGACTTAGCTGACCTTGATGTGTAGACGCGCTAGGGTAAAGGATTAGATTTAGCCGACCTTGATGTGTAGACGCGCTAGGGTATAGGATTAGACTTAGCCGACGACGATGTGTAGACGCGCTAGAGTATAGGCTTAGACTTAGCTGACATCGGTGTGTAGACGCGCTAGGTTATAGGATTAGACTTAGCTGACGTCGATGTGTAGACGCGCTAGGGTATAGGATTAGACTTAGCTGACATCGATGTGTAGACACGCTTTCAGGATTCAGGTAATGCTGCAGCTCTGATTTTATTGGACGTGAGTGCGACGTTTGACACTATAGACCATGTGATTCTCATTAGCGGTTATCCCAAATGGTTGGAATACGTGGGACAGTTTTAAAGTGGTTCAAGTCGTATCTTACTGATAGAACACTTTCAGTAAAGTATGGTAACTTTGTATCAACAGCAGTGCCTGTCACCTGTGGGGTTCCTCAGGGTTCTGTTATTGGCCCTATTTTATTTTCTTTGTATATGTTGCCCCTGGGTTTGATTTTTAAAAATATGGCATGGCGTACCATTTGTATGCTGACGATACACAAATCTATCTCCCATTGAAATCAGGAGAGAATTGTGGTTCTAATTTACTGTTGGCATGCCTGGAGGAGGTTAAGAGCTGGATGACTCATAATTTGGTTCAGTTAAATCAAAGTAAAACTGAGATTATGTTTTTTGGCCCTGCCAGACGATGCCTTGACATTGCGACATATTTGGGTACATGGTCAGATTATTGTCATGACCAAGTAAAACACTTAGGTGTAGTGTTTGACCCAGAGCTGAAATTTGACAAGCAAATCAATGCCGTGGTTAAGAGTTTTTTTTTTTTTTTCAGATTAGGACCATTGCACGCTTAAAACCTATTCTGTTGAGAAAAGATTTAGAAAAGGTTATTAATGCCTTTGTTCTGTCCCGCCTTGACTATTGTAATGTTTTGTATGTAGGGTCCAGTCAGACCACTATATCACGCTTGCAGTTAGTTCAGCTGTTGGTGGGTGCTAAGAAAAGTCATCCTTCGGTCAAACTCGTCCTTCGGATGAGACGTTAAACCGAGGTCCTGACTCTCCGTGGTCATAAAAAATCCCAGGATGTCTTTCGAAAGAGTAGGGGTGTAACCCCGGCATCCTGGCCAAATTTGCCCAGTGGCCTCTGTCCATCATGGCCTCCTAATCATCCCCATATACACCAATTGGCTTCATCACTCTCTCCTCTCCACCAGTAAGCTGGTGTGTGGTGAGCGTTCTGGCGCAATATGGCTGCCGTCGCATCATCCAGGTGGATGCTGCACATTGGTGGTGGTTGAGGAGATCCCCCCCTCTATGTGAAGCGCTTCGAGTGTCCAGAAAAGCGCTATATAAATGTAATGAATTATTATTATTATTATTTATTATCACATTTCTCCTGTTTTAGCGTCTCTCAGGTGGCTACCTGTGGATTTCAGGATAAAATATAAAACCCTGATGTTTGTTTTTAAAGCAGTGCATGGGATAGCTCCTGCTTATATTTCTGAGCTTATTGCTCCTCACCAAGCACCAAGGTCTTTAAGATCAAATAATAAATCATTGCTCTCAGTCTGTCGATCTCATTTAAAGTCAAAAGGAGATCAGGCCTTTGCTGTTGCGTTCAAATAAAGCCAACACATACAGTACTCATAGAAAACAGTTGACAATAAATAGACAGGAGTCCTGTCACAGGACCAATAATAGCAAAACGAATCACTTATTCTAAAAAGTTTAGACGAATCCGACATGGGGCTGTGTTAATAGTAAAACGTCCATCATTTAACACATTTAAAAGACATGGATGGATAATAAAAAACTTATTTCTGACATTTTGACGGAAAAAAAATTGTTTTTACTATTATCTTCTCTCAGTGCTCGAGCTCGGGTGGTTTTCGCGTCGTCTGTAGTGAGAGACGAGTCAATGAGAGTCTGAGTAAATAAAGTTACGAACGAGTTCCAGTCTCGCCGACCCTGTCTCCTTCTTCCTACCCTCCTGTTTGAACCCTGTTACACTGGTGCCAAAACCCGGGAAGAAGGAGGCTGCCGCCGCCATGCAGAGCCCGTCAGGATTGCCGTTTGCAGAGATCATTCAATCACTCGCGGCTCTTTAGAGAGACCGACACCAAGCCCTGCTGACCACGAGTTGTTCCAGAGCTGTTTAGACCAGGGGATTTCGGCCACCCCCTCCGAAGCGTCGGCCTCGCCCCTGTCATTGTCCAAGATGGGTCCACAGGACGAGCCGGAGGCATTCCTGGACCTGTTCGAAAGGACGGCTGAGGCCCGGGGGTAGCCCAAAGCAGACTGGCCACTGCGGCTCATCCCACTGCTGTCCGGGGAGTCGCAGATCGCCGCCCACCAACTGCCAGTCTCAGGTCTCCTGGTCTATCAAGATCTACGGCGCGCCATCCTGCAGCGGGTCGGTCGGACCCCTGAACAACATCGTCAATGCTTCAGGTCCCTGACCCTCGAAGAGTCCGGCCGGCCCTTCGTGATGGCGCAACAGCTCCGGGACTCCTGCTGCAGATGGCTGGTGGCCGTGGGAAGCGACGTCGAGAAAATCATCGACCAGGTGGTACTGGAGCAGTTTATTGTGAAGATGCCGAAAAAAAAACTGCTCAATGGGTCCAGTGCCACCATCCGACGTCGCTGAACCAGGCCATCCAACTGGCGGAAGATCACTTGGTGGCGTGCTCTGGGGTCGGCGGACCCCTCACTGCTGTCTCTCTCTCTCCCTCTCTGTCTCTCTCTTCCCCAGCCTCTCTCTCTTCCCCTTCTGCCAAACCTGTTCCTTCTCCCAAGTCTTGGGTGGGCTGGCGCCCAGGCCAGCGCTGAGATGGAGGTTCGGGTGGCCGGAGGACACCAGAGGGGGACGCTGGCTCCAGTGGCACCGCTCTCCCCACGCCAATCCCTTGCCCCGCTTCCCGCCGCTGGGACAGCGGTAAAGCCCGAGCCGGCCTGTTGGCGCTGTGGGGACCCGGGCCATTTTATCGACCGGTGTCCGGTGATGGAGGTGGGGACACTGGTTCGGGTCCCCGACGCGCCACGGGCCGCCCCTGATCAAGCTGGCTTGTACCAGATACCTATGAGTATCAAGGGGGATACTTATCAGGCTTTGGTGGATTCAGGATGCAACCAAACCTCTATTCATCAAAGCCTGGTTCGACCTGGGGCATTGGATAACAGCCGCGTGGTTAAGGTGCGGTGTGTGCACGGGGTGGTGGTGAGTTATCCCTTAATGTCTGTAAAAATTTTATTTAGGGGACAAAAGCATAGTGTGTGGAGGTTGCAGTTAACCCGCACCTCTGGCATCCGCTAATTTTGGGGATGGATTGGCCGGGTTTTACGGAATTATTGGGGTCTTTATGTGCGGATGCCTCTTGGGGGGAAAAGCAGCAGGGGAAGACAGCGGTGGTTCAGGTAGGAGATGCTGTACCAGGACCTCTGGGTGCTGCTGTAGGGGAAGAGAGCACTCTAGAGAGAAATATCCTCTCTGAGCGCGATGATTTTCCCCTGGAGCAGTCCCAGGATGAGACGCTAAAACATGCGTTTGATAAGGTCCATTGCATCGACGGTCAGCTACTCCCAGTGCCCCCTTCCGTTGATGCAGGTCCCCTTCGAACGAATTGGTATGGACCTCATCGGGCCATTAGAACGGTCAGCACGAGGGAATCGTTTTGCGTTAGTCTTGGTGGATTACGCAACACGATATCCGGAGGCAGTCCCGCTTCGCAATATCTCAGCTAAGAGTGTGGCAAAAATACAGTAAAACAGGTATTGTGGAGTATTATTACATTTTAACATAACCGTTTTCTAAAATAAATTATAAACTGTACTTTATTCCTGTGATCAAAGCTGAATTTTCAGCATCATTACTCCAGTCTTCAGTGTCACATGATCCTTCAGAAATCACTCTAATATGATGATTTTATGCTCAAGAAACATTTTTTATTATTATCAATGTAGCACAGTTTTTGCAGAAACTATGATTTTTTCAAGATTATCTGAAGAATAAAGAGGTCGGGGTAGAAAGGTCTGTAATATTTTTACTGTCACTATCAATCAATTTAATGCATCCTTTCTGAATTAAAGTATTAATTTCTTAAAAAAAAATTCTCTGACCTCAAACTTTGAACAATAACTTTATCATTAATTTGAGAGATAGAGCAGAAAGTGTAGATAATCACTGAACAATTACAGAAAGTGATTACATGACCTTAGAAGAGCTGGATTATAGTGCATGAGTCAAACAGACTACTTTATTTTTAATGGTGCTTGACAGTTTGTTGTCGTTCTGTGGAAAAGATCTGTGTGAAGATATTTTTGGTTAAATTGGAAAATCTATTAGCATGTGAGTGAACAGTTAAAAAAAAATCCATTTATTCATTCTATGGATGCACCGATATGAAAATTTGACTGATACTTTAACCGATAATTATTTATATCAAGTCAAGTCATCCTCATATACAGTCCCCTACAAAAGTATTGGAACGTTAAGGCAAATTTCTTTGTTTTTGTTGTTCACTGAAGATATTTGGGTTTAAGATCAAAAGATGGGTATGAGACAATAGTTCAGAAAGTTTTTATTCCCTGGTATTCACATCTAGATGTGTTCACAACATACCACCCTTTGTTTGAATCCACCCATTTTTCAAGTGAGCAAAAGTATTGGAACAAATAATCTTAAAATAAATAACATTTAATATTTGGTGGTATAACCCTTGCTTGCAATAGCTGCCTCAAGCCTGCGACCCATCAACATCACCAAACTGTAGCATTCTTCATTTGTGATGCTATTCCAGGCTTTTAACGCAGCTTCTTTCAGTTCTTGTTTGTTTCTTGTTTGTTTGTTTGCTTCAGTCTCCTCTTAAGGAGGTGAAATGCATGCTCTATTCAGTGTTTCCCAACCCTGTTCCTGGCGGCACACCATAGCCGTTTTTCAATACCAAGTACGCAAAGTTCGGACTTGCGTCCTTGGTAGTTCAGACTTGCCAAGTACGACTCAGGAGAACAAACTCCCGAGGACGAGAGGACGCAAGTCCGGTTCTTCTGCAAATGGAACAGAGCGTACTTGATTCGTGTCACTCAGCACGCTCTAGCAATACTGAATGATGACTGCTATGCTAAATAGTTTTCAGGTTTAGCATGTTCACCTCATGTTAACATGCTGAACCTCATGTTCAGCAGTCGCGACTGTAGCCCATAAGTGCGAGCACAAACGCACCACCAGACAGGTTTGTAGACGAGATGGAGAGCGCCTTGCTTGTGTGACGTCACTCATAAAACACTCATCACTACTTCTCCAAAGATTTTCGCCCAACCTGTTCTCAAGTTGTGTATCCTTGCCTTATTGTTTGGACTGTATTCCCACCTCCCCTATTCTGTGCCGTTACTTGTTTTCAATCAATAACAACCGTTGGTTATTCTGCATCTGGGTCTCCCTCTCAGAATTCCTGACACAGACAGAATAATGCTCTCTTACTGCCAAACACACAGAGCGATAATGTGTAGGTCTGGATCAGAAGGCAGTTTCTCAGAAAGGTTTCGGTTGCCCTTGACTCCCGCTGCTCTGTTAACTAACACCTTAAAACCACAGGGAGGGTTGCTTTTACTTTGAAAGACATGGAAAGGTGTAACTGGTAGAAGGTGTTCACGGGACGTGCTGTGCTGTAAGTACAAAGAAAAAATCGGATCTTCATTGGCAGTAAAGAGCATACCTGTAAATTGAGTCATATAGAAGCAAACAGAAACCACACACAAAACCCCTATATACACACACGAGTCACCTTCAACAGCACATGACAGATGTGTGTGTGTGTCCATCAGAAGTATGCAGGCTTTATTCAAACTGTGTAAATATAATGCACTCACAATAAAGCAACCGTTCATATTTAAGATGATTTTGGTCAGCATGTCTCTTATGCGCACCATATTTTTGATCAAATTAATTGTAATGTAAACAAACAAACAAAAAACAGTAAACAAATAAATCACTATTATTACAATTACTATAGAGTTTAGATTTTATATTTTATATTGTTGTAAGATGTTTAATTCCATATTGTGTTATATATTATATTCATGTACTTTTATATTTTAGTCATATATAAAAACAAAAGTTTGCCATTATTATATCATCATTAGGCCTATTTTGTCATACATAAAAAGGCAATTCAAAAGGTTTTTGAAAGAAGTCTCTTCTACTCACCAAGGCTGCATTTATTTGATCAAAAATACTGTGGAATATTATTACAACAATTTAAAATATGAATATAATTTAAATATATTTTAAAATTCAATTTATCCAGGTGATCAAAGCTAAATATTCAGTATCATTATTTATTTATTATTAAACATTTATTATTATGAGCATCATCGTCAATGTTAAAAACAGTTGTGCTGCTTCATATTTATTTCTACAAACCGTATCTTTGAAAAGAGCAGCACTTATTTGAAATCGAAATTATTTTTAACATTATTAATGTGTTTACTGTAACTTTAGATCATTACCCATATGAAAAAAACAGCATGATTCATATACAGCAACCATATATCTTTCTTACTTAAATTGGCCAGAATTATTACCTTATGTGTTTCATGTAAGACCAATACATGTCCTATACAAAATCAGACCGATTATGGCCCCTTTCATACTAAATAGCACACAACTTATAGGGGATTTGTGTGTCATATATGAATACTGTAAAAGTCAGTGGCGGGCCGTGCATTTAACACGTAACGTTAGGCCTTCTGTCTTACCTGAATTAAATGGTAAATGGACTGCATGCATTTATGCTTTCATAGACCTAATGGCCACCAAAGCACTTTACATATTGCCTCACATGATTCACCCAGTGGTGGGCCGTCAGGGCCAGCAAGGCCTTCTCTGCTGGCCTAAACACTATCAGAATGGTCAGAGGATCTCTGGATAATCCGTAATTCGTTTGTAATTATAAAACGAAAATGCCGTTTTTCTGTTTTTTGTTTCAAATAGAAAAACCAAATAATCGTTTTTGGTGTCAGAATCAAAAAACGAAAAACCAATTAAAAACTGCCCGTTTTTCGTTTTTTGGCGATCATTTTATCGTTATTCATTTTTGAACAAAAAATGAAGTGAGTCTTTGAACTTCTGTCAATTCGTTTTTCGTTTATAAACCAAAAACGGAAGTCACGTTGGTCTATTCCTTATTTGGAAGCGAATGTAACCGGAAACACTTTCAAAATAAAAGTAACTACAGTTAGCAAGGTGATGGTAGACTAAAACTGAACTAATATAACATTTTTTTAGTACAACTAAAGTAGCACTGGGTGTGAATAAGACTTTAGTTAACTGAAATAAAAATTAAAACAAATAAAATAATAACTCTGGCTGTTAGGGAGAATTAAACATTTGTAAGACCATTGGTGAATAGGGCCTACAGCTATGTATGCTATGACCAGGGCTCTGGATTGCAACTCTTGTTTCACTAGCATATATGGCCTAAAATGTTCATCATTTGTGCCAAATGTGCATCAATTATATACAGGACAAAAATGTCCGTGTCAAAAAACTGTCATAAAAATGTGAAGCTTGGAGCACAGACTTAAGTTGGTATCATTTTAAAGAAGACCCATGGCAGATTATTGCTGAAGTAAACTAAAGCTTAATTAAAATAATAAGTAGTAAATCAAAAAAAAGTTATATAGGTATAAGTTTATGAAAATTATTTATAAAAAAATATGATTTATAAAATATATATTTAGGTTTGTTTGGGTGCAGTAACAGATTTTCCCCATTGGGTGCCAGCAAAACTCCACTGGTGCACACAGTGATTGGATTTTAGATTTGCAAATTAGTTTTTCTCTCTCAAATACTACAAGCACACAAACACATTTACACACACAAAAAAATGTATTACACACATACAAACCACACTCTGACATCCACCCACACAATTATCGTTAATAAGCAGAAAACAGGAATAAAGCAATATTTGTTTTATAGGCCAAACCTGGACAACTGGCACCATCTGATAAAAAAAATAAAATATTTGGAGCCTTGCCAACAGAATAAAAGCCTCTTAACAAAGATTGCATCATTTTATAGTTAAATGACCCTGGGATTAAAAATTGCGGTTTCAATGGGAACATTTTTGTCCAAAGGGCGCTGATAGGGAGTATTTTGTGTACCTAATGCAGAATTATTATTATTAATATTTTTTAAGAAAATGGCGGTGAAATAGTAAAATTCCATAAAAATACACACCTGTGCCAAATTAGCATTAACACAGGTAAAGTGATTTAAAAAAAAATGAAAAGGTCAAAAAATGTCCATAAGGATGCACAAGGGTTAATGCAGCTTGTAGTTCTCATTAGTTATGTAGACCTACTTGTGTTTGATTCCCAGCATTACTCGGTCAAAAATGAGCTGGGACTTTCAGATGTTTTAGCGCTTTTGGGGGGTTTAATTCTGTTTGATTAACCACCGGGTAAAGGCAGTGCTCTGTACTTTTGGTACTTGTGTAAAGTAAAATAAAAGTGTTTAGTTTTTTACTTTTAGTTTTTTAGCATTTAGTTTTTCTCCCTGGTATTCGTGTCAGGGCCTCCCAAAGTTTCCCCAATACCTGTCCTGGAGGATGTGAGCCTGTGCACTGTGTGCAGGGTTTAAGGACTGATGATAGTAGCAGGACTGGCCCCAGTCACCTACCATCACTCTCTCTTCAAATAAATGCTGGACAGGCAGGACAAAGCAGAACACCACTCCTTCCTCTGGCACCATAAAAGGGCCTTGTTGTCACTTTCAGATATGTATGTGTTGCATGTCGAAATGAATGAATTCCCAGACGTGCATATAGTTTGATGGGTTCGTTTTTAATCTCTTCACTGCTTACATTACACGGCATTCAGTAGCAGTACACTAGCGCTGCGCGCGCTCACAACACTACTCTAAACACTTCTTCTTCTCTTCCTACTTCACGCCCACACCTCTCTTCTGTGGGCGCCCTCTCCTGTAGGATCACTATAACTACATGCCTGCTTGAGCTTTACTCACTATAAACTAATGCATTTGCATCAACGTTAATTTAAACACATTTCCCCATCATAAATGTATAATGCAAACGAACTAGATGAACAATAACAATAAAATAACATAAAATAAAAACATTTGGGGGGTATTCCTTCTCTGAACACTAACATTACAGGGAATGTTATTATGAGCCCCACACTCTCCCCTCCAAAAATGAATGCTGTCTCAGCATTCCATAGTTCCCAGAGTCTCATAGAGTCTTGCAAAGAAGTACATAAGGGAGTCAGTCTCTTTACTTGATGCTCATTAGTCTTGAACCTGTCATTGCATGACATTTATCTCCCATTTCATGTCATCTGCTGAAATAGACACCACTGGCCACATGATGTCTGAAACATTGCTCCGTCATGGGACGGGCCATATGCATCAAGTGCTGAAAGTTTGCAACCGTAAACATACTCTATGCTCTATACACAGACCCACATAAGTGCTGTTCTGACTGAATCATCATATTTTAGCAATCTATGTGTCAATGTCTGTTTACTGGTACTTTATGTGTATTAAAGTAAACATAATCCCATTAACTTTGTCTTCATTATGAACCTTTGAACTGTGTTTTAACTACTTCCCATAGCAACTATGAAATCAAATGACTCTATGTGTAATAGAGGGTGTACCTAATGTATCATATGTCAATGTTGTTGGTGGGTGCCTTAGTCTGAAAGGATACTTTCTTTGTGGCAGGTGAGTTGATGCTGGGCTGATGTCGTTTGCCCCCCCGGATGATGTCTCCTGTCCCCCGTCTGCCACCTCATTCTCATCCTCCAGATCATCTGCCGACTTCTCTGAATTTCTGTCCTCTTCATCACACATTTCCATGGGCAGTACATGCTCGCATTCTGGCTCTTGCTCCACATCTGCTTCCATTGCCCTTGAACTGAACTCATCCTCTTCCACTCTTGGTCGGCTTTTTCTCTCTGCACGTTGCTGTTTTGGCAATGTAGTCCAGCCTCTCCAGTCATCCTCGTCCTCAGAATCCTCTTTCATCTCAGCCTTCACTTGATGTGTGTCCTTTTTCCCCTTCGCCACTGTCACTTTCCTCCTTGACTGTGTTTTACTCTCGTTCTGCTGGACATCATCAAAAGGTAGGAAGTCGCAAGGCAGCAAAAAGTTTTGGTGTAGGACCCTCGCTTCCCCTGGGCCACGTTCTGGCTTAACCACATACACTGGGCCGTCTGCATACTTCCTGTCCGTCACAACATGCACTCTATCCTCCCAGTATGACCGGAGTTTCCCCGGACCGCCTCTTTCTCCCCGATTCCTCACCAAAACTCTGTTTCCTGGTTGTAGATCTGCTCCATATATCTTCTTGTCGTAGCCTTGTTTTGCTCTCCTCTGCTCCTTCTGAACGGTCCTTGATGCCAATTCATATGCCTCTTTCATGCGCTTTCTCCACTTGGCAGCATACTCACTGTGCGACGCTCCACTCTCCCTTGGCTTCAAGCGGAACATTACATCGATGGGCAGCCTCGGGTGTCTGCCATACAGAAGGTAATAAGGGGCATAACCTGTCACTTCGCTGCGTGTACAGTTATACGCGTGGACGACCTTGTTTAGAGAGCTTTTCCAATCAGCCTTGGCTTGACTTGGGAGCGATCTCAGCATCGACAACAATGTTCTGTTAAATCTTTCCACTTGCCCATTTCCAGCAGGGTGGTATGGAGTCGTGTGGGAATGTTGAATATCACAGATTACCTCCATGTGTTCAAACAACTTGTTTTCAAATTCCCTTCCCTGATCGTGGTGGAGTTTAGTAGGGAACCCATATCTGAGAACAAAGTCGCCAAAGATCTTTTCTGCTGCTGTTTTTGCAGACTTATTTTTGCAAGCGTACGCTTGGGCAAAGCGTGTGAAGTGGTCCATTAATACCAGGATGTATTCGTAGCCACCCTTGCAGCCCTCCAGATGCAGAAAATCCACTGATACCAGTTCGAAAGGGTAAGTTGTCACTATATTGACCAATGGAGCTCTCGTCACTTTATTGGGACGCTTGCGTTTCAGACAGCTACACACCTTGATGACATAATGTTCCACATTAGCCTGCATGTGAGGCCAATAAAACCTGTCCCGGATGAGGCTGAGTGTGCGCTCAACTCCCTGGTGGCCCATCTCCTCATGAAGCTCCTTGAACACTAACTGGCGGTATTTTCCGGGCAGCACTGTCTGGGTGCGTCCTGCTGATCGTCGACACAGTACTCCTTCCTCATCCACAAACAGCCGGTTTCTCTGCCTATACAGAACAGTCAACTCATCACGACCATCTCGTCCCACCAACTTCGGCCAACGTTCCGCTAGCACGTACTCCCGCACCTTTCCAAGCACTGGATCTTTTTCTTGGGCTGCTCTCAGTTCCTCTGGGGTCACTTTGGTCTCTTGTGTTGTTCCTTGCTCCAGCTCTACCTCAGAGCAAATTGTTGTTAGGGTGATTGGACACATCCAGGGCTCATCTTCCTCCGGCTTCCGAAGAAGTGCGTCTGTGACAGCAACTATGACTCTTGGGCTAGCCTCTTGCGAACAGGTCTGCATGTAACTCTCCATGTCCAAAGGCATTCTTGACAGCCCATCAGCATCTCGGTGTACACGGCCTGGTCTATATTTGATGGTAAAGTTGTAGTCAGCCAACTCTGCTATCCATCTGTGGGTGGTGGCATTGAGCTTGGCCGTGGACAAAACATATGTCAGGGGGTTGTTGTCCGTATAGACCACAAAGGAGGTTGCGTGATATAAGTATTCACAGAATCGTTCACAAATGGCCCATTTCATTGCCAGGAACTCTAGTTTCCCCGAGTGCAAATGATAATTCTTCTCTGGAGCTGTTAGGGTCCGAGACCCAAAGCCAATGACCACCAGTTTCCCTTTCTGCCTCTGATACAGAACGGCACCCAGTCCGTCTTGCGATGCATCACAATGTAAGATGAAGGGCTGTTCAAAATCAGGGTAGCCTATAATGGGAGGATGCAGCAAGAACTCAAGGAGTTGGTTGAGGACATTCTGATGTTGTTCTGTCCAAGCTATAGGCCAACTGGAATGAAGTTGAGCTGTCTTTCTCACTTTGCCCCGACCCTTCTTACCGTTGTCCTCTTTACCACTTGTCCCCTCTCCTGGAGGCTTCCCTGTTGACAACAGTTCATAGAGGGGTCTGGCCATTTGGGAAAAACTGGGAATGTACGTGCGATAATATGACAGGAACCCCAGCAGTTGTCTCAGGTCTCCGACCGTCTTAGGCTTACGGTCTCTTAGTGCTTGCACGGGTGCAATTTCCTTGGGGTCCATAGTGTAGCCCCCTTTAGAAACTATTTTCCCCAGAAACTTTACCTCAGCCCTGAACAATTCACACTTCTTAGCCGTAAGCTTCACTCCATGATCTTGGTAGCGGCGTAACACTTCCTTAACATCACGGAGATGCTCCTCAAATGTCTTGCTATGCACGAGGTTATCATCTAAGTATGGAAGGCAGGTGTCATCCCGGAGTCCTACTAAACACTCCTCCATACTTCGCTGGAATTCGGCAGGGGCAGAGGACAGCCCAAAGGGGATCCTAACCCATTCATAAAGGCCCCATGGTGTTATGAAGGCTGTGTATGGTCGACTCCCCTCCTCCACAAACCCCTGATGATACGCCTTCCCCTGATCCAGGACCGAGAACCATGTACTTCCACATAAACTGTTTAGCATGTCCTGTACCCGTGGGATAGGATGACGATCTGGGATGGATTTGCGGTTGAGCTCCCGGTAATCTATACAAAGATGTAAACTACCATCTTTCTTTCGGACACAAACGATCGGAGATGCATAGGAGGAGCGAGATTTCTGAATCCATCCTTTATTCAAAAGGTCTTCCACATATTCTTTCACCTCCTTGTGTAGTGGTTTTGGAACGGACACATATGTGTGCTTTACTGGTGTAGTGTCACTCAGTCTGATTCTCATTTGGAGTGACGGGATGCAACCCACATCGTTCTCATCCTTTGAAAATGCTGCACACTCCTCCCTCAGCAGCTGTTTAACTTTTCTCTGTTGCTCTGGGTTGAGATGTTCAATTGACACTGGTGGGTCCCATAGAACACCATTAGAATCCTGTCCAGTGTTGTCAATCTCTTTCAGATCTTTCACCTCACGGCTTATCACGTCCTTCCCTTCAGTGACCACTACTCCCGCTGTCACCACATCCTCTCCAATATCATTCCATTCTGACTTCACAGTAGCAGGTTTGGTGTCTGCTGGATAAATGGACCTGACTTGCTGAACTCGTCCTAGTACAGTGCGGGGAGCAAGCATAATGTCCACATTGCTGATGTTGGTAACTGGAATGTGAACTTTAGTCAAGTTTCCCTTCTGAAGGCTGATCACCATCTTAGTTACATCAAGTCTCTCAGGCCATTGTGGAATAACTTCTGGTTCGAACAGGACTTCCTGTTTGGAAACTAGAGGACCAGCTCTCACTCTGCATTTCACCGCTTTAGTCTGTCCGGCAGCAACTACTGTAGTAATCCGTCCAACTTTCACAATTCCTTCTCTTACGACTTGGCCGTCATTCTGCATCATTTTAATCAATACAACCGCTTTATTGCAGTCACATGAAAAGGCTTCCTTTACCACTTCTGGAATTATATCAGGGTGCTGCTCCATTCCCTTTGTCACCAGCTGCTGAATAACATTATAGCCAATGATCGGAGGCTGCCCCACGCCCTGCTCACTGGAGAGAAGCACAGGCACCAGAAGTTCTGCCTGGGCCCCTCTTTTCCGCCCAAGTTGAAACTTCAACTCCACCCATCCCGAGAAGGGTATATCGGTTTGGTTGGCTGCTCGGCCAATGAGGGTTTCACCTTCGTCCAGCAGCTCACTTAAGCTGCGTGTCGCAATGTGGGGAAAACAAATATTCTTCCATTCCTCATTAATGATGGTCACCTGCGACCCTGTGTCCCAGAGCGCCTGCACCGGCACGCTTTCAAAGAAACAGTCGACCATACATCTTGGACCAATGAGGTTCTCCAATTTTGGATGTCGTCGTAAAGGTATGTGGTTGGTGTAGGTGGTAGCTCTAACATGCTCGGTTTTTCCTCTTTGTTCTAACTCCGCCTCCGGCTGTTTAATTCTTTGTCGCAGGAGCTCTTGAGTTTTCTCTTGTGGGTCACAGTAACTCAGAATGGAGGTTGAACTGTCTGGTCTCATTGAATGAACAGATATTTTTACATCACTTCTGCCCTCTGCTGAATTCTTTGGCGCTCTACAGCCCCGGGCGGCATGACCCACAGCTCCACATCTGAAACAGTGCTCGCATCGATCCTCTTCTCCTTTCTCCTGACAAGCTCTGCATCCCTTTCTGTAGCTGGGCCTTCCCTTGACTATACGCTCAGGAGGGTTTTGTCCTTTTCGGAGTTCCGCAACTTCGTCTCTCAGGAGTTTTACCATCTCATATAACTCTGATTCTCTCCGCCCCTCCGTTGCTGATGTCTCTTTGCCTTTCCGTCTGACAACCTCACTTGTTTGTTCCTGAACCAGCACTTTGGCAGTCATTTCATCCTGCATGCATGGATGAGCCTGCACTTCTGGACACAATTTGTGTACTTTTGCCACTTTACTTCCGGTGCTCTTCTTTTGTTTATTTAGTCTCTCTGTTTCATCACCGGCTGCTTCGTTCATTTTGTTTATCAGCATTTCATCTGAGATTTTTGAATCGTCCAGGTACGGCCTCATCTGAAATTTAATATGATCACTGGTCAAACCTGTGCCAACCGAGCGTAGAAACTTTTTCTGAATGTGCTCCGTACTGAAATACTCGCCACCTTCTTCGCAAGAGCGCAACAGTTTTTCTTTTAGCTCAATGGCTCTGAAAAGGAAGGCTTGTGGTGATTCATTGGCACTTTGAGTGATGTTCAACAGTTTGTAGTACAGGTCTGTAGAACTGTCCTCTTTGAAATGTCCCTTCAATATTGTTTTCAGCTGTGAAAGTGTGAGATCTCTTTTAATTTCCAACATATTGCGTAGACTCAATCCTGGGCTTATAGCTTTTATTACTGCTTCAATAATTTCTGCTTCACAGTGGCCTCTCCTCAGTCCTCTGTCAACCTGGTGCATCAAATTAGTGAATGACAGTTTATCCTTTTGCCCACTCTCTCCAATCTGACCGCAGACTTTGAAATCTCTCCTCACAGTGACTTCAGGGGCCATGCCAATAAATTCTTGCTGTTCTAGGGGCTGATTTTTCCCTCTCTCGCCCTCTTTCACTTTTAATCTTCCCATTTTATCTCTCATCGTAGTATTTCCGATCTGTTGTTCAGAGGGATTTTGCTGTGAATCTGCCTCATTCACTACATCCTGTTCAATCCGGGAGCTGACTGTCTCGATTTTATTACTGCCGTCATCTTCCTCATCCTCGTTCTCTCGCGCCTCCATGAACGACAACATTGAACACAAATATTGCTTCGCCACGTCTTCTTCCTCGCTATCAATCGCGGCGTCAATCGACTCTGTAATCTTTCTGATAAGTGCGCGCTTAGTAGAGACATTTGCGGTAGGGATTTTGTTACAATCACATACCTCCTTCACTTGTTCGAGCGTCAACAGCCACAGTCTCTCCGTTACACGTTCGGCTAGAGCTTCCAGATCCATCTCACGCTAGTATGCACGCGCGCTTCCTCGGCCGAAACTCTCCGCTCTCACGCGGTGTTCCTTCTCGTGATCCCTTCGGCTCGCACTTCGTCTCTCACTCCGGCTCGCACTTCTCACAAATCCCAGCGGTGCCTCCAAGTTTGTTGCATGTCGAAATGAATGAATTCCCAGACGTGCATATAGTTTGATGGGTTCGTTTTTAATCTCTTCACTGCTTACATTACACGGCATTCAGTAGCAGTACACTAGCGCTGCGCGCGCTCACAACACTACTCTAAACACTTCTTCTTCTCTTCCTACTTCACGCCCGCACCTCTCTTCTGTGGGCGCCCTCTCCTGTAGGATCACTATAACTACATGCCTGCTTGAGCTTTACTCACTATAAACTAATGCATTTGCATCAACGTTAATTTAAACACATTTCCCCATCATAAATGTATAATGCAAACGAACTAGATGAACATTAACAATAAAATAACATAAAATAAAAACATTTGGGGGGTATTCCTTCTCTGAACACTAACATTACAGGGAATGTTATTATGAGCCCCACATATGGTTTATGTTAAGCCACATCTTTGTGGATTTTGTGGCACTACTTTTGTGGAATTGGATGATGTCAGCTTATGACTTTAATTACAAATGTACATCATATTGTACAACGGTACAGTGAAGCATGGCTCTGCATTGCAACTCTTTCACTTGCACACACAACCAACACCACACTTTATGTAAAAAAGACAGGAGAGCATTATTTATTATCTTTGTCTTCAGTAAAGCAGATGTAAAACACTACAATGGGGATGTGTTGCTCTCAGGAGGAGGCTGTATTTGCACAATGACATCCTGGCTCTGGCTAAATCTACATCTGTCCACTGCAGAGGCTAATAACCACAACCTGGAAGAGGAACTATATAAATGTATCAAAGTATAATATAACCTTATAACATTTACAGTAGGTTTTAGTCTTCACTCACCCACTATGCTTGTAAAACATGTTAGGCCATATATGCTGTTGAAAGAGTTGCAATGCAGAGCCTTGCTCATGGCATACATACCTGTAGGCCCTATTCACCAATGGTCTTACAAATGTTTAATTCTCCCTAACAACCAGAGTTATTATTTTATTAGTTTCACACCCAGTGCTACTTAGTTGTACTAAAAAACAAGTTATATTAGTTCAGTTTTAGTCTACCATCACCTCGCTAACTTTTATTTTGAAAGTGTTTCCGGTTACTGTAATGTTCTGCTTTATATTATTCAATAAAGACACTCATGAACATTTCTGCTGCTAGCTCCATGTGTTAGCAGGCTCTCTTTATTTTGGTCTCCCAACACTTGTCTTGTTCACTGTATGTAACATCACTCAACAGGAAAGGTTATACTGCCACCTTGTGGTTACTCAATAAAATGCCTATCTTTACATCCCCTTTCCAAAGTTATAAGACAAAGACATTGAACATTTTAACTTAACTTTAAACTTTTGCTTGCAATAAAGCCTTACAAAATGCAAAAAATCAACATATTGCAAAGTACTCGTACCTCAAAGAAATAACAATAACTATAACAAGGCACTCTACTTTAAACAACACTGCCTCATATTTTCTCAATAAGTCTCTCAGGTGGTTTTCTAGGTCTAGTAGACCTTCTGAGTGGTTCAATCATTTGAGAGTCTGTGGTAAGAGGCTCAGCTTGGTGTGCATTTGGTGTATCAATTTGTTTTTCAGTCTCAGCTTCACCGTGTTTGTCAATGTCCACATGAGTCTTTAACAGACTCCTCCTGTTTCTCCTCACTTTATGTCCATCCTCTGTTTCCACAATGTAAGATCTAGGTCCGACTTCACTGAGCACTATCGCTTTTCTGTCCCAGCGATTAGGTCCCTCAATTCTCACAGTGTCCTTTTCACAAAGAGGTTCTAGACTTTTTGTAGCTCTGTCATAGGCCATTTTTTGTCTGATTTTGAGTTTCTTTTTGTTGTTCATCCATTTGTTATTGTCTTGTCCTGGTTGCAATTGCGGTAGTGTGGTGCAGAGCTTGCGTTTCATAAGAAGCTCAGCGGGGGACGCTCCACACTCCAGAGGTGCAGCTCTGTAGCTTCCCAGATAGCAAACTGACATTGAATCAACGTGGAAATATGACATCGAAACAACGTTGATCTGACATTGTTTTGCTCATCGAATTAACGTTGAACCAACGTCAGACGCGTCATTCTTTCAAAACTAACGGAAAATCAACTTGAAATCAACGCGTTGTTTCAACGTTATGAAAGCAAACCAATTTTCGATTTTCATTTAGCTTTGAAGAATGCCGCGTCTGACGTTGGTTCAACGTTAATTCGATGAGCAAAATCAACGTTGTTTCAATGTCATGAGAGACGTCGTTTCCACGTTGATTCAATGTCAGTTTGCTGTCTGGCTTAGTAAAGCGAGGTGAGGATCAGTCTTACCATCCTTGGCTTTCTTCAGTAGCCTCTTAACAATTTGTACTCCCTTCTCAGCCTGACCATTGGCTTGTAGGTACAACGGGCTTGAGGTAACATGTCTGAATCCATAGTGCTTTGCAAACTCTTTAAACTCTCCACAATCATACTGCGGACCATTGTCACTCACAACACATTGTGGGATTCCGTGTCTGGCAAAGAACCCTTTCATGTGCAATATGACAGACTGTGCGTTGGTGCTGGAGAGTTGTGCAATCTCAGGGTAGTTCGAGTAATAGTCTATAACAAGAAGATAGTCCTTGCCATGCAGATGAAATAAATCTGTGCCTACCTTCTGCCAAGGAGCATTGGGTAGTTCAGCCACCAGCATTGGCTCATTGACTTGTTTGTAGTGGTGTCTGAGGCAGATGTCACATTTCGCAATTGTTTCCTCTATGTCTTTGTTAATACCTGGCCAGTAGATTGCTTCACGTGCTCTTCTCTTGCATTTTTCTACTCCCAGGTGTCCTTCATGTCCTTGCGCATGGTCTGAGGAATAACAATCCTGTTTTTTCTCAGCAGGAGTCCTTTTGACATACACAGCTCTGCCCGCACCGGGAAAAACTGTGGGCACACTCCTTTTGACCAGCCGTTGTTTACACAATGAGCCACTTTGAGCAGCATAGGGTCTACTGCTGTCTCTCGAACAATCTGCCCCAGACAGCAAACTGACATTGAATCAACGTGGAAACAACGTCTCTCATGACATTGAAACAACATTGATTTTGCTCATCGAATTAACGTTGAACCAACGTCAGACGCGGCATTCTTCAAAGCTAAATGAAAATCGAAAATTGGTTTGCTTTCATAACGTTGAAACAACGCGCTGATTTCAAGTTGATTTTCCGTTAGTTTTAAAAGAATGACGCGTCTGACGTTGGTTCAACGTTAATTCGATGAGCAAAACAATGTCAGATCAACGTTGTTTCGATGTCATGTTTCCACGTTCATTCAATGTCAGTTTGCTATCTGGGGCTGCAGCATGGTGTCTGTTGCAGGCAGTGAGGCAGTGACCATGTTGATGTGCGTTTCAATTTCCTCTGCTGCAGTGTTCTCGGCTGTGTCACTGTTGAGTTCTGGTGCTCTAGAAAGTGTGTCCGCAAGCACTATGTATTTACCTGGCGTGTATATTAGGTCAAAATCATAGCGCTGCAATGTCATCATCATCCGTTGGATTCTGGGCGACATGTCATGATTCGTTTTACGGATTGATATGAGCGGTTTATGATCAGTTTCTGCTGTGAATGTGGGCAGTCCATACACATAAGTGTGAAATTTTCCACACCCAAACACTAGGCCCAGCGTCTCCTTCTCGATCTGAGCATAGCGTTGCCATTTTTCTTCGTTCAATTGTAGCAATACGGCTCCTAGTCCGTCTTTTGATGCATCAGTGGAGATTTTAATTGGTTTTGTTGGATCAAAGTAGGTTAAAACTGGTTCAGCAGTCACAATTCTCTTCAGTTCTTTCCATTCTTTTTCATGTTTTGTTGTCCACTCAAATGCAGCATTGTGATACAACAGTTCTCTGAGACATTTAGACCCCGTTTACACCTGGTATTAAAATGCGATCTGTATCCAGATAAGTTATCCGGGTAATAAGTACTGATTCCATTTACACCTGGCCACATAAATGTGTTTTTGCAAAACGGATATAAATCCGATCTTCACCTCCTGCGTTATTGCAGATTTATTGGATTGCACGCCACCAAAAGCAACAGATCTGAGCGGCATTTTATTGATCATCAGCTAATTTCCAAATCAGAGACATCAATAAGAGAGAGTGGCAACAGGCCTGGTAAGATAATTTCGTTTCTTTACTTGAAGATGTGTTAACTGCGTCTGTGACTTACTTTCACTTTTATTTGCGATGTTTGCACGTTGAATAGACGCTCAGCTGCTCATCTGCGGTGATGCGTGTCGCGTGTCGCATCTGACTAGGCTATAACATGACATAGCCTATATAACACGCTCTCACTCGTTTATTTTTTAGCATTTTTGGGAGGAGTAAAATATACATATGTGGTTTCAACAACCAGATTGCGTTTACACCTAGTAAAGATCCGGACACAATGCGAGCCAGACTACCTCCAGATGTGGTCAGGCAGATCCGATCACAACGCGTTTACACCTTGCATTAACATGCGTTTTTTATTATCCGGATAACTTATCTGGATACAGATCGCATTTTAATACCAGGTGTAAACAGGGTCTTAGTTTTTGAGGAGAGGTTGGGTATGAACTTACCCAGAAAGTTAACCATCCCCATTGCTCGCAACACTCCTTTTTTATCAGTTGGAGCCGGCATATTCAGTATGGCTTGCACTTTTGTGTTGTCTGGGAGTACGCCGTTTGCCTCCAAAGAATGTCATTTCTGTCACTCCAACACGACATTTCTCTCTTTTTAGTTTTAGTCCATACTTTTTCACTCTCTGTAACAGCTTCTCAAGTCTCTCATCATGTTGTTGTTTTGAGTTTCCCCAGACAACTAAGTCATCAATGTACACTCGTGTTCCTTCCAGACCCTCTATTATTGACTCCATAGCTCTGTGAAAAATCTCTGGCGCCGACTTAATGCCAAATGGAAGCCTCAGAAAACAGTAACGCCCAAACGGCGTGTTAAAGGTGGTGTACCTGCTGCTTTCTGGGTCCAATTTCAGCTGCCAAAATCCATGCGAAGCATCTAGTTTGCTGAAGTAATTTGCACCGGCCATGTCGCTCAGGATTTCTTCTCGCTTAGGGATTTGATAATGTTCTCTTTTAATATTTTCATTCAAATCTTTAGGATCTAGGCAGACACGTAATTCAGAGGAGTTTCTTTTTTTAACACATGTGATGGAATTAACCCAGTCTGTGGGCTCTTCCACTCGCTCGATGACTCCCATCTGTGTCATTCTGTTCAGTTCCTTTTTAAGTTCAGCTTTCAGAGGGGCTGGCACTCTCCTTGGGGCATGCACCACAGGTTTAGCATCTTCTTTGAGCTGTATTTTGTATGTGTAAGGCAGTGTTCCATGTCCTTTAAAGACCGACGAGTATTTGTTCGCAATACTTTTACTACCTTCGCTTTGTGACAGCTTTTTAGTCTGATTGTCTATTTTTATGTTGTCGCTTTTGATCTGGTAGATCCTCTTGACTAGTCCAAGATCTTCAGATGCTTTGTCTCCAAGGATCGACTCGTGTCCAGTTGGCACTATTGTAAACATCAAGTTGTGTTGTCTGCCTTTTGCAGTTACTTTGAGCCTACAACCACCCATAGTTTGTATTGGCTGATTGTTGTATGCTTTTAATGACATTTCCTTGTCAGTGACTCTTTTTTGGTTTCTCTGCAAGAGCTTTTAGATCATTTTCATTGATCAAGTTGGATTTGGCCCCAGTGTCAATTTTGAAGGTTACTAGTGTCCCATTGACTAACAGAGGTGCAGTCCATTTGTCATCTTTTACTGCACGTATTGACTGCTCTGTGTCACTAGCATTTTGAGGCTGCACGTAGTTTCTCACACGACACCATTTTGATGAAAAATGTATCGCTCAAATCATCACTGTCATCTGGGTCTTCCTGCACTGTGTGTATTTTTTTTTTGGTATGACACATTCTCGCATAGTGATTTTGCTTTTTACACTTTGCACATGTTTTCCCAAATGCAGGGCATTGTCTTGATCCATGCATTTCACCACACTTCTTACAGTCAAACTGTGTTTGATCATCGTCTCTGTTTTTGTCTTTTTGTTTGAATTTGAACCGTGCTTTTCCTTTCATTTTCACTACGCTCACGGATTCGCTTTCTTGGTATGCGGCTGCTTGAAAAGTAAGAGCATGTTGCTTTGCCAGCTCATTAGCTTGACATATCTTTATTGCACTTTCAAGTGTGAGATCCGTTTCCCTCAGCAGCTTTTCTCTTAGCTTCTTCTCATTTGTGCCAAATACAATCTGATCCCTAATCATTGAGTTTTTCAGATCACCAAAGTTACAGGACTGAGCTTTTATTTTGAGATCGGTGAGATAATTATCAAACGACTCACCAGGCTGCTGGAGAAGAGAACGAAATACGTATCTCTCGTAAGTTTCATTTTTCTTCGAAAGACAGTGTTCATCAAATTTTTTTAGGACCTCGTCAAACTTGTCTTTATCGTCGGGTTCATTATATACAAAGGTGTTGAATACCTCAATAGCTTCCACTCCGGCAATGGTTAGCAAAAGGGCTATTTTTCTTTCTTCCTCCCGACGATCAACTCCTACCGCGGCAATGTAGAGCTGAAATTGTTGCTTGAAGGTTCGCCAGCTCGCATCCACATTCCCCGTCATTTTCAGCGGAGTTGGTGGTTTTACTGCGTCCATCGTGCATCAGTTCTTTACCAATAACTCCTGGTACCATGTAATGTTCTGCTTTATATTATTCAATAAAGACACTCATGAACATTTCTGCTGCTAGCTCCATGTGTTAGCAGGCTCTCTTTATTTTGGTCTCCCAACACTTGTCTTGTTCACTGTATGTAACATCACTCAACAGGAAAGGCTATACTGCCACCTTGTGGTTACTCAATAGAATGCCTATCTTTACAGTTACATTCACTTCCAAATAAGGAATAGACCACGTGACTTCCGTTTTTGGTTAATAAACGAAAAACGAATTGACAGAAGTTCAAAGACTCACTTCATTCTTTGTTAAAAAAGGAATAACGATAAAATGATCGCCCGAAAAACGGGCAGTTTTTAATTGGTTTTTCGTTTTTTGATTCTGACACCAAAAACGGTTATTTGGTTTTTCTATTTGAAACAAAAAACAAAAAAAAACGGTATTTTCGTTTCATAATTACAAACGAATTACGGATTATCCAGAGATCCCCTGACCCAGAATCACAGATCAGATCTGAACTCCCAGGAGCAAAGATATCGGGAAATGCGTACCGGTGTAGTGTTAACCACACCTAATACATCACATCCAGTCCAAGCAGAGCTGGATGTGTGAGGGAGAACCAAATAGAGCAATGCGTTGTACCAACGATGTGAAATGTTGACTGACTTTAGTTTGACTTTAGTTCTCCCTAAGAAACTCCACCACCTCGGGGGTGAGTCTCCATTCCCTGGGCCTGCCTCAACAGGAAATCTGCTCCGATATACGAGACCATCAGTGTTTTATCCGAAAGGACAAACACATAGTGACCTCAAGGGTCTGGCAGGAAGTATTGAGATTTTCGGGAATACCGCCATCACTTTTAGCCAATTTTGTGCTAAAAGGTAGATGGTCCTGCCAAGTACCATCCGCCGAGCAACCACTCATGATCACCCCCATCTTGTCAGGGAAGCATCCGTCGATAGCATTATGCGTCGACAAGAAGCCCCAAAAACTGGGCTTGGGCGAGGGACCAAGGCTCTTCGACATGACGAAGCACGAAGGCAAAGCCGCGTGACCTTGATCATGCGAAACGTTTTTCTCCTCGGAGAAAACCCCTTGGTCCTGAGCCATCACTGCATGGGTCTCATGTACAGAAGGCCAAAAGTAACTACGTTGGACACAGCTGCCATGAGAGACACCAGTCTAAAAAATGCTTGACAGTGAGTAACTGGCCTAGATATACCCCCCCAACTTGTCAAGTCAAGTCAAGTCACATTTATTTATATAGCGCTTTTCACAATACAGATTGTATCAAAGCAGCTTCACAGTGATAACATGTAAGTAGCACAACACAGATCAACAACATTGCTAAACACTAAATAAATAACCCCAACTGAGCAAGCTCAAAGCAAGCCAAAAGCAAGGCGACAGTGGCAAGGAACCAAACTCCATCAGATTGGATGGAGAAAAAACCTTGGGAGAACCCAGGCTCAGTCGGGGGCCAGTTCTCCTCTGGCTTACATTCATATTGTTTAAATATAAATATTAAATATAAATATTGTTTATGAATCAAACGGCGCCATAACATATCGCAGGCGTTGAGTCGTCTCATCACAGGCGTTGAGTCGTCTCATCACAGGCGTTGGGGCATCCGAAATCCCCGTGAGAGGCTGGACACAAAACTGGACCTGACGAACGCCATTTACTCGGGACAAGCGTCCCGAGATAACAGCAGAAAGGCAGATGGGAAATAATTAGCATAGCTGATGTTCATAATAATTTCCGTTATAACTCACAAACTCTCCGTAACCCGAACTCTCCGCAACCCAACCATACGCGCCGACCCGTTTGTCTAAGAGGCTGTCGAGCCCCACTGGTGCGTTAAGCAGTTTCAGTGGCAAACGGTTCCGTATGGCATAACAGAGGACTAGAAGGTAAGCATTATGTGAATGCTTGACTAAAGAGATGCGTCTTTAATCTAGTTTTAAACTGTGTCAGCGAGTCAGAGGCTCGGACCGTATCGGGAAGGCCATTCCAGAGTTTTGGAGCTAAATGCGAGAACGCCCTCCCTCCTTTACTGGACTTCGATATCCTAGGAATGACCAGAAGCCTTGAATTTAGTGATCTTAAGGAACGCGGTGGATTGTAGGGCGAAAGAAGGTCCGTTAAGTACATAGGTGCTAAACCATTTAGGGCTTTATAGGTCAGTAGTAGTATTTTGTAGTTGATGCGGAACATAATAGGTAACCAGTGTAGAGATGATAAAATCGGTGTTATATGATCATATTTTCTTGACCTAGTAAGAACTCTAGCAGCTGCATTTTGTACTAACTGTACACTCTAAAAAGAGATGTGTTAAAAAACAACACACATCATGTGTTGATGGTATTTTGACACAAGTTGTGTAGTTTTTAACACACAATGTGTGTTAAAATGTAACTGGATAGAATTTTAATGGGTGGAGGGAAGTTTGTGTTTATGAACCTAATTAGAGGTAGTATACTTTCTATGGTATCCCATAACAAGCTCTAAAATAAATTGAACAATACATTACAATAAATAAATAAAATCTTAATTCATAAAAAACTTCAGATTAATGAGTGTTTTTGGCAGCCAATCACATCATGCCTCGGTTTCAATGTTTTTTTCAAATGCTGATTTCACTTGTTATTAATAACTAATTTATTATAACAAACAATTTATTTCTGTCAGACGTCTACAGAAACACTTATTGAGAATTACCAGGTTTTGTGTTAACGATTCATTGAATGTTTGTTTTGATGTCACCAGAATCGTGATTAGTGGCAGCTTTATTTGGGCTCTTGACCCTTCACTCTTTACTATTCGTTTCTCTGTTTGCTGTTTCTGTGTATTTATTTTGCACAGCTGAAACAGTTGAAATTATCTTGAGGAAAAAGATCATTAAATGATCATTTTTCAACATGATGTTTTTTAACATAGCAAGAGAAGTTTAATGTTTAAGAGATAACTTATATTTGATCACTTATATTTGATTACAGATACTCAGTGTTTAAATTATATTATGGTGTATGTTACCTTATGTTATAATTCTTTAAAAAAATATGTTTAGAGGAAGTTTAAAGCTGCAGCAGAAACTAGTCAAATACAGACATCAAGATTCAGCATATGACTCTCAACAATGGTGGCAAAGCTTCATGTCTCTAGTATGAAGCTCATCCATAAGTCCCAGCATGCATTGCGGCATGAAACTTTTCGTTTGTCACCATTATTGAGATCCATACGCTGATTCTTGATATCTGTGTTTGACTGGTTTCTGCCGTAGCTTTAAACTTTTTTTGTCATTCTGCACTTTTTGATTGCTGGATGTAGTTTCACAAAACCTTCAGAACTAACAATAAATCATTAAAATAAGGCACTCCATCCATATACTCAAAAACTTGATCATAACTTGCTGATTATGACATCATCAAGAACCTTCTGATCATACTTTCTCTCACCATAACAGCTATTTTTGATTAAAATACAGTTGCATCAGGCAGAGAAACACTAAAACAAGAGTAAAGGGTCAAGAGCCCAAATAAAGGAGCCATTAATCACGATTCTGGTGACTTGAAATAAAACTGAAATGAAACATCAAATCTCTGTTAATTCTCAATAAGAGCTTGTCTATGTAGATTAATGATGTTTAAAACATCCAAATGTTCAAACAAACTCTATTAAACATCACTGGACTACATAAACACAAGTTACCAATACGTGTCAGTGTTCATCCAAAAACTTCTGTAAGCACACGGGAAGTAACTCTGGCAAATACTCTCCGACTACAGTCACATGTGACGCATATCTGACACAAGTTGTGTTACTATAACACATTAGTGTGTAAAAGGTTTCAACAACACACTGCTGCTGTCTAACACATTAGTTGTGTTAAACGCAACACAAAATGTGTAATCCTTATAAACACAGAGATGTGTAAAGAAACGACACAGGTTGTGTGTTAAATTTGACACAACATGTGTTGTCCTTGAGCAAACACACTACATGTGTTAAAATCTACAAAACGTGTTAAAATCTACACAACATGTGTTAAAATCTACACAAAATGTGTTGTCCCTGAGCACACACACTACATGTGTTAAAATCTACACAGCATGTGTTAAAATCTACACAAAATGTGTTGTCCCTGAGCACACACACTACATGTGTTAAAATCTACACAGCATGTGTCATTTTTAACATCTCTTTTTACAGGTTGTGTTATTTACAAAATCATTTTATAAGAGTGCAAATAAAACTTATTTACACACAATATTTTGTCAGTTGCTACATTTTAATCTAATTCAAAGTGCAAACTTAGTGAAATCACACTCCCTGTGTTAAGAACAATAACACACTGGTTGAGTTAAAAGTAACACAAAATGTGTTGTCCTTAACTAGACACACAGGTGTGTTAAGATATAACACAGGTTGTGTTGTTTTTAACACATCCATTTTAAGAGTGTAGCTTGTTTATTGAGGATGCAGGACAACCGGCTAATAAAGCATTACAGTAATCTAGTCTCGAGGTCATGAATGCGTGAACTAATTTTTCTGCATCAGAAATAGATAGCATGTTACGTAGCTTAGCAATGTTTCTAAGGTGGAAAAAGGCTGTTCTTGTAACATATGAAATATGATTTTCGAACGACAAGTTGCGGTCTAGTATAACACCCAGGTCTTTTACTGTTGTGGATAAAGTAACAGGACATCCGTCTATATTAAAGTTGTATTGTGAGAGGTTTTGTGAGTAGTTTTTTGGACCAATAAGTAATACCTCCGTTTTATCTGAATTTAATAGCAGGAAATTACGCGTCATCCAGCATTTTATATCTTTGAGACACTCTGTCATTTTAGATGAGTTAGTGTTTTCATCTGGTCGTGATGAAATATATAATTGAGTGTCGTCAGCGTAACAGTGGAAATTAATTCCATGTTTTCTTATAATATTACCAAGTGGCAGCATATATATTGAGAATAGCAGAGGGCCTAAAACTGATCCTTGCGGTACTCCATAGTCTACTGACGTTATCTTTGATTTTTTCCCATTTAAACAGACAAAATGAGAACGGTCCGATAAGTACGATCTAAATCAACTTAATGCCTGTCCCTGGACACCGGTGAAGTTTTGTAGTCGATCCAAGAGTATTATATGATCTATAGTGTCGAACTAAGATCAAGTAGGACTAGTATTGAGATACAGCCTTGGTCAGAAGCTAAAAGTAAATCATTTGTAATTTTAACTAGCGCAGTTTCTGTACTATGATGCGGTCTGAATCCTGACTGGAATTTTTCATAGATATCATTTTCTTGCAAAAAAGAGCACAATTGAGCGGACACTACTTTTTCAAGTATTTTGGACATAAATGGAAGATTTGAAATGGGTCTGTAATTTGCCAAGTTATTTGGATCTAATTGCGGTTTCTTAATGAGCGGTTTTATTACAGCCAGCTTGTATATTTTTGGGACATGACCTAAAGATAAAGACGAGTTAATAATATTGAGGAGAGGCTCTTCCACTACAGGTAATAGTTCTTTCAGTAGTTTAGTGGGTATTGGATCTAATAAACAAGTTGTTGGTTTAGATGCAATGATAAGTTTATTTAGCTCCTCCTGTCCTATCGTTGTAAAGCGGTTTAGTTGTTCTAGAGGGTCCATAATTGAAGCTGAATCATAAGACACCATAGCGGATTGTACATTTATAATTTTGTTTCGGATGCTTTCTATTTTCGCATTGAAGTAATTCATAAAATCATTACTACTAAACTGTAAAGGTATATTTTGCTCTGGTGATGTCTGTTTATTTGTTAGTCTAGCCACGGTGTTAAATAAAAACCTTGGATTATTTTGGTTATTTTCGATTAGTTTGCGGAGATGCTCAGCCCTGGCTGTTTTTAGTGTCTTTTTATAACGTGACATACTGTCTTTCCACGCGATTCTAAAGACCTCTAAATTAGTTTGTTTCCATTTACGCTCTAAGTTGCGAGTTTCTCTCTTGATAGCATGCGTAGCACTGTTGTACCACGGTGCTTTAATTTTCTCTCGAACCTTTTTTAATCTAATTGGCGCAACAATATCTAATGTACTAGTAAGAATGGTGCTTAAACTGCTAGTCATTTCCTCTAATTCATCTGTTTGTTTGGGTTCACTTAGCAGCTTAGATAGATCAGGTAAGCTATTTGAAAATCCATCTATAGTGGTTGGAAGGATTGTTCTGCCTGGTCTATAACGGGGCGCAACATGACATATTTCAGCAGTGCGTATTATGCAAGTCACCATGTAATGATCAGTGACATCATCGCTTTGCGGTATAATATCTATATCAGTTGGATCGGTTCCATATGATATAATTAAATCTAGTGTATGATTTAGACGATGAGTGGGACCACTGACGTTTTGTTTGACCCCAAAGGAGTTTAATAAATCTGTAAACGCAGCCCCTAAAGCATCATTTGTATTATCTACGTGTATGTTAAAATCTCCAGCAATTATTGCTTTATCGACATTTACCAATAGATCCGAGAGAAAGTCTGCGAACTCTTTTAGGAATTCAGCATATGGCCCTGGAGGTCTATATACAGTAGCCAGGGCTAGAGATAATATAGATTTCCTTCTTACATCTAAGAGCGTAACATTTAGCACAAGTACTTCAAATGAATTAAACCTGTGACCTGTTTTCTGAGTAATATTAAAAATATCTTTATAGATTGTTGCAACACCGCCGCCACGACCGATCAGACGAGGCTCATGTTTATAACAGTATCCTGGCGGAGTAGATTCGTTTAGACCGAAATACTCATTTGGTTTAAGCCAGGTTTCAGTAAGGCACAGAACATCGAAGTTATTGTCTGTGACCATTTCATTTACGATAACCGCCTTAGGTGTGAGCGATCTAATGTTTAGGAGACCTAGCTTTAGAAATTGTTTTTGTTGACTGATATTTAGATTTTCTGGTTTAATTACAATAAGATTTTTGTTAGATCCTACACTAGATTTATTGTTTGGCTTCACTAAACGAGGAATAGACACAGTTTCTATATAATGTTCCACACTATGCTTATTAGTTAAGTTTGGACCGCAAAGGCTGTAATTTGGACTTTGACTCATTAGTCATCTGGTGCGTAATGTCTTGGAAATGTTGTCCGACAGCACAGCCGCTCCGATTCGGCTGGGATGGAGACCATCTGTGCTGTACAGTCTCGGTCTTTCCCAAAACAGATGCCAGTTATTTACAAAGTGCAGCCCCTGTTCATTACACAATGACATTAACCATTCATTTAATGCAAAAAGTCTACTGAACCTTTCCTGTCCTTGTCTGTACGTGGGAAGCGGTCCAGACACGATGATCGCTGCTTTAGGCGCTGTGCTGCGTACCGTCTCGATCAGGCTCCTGTAGTCCTTCTTCAGAACCTCCGTCTGCCGCAGCCTGATGTCGTTCGCTCCCGCGTGCAGCACAACAGCTCCGACGCGCTCGTCCCCGTTCAGGATCTCGGGAACCTGTGCAGCAACATCAAGAACAAGAGCACCAGGAAAGCAGTGAGTGCGCACTTTACCTTTATCCGAATTAGCGCGGACATAGCGGACTATGGATGTGCCGATGATCACGGCGTCATCGCGTTCCGGCTCGCGAAGAGGGGAGAAGCGGTTCCGGGTGGAGATCTCGAAGACCGGGAGGGGCGGAGAGGCAGCTCTGGTCCTGGCTCGAGTCTTCCGCTGTGTGATCCATGGTCCATGTTGTTTCGGTGCCGGAGTGAATGAAGCCTTAGATGATCGCATCTTCCTCGGCAGAGTAACGTACGGCGTAGATGAACTCGGAGTCAAAGAGTGATTTGATTTGTTAGCGTCGGCGCGTGATGCTTCAAGCGTTGAGCGCCGATCCAGCAGCTCGGCTTGCTTCACCAGCAGACCGCGGATCTGTTTCTCGACGTATTCCAGCTCCTGCTTCACCGTGAAGAGCTCGAATGTGTCTTCATCTGCACTCAAAGGTAATGTTAGACACGCATCTGTGAGGGAAGTGAGGGAAGCATCCGTCGATAACATTATGCATCGACAAGAAGCCCCCAACAATGGGCCTGGGCGAGAAACCAAGGTTCTTCCTCAAGACCGAAGCACGAAGGCAAAGCCGCGTGACCTTGATCATGCGAAAAACGTTTTTCTCCTCAGAGAAAACCCCTTGGTCCTGAGCCATCACTGCATGGGTCTCATGTACAGAAGGCCAAAAGTAATTACGTTGGACGCAGCTGCCATGATATATACCCCATTTACTGCTGTAAAAGGCTACACCTAGAAAAGTGGTCCTCAGAGCACACTCTTCTTGGCGTTGAGCAACAACCCCCAACATCTTAAAATGAGACAGAACGACATCTCAATGCCGAACTGCCACATGCTCAGATTGAGCTAGGATCAATAAATCATTGACAGTATAATACGCAAATGCCCTGGAGTCCAGAGGAGCCAGAGCTGCATCCACGCATATTGAAAACAAAGGTGTGGGGTGTGAACCATGGCTGAATAGGAGAACCCGATATTGGTATGCTTCGCCCCCGAAAGCAAACCTCAGGAACCTCCTGTGATGAGGATGGAAAGATAAGTATGCGTCCCTTAAGTTTATTGAGAGAAACCAGTCCTCGGACTGAATCTGTGACACAATCATATTTAAGCATATTGAACTTAAGATTCTGAATCCTGCTGTTTAATTGACACAGGTCCAGAGTAGGACGCAACACCTCATCCTCTTTCAGAAACAATGAAGTAATGGCTGTCTGCTGGGAGGAGGAATCCCTTCTACAGCTCCTTTTACAGAAGTGTCAATACTTCCTGCTCCATAACCAAAGCCTGCTCGGGTCCATCACTACGAGGAGGACGCCTAGAAATCTGGACGGACAAGAACCGAACTGAATTCTGAAACCCTTTTCTATAGTGTGCAGGACCCACTGAGAAATGTGTGGCAGTAGTTTTCACGCTGCCAGAAATTCTACTAGGGGAACCAGTCTCTCAAGACTGGCCTCTGGATTTGCTTGAACAATCATTTCGGTGCCCTGAAGCGGCGAACCGACAGTAAGCAACCGAACTGACCGCTCTACGACCCTCCTCGGAGGATTGTATGGGGACGCTGACACCTCGGTGTCCTGAACGGCGAACCGGCAGGAAACAACCGAACTGGCAGCGCTGCGACCCCCCTCCGATAGTCGCACCCCAGAGGTTGCCGAGGAGAAACGATTTCTCACAATTGTCCCTGCCCCGGAGGAGCCCTCAGAAGCCTGATAGCCTCATTTTCTTGTCTAAGCTTTATTAGAGATGATGACAGTCCTCAGATCTGCCTATCTCTTCACTAGCTTAGTTCCTATGATCCTCCTCGGAGGACCGTTGGATAAAGCAGGCACCTCGGTGCCCTGAAACGGCGAACCGGCAGGGAAACCGAACTGACTGCTCTTTTTTAAGGCTCGTTTGGGGACACTGAGACCTTGGTGCCCTGAAACGGCGAACCAGCAGGGAAACCGAACCGTCAGTGCTGCGACCCTCCTCAGAGAGTCGCGCCCCAAAGGCCAGGAGAAACGATTTCTCAAAACTGTCCCTACCCCAGAGGGGACCACCCTTAGAAGCCTTACCACCTCAGCATCAGGGCTTCTCCTTTGTCCAAGCTTTTTTAGAGATAAAACAGTCCTCAGATCTTGCATTTCTCTAACTGGCTATAGACTGTTCTGTTTGCACCTTGTGCTGTGAGGAGCTTAATAGGCCGAGACTGCTCTCGTCCAACAGTCTCAGGAACATTGGTGAGGAAGAAACCTCTGGAACACCACTGAATGGATTATTTCATAGTTTTCTTGAAAGCGGAGCGTCCAGAAGAACAGACATATTTTTATTTTCCCATTATCTTTATATCGGAAAAAACATATGTACATAATATAATTCTGTGGCCACCAGCGGGAACAACCGAACTGGCAGCGCTGCGACCCTCCTTAGAGAGTCGCTCCTCACACACATTCCATACCCACCAGGGCTGCCTAATAAAAATTTATATTTATTATTTATGATGGCTGGTGGGTAATGTCGGGGTTAAAACTCGGGAGAGAGAAAGCTTGCAAGCGTCTCTTAACCCGAGGCACTGAAATACCCAAACATTGCTATAATATGGGGATTAAACACATAAAATATAAACCCCGACGAGGAGGCTGAGAAACAGAGTTTTCTAGTTTTTAAGATAAATTTAATCTAAAAACTCTTATTTATTTTTCAATCTCATAATGTTCAGCTAGCCAGTAAAATTTTAACTGGCAAAAGCATAAATAAAACCTCCTTTTAAAAGCTCCTCTTTATTCAGCAGATATGAGCTGACTTATTTATTCATTCATTTAAAAGTCAAACATCTGCCTTTCTCTTAACATTTTTATTTGTTTGTACTGTTTCTTTTTAAAACAAAACACTAACGATACCAATTCCTCGGAACTGGAAATCGCAGTCCAGATCTGGCATGTGAAAGCTGAGATAGAGCTGAGCTCGTCCCAACCCCCGCTGTCAGATCCGTTTGCGAACCCCGGAATGCGAGTCGTCTCCGTGGCTCGGCAACAGAGAGACCCGCGCGGGGAACGCGAACCGAACCGTCCTCCTCGGAGAACGCCCGGCGGGAGCGGAGCGTCCTCGCGGACAGCTTCTCGCAATGCCCACAATCAGCTCCCTCGAGAACTGACTGCTGGCATGCTCCACTCCCAAACAAATAGCTGATGTGTGTCCCCACCCGTGATGTAACGAGGGCAGGGAACCACACAGCGTCTATAATCTTGCTTGCCATAAATATAGATAGTGATATATATTTCTTTTCTTGGCTTTGACAAACAACAATAAATAGACGAGGACAGAGTACAGAGATCGCTTGCTGAAGGCTACAGAAGCTGTCGCGGTCTGATCTCAAGGGTGCTTTATAGTTTCCGGGTCGATGACGTCACCTGACGTCCTACTCTCTCATTGGACTGATTGTACAGACGCTTCACGACGCAATCACGCAGAGCGTTCCCATCGCGTTTGACAACGCAGCTCGAAGTTCCCTTGAAAGGGAACGAACGTTGTTATAATGTTTTGATTGATAAGGTGAAGCTGTTTTGATGCAATCTATATTGTGAAAAGTGCTATTTAAATAGACTTGACTTGAGGAAGGACCTCCTTTCTCAGGGACGAGGCACCCTATGGCTAGCCTGGTTCAACCAGACTCACATACATTTTATTTGTACATAGTCTGGCCTCTCTCCATTGAAAAATGTTTTACTTCCTTTTAGGCAGGTTCTCTGTTAAAGTTCAAAACTATTGGATCTGCCCAGACTCACTAGGATCTGCCGTAGCCAATGTATGTCATGCACCGAAACGACTGGAACAAGTCTGAATCATCAGAGGATTATGTTTACAATAAGATGTCTGTCAATGAGAGCTGCAGGTTTTGTTCATTTTGGAACAATTATTAGTTCGAAATGTATATTTGACACTAAGGATAGTGATGCATTCATTCAACTGTCAAAGCTGTGTCTAATCATTAAAAATATGCGGATGCTGCTGTGGTCGGGGCTTCCGAACACCAGGATAAAGCGTCCGTCAAAAATGTCACATCATCGTTCATTCATGCCAAGCTCCCCAGCACGAACTCTAATTAAATGAATCCAGTGGGAAGGATGGTCACCAACAAAACTTAGCAAACCTTGTTCTTACTCCGGCTTTAAATTCTGTATATTTCCAACAACGTATATTTCCGATGTTGACGCCAGTGTCTATTGCCTGTGCATTGGCTAGGTGCCTCTGTGTGCATGGTCCCCCCATATGTGTACAGTATTTCCACTGTAAGCCTCTCTGAGCGCGTCTTTCCCTCGGCAAGCCATCTTGCCACCCCTTGGGTTGAAATATTCCACCTGTGGCTGGACACCCCAGTGTTCTCCATATGCATTCCTTCAGGTCAAATGTGTATTCTCTGACTAGGGAACAGAGACGTTACGTCTGACTGCCACTTCCGCTGTACCACAGGGATCGCCTGAGTACAGCCTGAGATCCCTCTTGGCTCCTCAGCGAAGAAACATATCTGACTATTGTCGGCGTCCACCTTTTATACCCACAAGGTGAAGTGGAGAATTCTGCTGACCCATGGCATTTCTTTGCCATTGGCTCGTTTTGTAATTCTCAAAGTCGATAGGCTTCTCAGCTTTTCTAAGTGAAACCCCATTCATCGTCAGCAGTTACAGCAGCGATTACAGGTGCTGATCACTACAGCTATACAGAGGGGTGGCATTGCGAAAGCAGATGCCAATTAACAGCTGTTGTGACAGTTTCGGCGTGGACTGGCCCTTATTCTGGCACTCCCATTAGGGTTTAAAACAGAAACATCATGCACAAATGACCAAGTCCTGTACACTCCACTGCACACTGAACAAGCAAGACACAAGAGTAGTTTTTTTTGTTTGTTTGTTTTTTTTTACATTTTTCCCATCTGTGTAGTATGACACATTTCTGGCTAATAATTTGATGTATGCATGTTGTTATTATACAATAACACGTTTATTTGAAGAGAAGTAGTCTTAGATGAAATGTTTGCTTTTGCAAAAGATGTGGCATTTTGCATGCTTTGTGGTTGTGTGGTCTTCCAGAAAATGGTGTTATAGTTACAGAAATTGCATGTAACCAATTTGAAAAAAATCAAACAAACTGTAAGGCGCATTTTTTACACACATGCAACATGAATAATCAGAAATCATGTACAGCCATGAAGCTGATTCACTTGACAAGCTTTTCATTGTTCCTATTGTCCATATATTTATATATAGTTACTCCTGGTTTGTTTCAGTGCCTGTAACCCAGAATCTTTGTGCACAGTTGTAAAATACAGAAATGCTACTGGCCATGGAAATGAAAAGCAAGACAAGTCAACATTTTACAGCTACCTTTATATATATATATATATATATATATAAACCTTAATACAATCCCATCTCTTTCATATCCGCTTCAAATGCATCAGTGGCATACAATTCAGATCAATAATACATATTTCAGGTCAATAATTGTAATGTTAAAGGGGGGGTTAACTGCTTTTTTTCGTTGCATGATTGTGTTTATTGGATGCAATATACCATGTATTCGTGTTTTTTCTTTTTTAAGAAGTCTTATTTTTCATAAATTTCATCTTTATTGTAAGACGCGCTCTCCTCTGTCCCATGAACGAGCGGTTTACTTCCTAATTCTATGAAAACACTCCCTCAGAAACACGCCCACTGCGTGTTTGGTTAGTTTGGGCCGTTGTGTTGTGCTTGGCTAAACTGTCGCTCACTTTGTCCGGAAGGTTAACGCCCATTACCTTTACGGGCGCAACGCCCACTGCGTGTTTCTGAGGGAGTAGGATTGGTTAGTTTGGGCCGGTGTGTTGAGCTTGGCTAAACTGTCGCTCACTTTGTCCGGAAGGTTAACGCCCATTACCTTTACGGGCGCAACGTGCATGTCATGAGCTCCGGTCCAGATGTAAATATGTGTCGAACTGCAGTATCAGTTTGAGGCAGAATCAGACCGAGAAAGCGGCGATAAAGAGAGTCAAGCAGAACCTCACCACACACTGCTCTTACTAAACGTTGAATGATAATTTGCTAAATTTTTTTAACTTTATACACAATAGCATCTGTTTGGCAACAATAGCAACTGACTGGCTACTAATGTTATACTCAAACAGCGTGGTATTAGTTTACGTTCTTGATCAAATCGAAAATAACGTCATAAAGCATATATGAAAAATACGTTTAAAACATTAGTACTTGTACAAAATTCAGGTCCATAATGTTTGTACGCGTTTGTCATAGACACAAAATAGCATAACTAGTAGCCTATAGTGGCTATAAAGCCAGCGCTGGCATTTGAAAAAAATAAAACACAAGGTTACGTCTGGAATTAAATATGCAAATACATTTAAACAGTGGTGGAGGAAGTACTGAATCTCAGTACTTAAGTAAAAGTACAAATAACCAGATAAATATTTACTCTAGTAAAAGTAGAAGTAACACAATGACAACCATACTTAAGTAAAAAGTAAAAAGTATCTGATTTTAAATGTACTTTAAGTATTAAAAGTAAAAGTATTGCATGACAATTGATTCTCTTAATGACTATTTTCTAATGATTAATAAAACATTTAATTCTAACTCATTTAACCTAATACTCCTATAATGATGTTAAATAATGATGGAAAAAAAATGTTGTCACTTTTTCTGAAACAAGCTTGCAATTAGCCAATATAAACCATGCCTATCCTTACTATATATTAATAACTATGTTTGGGAGTAAACGCGATTAATTTATGGTGTAATTCTGAACCTCTTAGTTTGCCATAATCCTAACCAAACGTATATTACACACGGTGTGTTTCCTATGCACATAAAAACAAATTTTCGCGTATAAATTGCACGATAAACACACTGCGTGCGAGGCGCATTTAGTTGATGTATCTATGGCGACCAAACGTCACTGGTGAGACAAACGTGCAACGAACAGACGGACGGTCAGATTACGTTTTGGCAGGGGAAAAACTGATCAGAAAATATAATGAAAATATAACAGAAGTTGTAGAAATGTAGTGGAGTAGAAAGTATAATAATTGCTGCAAAATGTAACGAAGTAAAAGTAAAAAGTATGCACTATTTATTCTACTTAAGTAAAGTAAAGATACGTGAAAAATTTACTAAGTAAAGTAACAAAGTATTTGTACTTCGTTTCATTCCACCACTGCATTTAAAATGATGAAGTCTTAGCCTACTTACAGGTTGTGGCCCAACAACTGCTGCCTCTGGTTTTAAAGTTGAAACTGCTTCATGTTTTAGTAACAGTTTCTTGTTGAATCCGGTGTTGAATTCATGGAGATTCTGGAAGCTGTCTTCCGTAAAATGCGCAGCACAGAGAGCTAAATTACGATCGTCACTTACCGGAACATAATCAAACATAAATTGTATCCATTGTTGACGAAGTACAGCGTCCGTGGGAAGCTCAAACACAGAAGACCTGACAGCTGACAAACATAACGTGTATTCATTGTTGACAAAGAACAGCGTCCGTGCATGGGAAGCTCGAACACAAAAGACCACACACTCGACGAGCCGCTTAAATATGCACATTCCCTTTTCTGCGTATTACGGAGCGAGGGTTGATGCAAATGTATGGGTTAGTGACGTCAAAACCCAGCTGTAGTCCCAATCGAGCCGTTTTTGTAGGTATTAAACTTCCTGATTTTTAAAAGATGATATCTCTGCTTACACTGAACTTTCAGCACTGCAACTTTACAGATACTGGTCATGCACCAACAGCAACATTACACAATATTTAAAATCAAAAAAGTTAAATCGCAGTCAACCCCCCCTTTAAGTTATTAATCAAGTAAAAAAAGAGAGAAATGGTCACTGAGGAGGAAATATGTGCATGTCTCCATGGAAAGCAGCTCCTCCATGGAAAGTAGCATGTGTAAGAAGAGGAATCAGTTCAGGAATAGAACTTCCTCTAATAAAGAATATCAGACACATTTAAACCTCCCTTGTATTCTCCACCCAAGTATCTGGCCTCAAATTACAAGTGTATATATATATATATATATATAAGTAGAAAAAAAACTAAATTAAGTAACAGGACTGTCAGACAAAATTGTGCGTTTTTCAGGTCTGCAACTTTTACAAGCAAGAGGCAGAAGAGCTGAATTTAGAATAGTTAATTAAATTAATGTTGTAACTTGAAAGCACAAATTTGGAACTGGATCTCAAGACAATGTTGTGGTGTAAAATGCATGTCTGAATGAGAGCTGGCTCAAGCGGTGGAGGTCAGAGAGCGTCACAGCACGCGAGTAGGGCTTGGCTTGGCTGGCACGTCCAGGGTGCTCTCGTGCCCGCAGTGCGATGGCATGTTTCCAGAGCTCTGCTTCTCAGCAGGAAGTGGAATCCCCTGGTCACGGATCTGCAGCATGCACTGCCTACAATGAAAGAAACAGCCTTTTCCATTAACGATTCTTTTAGTACAATAATCTGTAACACTACAATAAGGTGCATTAGTTTACCTTAGTTAATATGAACTAACAATGAGCAATGCATTTGTTACAATATTTATTGATCTTTGTTAAAAATCCAGCTGTTCATTATGTTAGTTCATGGTGCATTAACTCATGTTAACAAATACAACCTTTGATTTTATTAAGATATTAGTAAATGTTTAACCCTTAGGTGCTCTTCGTTTTGGAGTCACACTTGTTATCTTCCCGGACAAAAGTGACCGGACACCTAAAAATGAAACTTTCTCCATCCCAGTAAAACCAATGCAATTTATTTTTGTTCTATAATATTTATTCTTTTTAATTTAGTATTTTGAGACAATTTAATTGAATTTATTAATATTTATGCAATATTTATGGTTTATTTTTGCCATGGAAAAATATATATATTTTTCTATATATATATATATATTCTTTTTTTTTTTTCAAAAAAAATATTAACGCAGTATTTTAGTTTAATGTAGAGTCTAGGCCTTCAGAAAAAAAAAATTGAAGAAAATTAGCACCATCTGGTTACAGTATAGAGAAAAAGCGTAGAATCATGGTGTAACCACTAGATGGCATATACAGCTCTCTATGGAGAGGCATGTGAATTCCCCAGCTGTTTATGAACACATTTTTTTTGTTGTTGTTGGTGGTGGATTTGAATATATAGTTGAAACTATTTCTTATTAAAAAAAAATGACAAAAAGCAAAAATTCACAATTTTTTTTTTTTTTTCATTTTTTTTTTTACAATTTCCAATTCATTTCTTATGGGGGTCATTTTTGACCAAAGACCACAAGTGTGACTATTTTTTTAAGACCACTTAGCATGCTCAGATCATGACCTCAATTTTTTTGTGAGTTCACATACATAATGCTATAAAAGTCACGAAGTTTCGTAACATTGCGATGAAGCTGTGATTTTTAAAAATTCAAAACATACTTTTTGTAATCAAAATGTATTGGTGTATAAGTGTATAAAAGTGTGTTTGTATGTGTGTGTGTGTGTGTGTGTGTGTTGGTGGGTGTGTCTGTTTTGCACTCTAGATGTTGTAGAGTGTCACCCCTTTCCTGTGGTGTACTTTTTTTTTTTTTAGAATTGTGGCCAATTTGTAGATTGTACATACAAAAATTCAGAGAATTATTATTATTTTTTTGTTGTTGTTGTTGTCAATTTCCCATTCATTTCCTATGGGTCGGTCATTTTTGACAGAAGAGCAAAAGTGTGACAAAATTTTTTTTGCGACCACTTAAATTGCTCAAATCATGACCTCAATTTTTTTTTGTGTTCACATACCCAATGCCATACAAGTCACCAAGTTTCGTCATTTTCTGAAGAAGCTGTGATTTTTAAATATTCAAAACAGATTTCTTTAATCACAATTTATTGGTGTTTTTGTGTATAAAAGTGTGTGTGAGTGTGTGTAGGGGTGGGTATGTCTGTTTTACACTCTTGATGTTTTAGAGTGTCACCCCTTCAATGCTGAGCACTTTTTTTTCAACATCGTGGCCGATTTGTAGATTGTACACACAAAAATTCTCAAAGTTTTTGTGTTTTTGTCAATTTCCCATTCATTTCCTATGGGTCGGTCATTTTTGACCGAAGAGCACAAGTGTGACTTTTTTTTTACGACCACTTAGCCTGCTCGGATCATGACCTCAATTTTTTTGTGTGTGTTTACATACCCAATGCCATAAAAGTCACCAAGTTTCGTAACAGTCCGATGAAGCTGTGATTTTTAAAAATTCAAAACAGAAAATTTTTCGGTCAGAAATGACCGAAGAGCACCTGAGGGTTAAATTAATATATTATATCAGCTAAGATTAATAAATGCTGTAGAAGTATTGTTGATTCTTAGGTCATGTAAACTAAGATAGTTAAAGCGGTTAAAGCTTAGTTAAAGCTGTAGTGTGGCGTTTTTTCTCTTTGTCGCCATCTCTGTTCAAAATCTGCAATTGCAGTTATTCACGGAATAATCAACTTGTACTTCAACACCCTCGACACGGCACAGCGCGGATGAACACAATGTTTGAGGAGAGTGTGCGGCTGTCAGTCGCCGTGCCAGTGTAGATACTGGCATTCAGAATCAAAGATTATTCGTTTTGGAAGTATGACCAACATAAGAATTTTTGCAGAAAAATGTCATCATCTGAACTTGTAAGACCTTTGTTCTGGTTCTGACATTGCAGTAAATCATGCTGATTAAATCTTATAAACAAATAGCTTTTAAAACAAATAATTTAAAACAATAGCTTATAAGTTATCATATCATGCAAAACCGTGCAAATTATACTTTGTTGTCAAATTGTTAATGTTAACAACAGCAGCATTGCGTGACTACATGTAATGTCTTTCCTTGTTTTCGCATGGACCGGTTGCAGTCTCTTTTTTGTAGTCAGTCCGCAGCATTTTACAGCGGGTGAATCTCTAGTTGTCACTGGTGATGGTTGTTTGAATCTTTCTGGATCCGCCATCAAATTGATAAGTTTAATTATTTCAAGTGCAGTGAGAAAAGGCTATAAATCTCCACCTCCAACATCCTCACACGCAATATAGCTTTTACTAGCCAAGACTGCTTCTTTATGTGTACAGATGTGACGTAATGACGCAAAAACATGCTCGAATCTCCTGCGGAAATCCACGAGTACCACTGGAATTAAAAACATTGTTACAAGCTTACCGCTTTGATTCGAGCTACGGCAAGCAGAGAGTTTTGAACACTGGCTGGTTATGCATTTTCTCAAATATGTATTTTGGATAATTTTTTACCCCAAAAAAGCTATAGACTGCAGCTTTAATGAACCTTATTTTAAACAAGGGTTTCCCAATAATCATATTTTTTGTTTGGTATTATTTTTAGATTTTTAAAAATATTATTTGAGTCATTTTAAACTAAATTTCAGTGTTATTTTAGATACTACAGAGCATTTTAATGGTCGTTGGTCTACATCAAACGAAAGAACTTGAAGAACAGTTAACATCATGAAAATGGCTTTCCCAACTTACCAGGCTGTTCGGGACATGACGTAATGAATGTCAGGTTTCTGGAAGCCATTGAAGGTGGAGGATGCGGCTACTGTGTAGGCTCCCATGTTCTCAAACAGCAGCCAGTCGCCCACCTGCATGTCCGGCAGGCTGCACTGCTCCACAATGCGGTCCAGCCCAGCACAGGTTTGTCCCCAAATACTGCATGGGTACATGCGCTCATCAGGCTTGGGTTTCTACAAGAGAGTACGGGTTAGTTTCTAGAGGATAAAATCCATCATTGAACTAAATAAAAGGATAATCTGATGGGCTTAACATTTTCACACCTTGTACAGAACGGGCAAGACATGCTCATGGCTGGTCAGAATACAGTTGAAAGAACCATAAACGCCATCATTGACGTAGTACATCAAGGTTCGTTCATTGGTCATATCATCTTCTTCTGAAGTGGGGGAAAAAATTAAACCAAGTCAGTCATCACATTTATTCATGTGGCGCTCCAATGAGGATTCAATTCAGGCCAATAATAGTGTCAATACTACAAAGTTCAACAATTACAAAAAAAGTTCAATTCAGTGAAAAGCAGCTCTAAACAAGACAAGTGTCATAATTCATCTCAGTTCAATATTGGATAAATTCAGTTTAATAACAGTGACGATGCTGCAGAGTCATAACCCATCTCAATTCAGTTTAAATGTTCTTATCCAGTAGTGTCAGTGCAGTTAAATCGATAATATTGCTGAATATTAAGGGCATATTAGAAACAAACATGGTTTGGGATGTTAGCTTTTACCATCAGAGGCTGATTGCTCCTTCATGATGACCTTTTTGGCAATGATGTTGACCGCCAGCGTGTATGCAGACTCCACGTAAAAACGACCAGGTTCAGAAATGATCCTCACGCCGGAGTCAGCAGGGAAATATTTATCCAGTGCAGGGTTAATCACAGCAGCGAACTGCAAACCAAAAAAAAAAACTTTATCTAAACGTCTTTGATCACCCAAAGTTAAGATGGTGATTGAAAAAAAAAAAAAAATATATATATATATATATATATACTGATATATATATATGTATACCTCTTCAAATTTCGGTTTGGTGTCATCTAAGCCTGGAAAGCCTCCGCCAATATCAATCAGGGTCATGTTATATCCCAGCTCCACCTGGTGGACGATGCATTTTTCAGATTAATTATAGACTTTCTCAGAAATGAGGGCGTTTTTTGAATTTCCACAGTAAAAGGGCACTCACCCCCATGTCAAAAACACAGCGTGCATCTGAGAGGGCCTGCCTGTATGACTCCGGATCAGTGCATCCGCTGCCCACATGGAAACTGACTCCGATCACATCCAGCCCAAGCTCCTTCGCCCTCTCCAGCAGCAGACGGCTGCTCTTTAACGTGGCACCAAACTTCACACTTAACCTGCACACGGCCTTGGAGTCGTCAGTGGCGATACGGAGAACCAGTCTGCAGACACAGAGAATGGGTTTAATGGTCATGAAATTGTTTTTTTATTATTATTTACATTATCAAGTGTCATGAGTGGGACTTTCATTTTGATTGAGAACACCTGAATACAGACTTAGTAGGTAAAAAAAATGAAAAAAATTCCCAAGTTTAATATTTTTCTAAATATTTACTAAAATAGTTAACATATATATATATATATATATATATATATATATATATATTGTTGTAAAGGCTCCTTTAAGAGAGGACTTTTATTCTGACATCGGAAATCATTCTCGGACTGAGCGCTCATGAGTGAAATAGGCTATGTGCACAACTGTAGTTTCGAACTTCCGCCTTTGTCAGAAGTCGGCGTATCAGTTTCCGGTCTACGACTGGTCATCCGCATCCACTAATAAACAAACGAGATGAGTGCTGCTGTTGTACGAAAAAAAGAGTTCTTAAACACATCTAAGTTTCTAATAACTGCAGTGGATCTAACGTCCGTTTCACACCCGTTTGCAGTGTGTGTTGCGGTGCAGGAGCGTGCTGTTAGTGCTTTCACATATTATGAAGCGTTTGCACAACTGATCCGCGGCTGGACAACAAACACATACTTAATATTTTTATTATTTTTTGCGCGTCGATCAAAATGTCTATTTTGTGCAGCCACTGCGCACGAAGGTTGGTGTTTATCAGGAAGCAGTAGAAGCTCAAATGGCTGTTAGCGACTTGAAGAAGAGCGAAGTGCCGCACAGCAGTCTCCTAACACACCATGTAAACAGGTATGGGCTTTCAATGAGCTATATGCACGCATAAATTCTGCATTTGACGCAAGGATGCTCGTCCATTTCCGGTTGTGGAGATTAAAGCGGAGGAGAACAGAGGAAAACGGGATTATGGCAGAGTCTTCAAAATTTACTGTCCTCCAGTCTTTGAAATGAAACGTACATACGTTTAGATGTAATTTTATATTTATTTAATATGATTTTAAAAAGAAGCATAAACACAACAAGGGGTGTCTGTTTTATCTGTTTTTGTGACTAACGTTTCTTTAGTATAACCATGGAGTATAAAATTCAATATAAATTCTCGGTACTGCATTGGACTCTACGATCGGCGGAAGTTATCGAGCATCCCTAATGCTTCACCGGAAATACCGCCGTGCACAGAGCCCATTTTCACTGATGTGGTACATATAACAGCAGCACAGCGATTGTTTCCACACCGAATCTATTTCTGCTGTGCTGCAAACGCTGGTGGTCAAAATGATAAAGATTGACCTGAAAATGTAGTGATTTCACCATAAATGCGTTTAATTAAATAAAATGAAGTAATCTCACCATAAATGCACATTTAATCAAGGAAAACTACAATTTACTTCAACCAGGCGACAGAATGAACTCGTCTCGATCGTGGAGGTGGAAAAATAAGTTTTGTGACATGCAAGATATTGTTTTAAAATTAAAATGCAAAAGATAAGGCAAGTCGGCTGCTTTTGTCAATTTCAAGTTTTAATTTAAATTATTTGCGATTTTAATATAGGAAATATTTGACTGAGCAACTTGTAATGCATGGAGTAATAGCCCTAACTTACATTGTTTTGATTGTGTTTAAACGTGCATACAAAGAATTGCAATGCTGACACAACTTTTTGTTTTTAAAAAATAAGTTGCAGTATAACTTCTGGACTTTAAATAAAAATATTAAGTATGTGTTTGTTGTACAGCCGCGGATCAGTTATTCACTGTGTAAAACACACCATAATATGTGAACGCAAGCACGCTCCTGCACCGCAACACACACTGCAAACGGGTGTGAAACGGACGTTAGATCCACTGCAGTTATTAGAAACTTAGATGTGTTTAAGAACTCTTTTTTTCGTACAACAGCAGCACTCATCTCGTTTGTTTATTAGTGGATGCGGATGACCAGTCGTAGACCGGAAACTGATACGCCAGGGTTCTCAAGTTTGAGCAAAAGCTTGGAGTGAGATCACACGCGGTTAGGGGAGGAGCCATAATGAAGCCCCGCCCCACCCATCCCCGCCCCCAATTTTACCCATTGTTCATAATTAACCAGAACAAATTAAAATTATAACAATTAGTAAATCTGATAAATGACAGAGCCATTCATCACATCAAATACTCTTTAATGCAGTATTACAAATATAGCTAACCAAAAATATAACAAATTGCTCCAAACAGTTTCAAACAAATCTTTAAAAATTGCATTTTGATTTTTGAATGCGTCTTCTATCTAGACGAATGATTTATTGTGTGGTGGGACATTGAGAACAAATGGACAGATTAGAGTGCACCACCTCTTCCACTGTCTCCTCCTCTAATCTGGCAACCTTTTTAGGGGGCTTACCCTTTGGTGCCCAAAATGACAAAATATCTTTCTGCTTTTTTCCTGACATCTTTGAAAAATACAAATGCAACATTATGACAATGATTAAATATTACCCAGAGCAATCTGCTGTAATACATCCTTAATGTAACTAGAAAGACTATTAATATTACATTATAAAATAATTTAAAATCAAATCAGTAAATCTTCATTCCTTTCCATACCCACTAACATTTCTCTTAGTTTCAGATAACGTAAGATAGCCAAACTGAGCCTGGTTGCAAAGTAGTTGTAGAGTTTTTGACTGCATCAATAATAATGTACGATGGGCTACATATTAAATGTTCTAGCCCAAAAAGGTTAGACGAGCTTCTTCCAACTTACCTTCTTCTCCATCACGACACATGTGTTCGCGCGATGTTGTTGGTTACCTAGTAACGAACGTACGGTGGCCGAGGATGTTCCGTCCATTTCCGTGTGTTCGCGCTACTGAATGGCATGTCATGTATAGACGAATCCGACGAGCGTTCTGTGTAGGCTGCCATCTTGTGGCGACGCCATTACTGAGCTGTTACACAGGCATATAGACATATGCACCGGTATGTAAACAAACCTCGGTGATAACGCGAACTCACCCTCGATGACAGCTACAGCCAGGCAGAATGACTTGTTGGTTTGATCTGTGACTGCAGTGGCCTCCAGTTACAGATGAAGGTACAAACGATCTTACAGATTAACGTTATTTATGAAAATAGCTTGGCAAGCTAGCTAGGCTAACGTTTGCTAACGAGGAAACTATAAAAAGATCTGTCCATTTGGCAACAATAAATAAATAAATGAATGAAATCAAATAAACAAATTCATGTTTTTCATTTGTGTCCATTATTTATGTCATTTTCATATTGCAACAGGCAAGGGTAAGGTAACGTTACAGCTAGAAAGTATACATAATATCGACCAATTAGTGTTTTTAAACCATGGAAAGAGGTCAATATAACAGCAGGTAAACAATTATGTCACATAACGTTACATTTAGCTCAGGAAAGCCATTTAATGACCATAGCATGTTAATTGAATAGAAAAAATAGCAAGAGAAGAGATTTTGCTGATCACTATATGACATATTTATTATATTTTTTTTACTTATGTCATTAAATAATTGTTATTATACGCGAATGTCCACGTCTTGTACTCGCCCAGGAAATCTGTAAACCGTACGGCACCAGACAGGGGCAGTCCACCCGGGGTATTCACAGTGTTTTCTCTTCAAAATCGAAATTTTACTGCCACCATTGAAACAATTTATAACGGAAACTGTTTACCCACTCGACATTATAGGGATAACGTTGTAACGTTAGTGACAGTCGTAAATCGCGAGCTGTTTATTCCAGTGGACGCAAGTTGCAACTAAAACAATAGGAGGCAATGGCGCAACGCTACCCAGCAACAGCTCAGTAATGGCGCCCCGCTTACTTCCGGTAGTTTCGCCGGATTCGTCTATAGATCAGTGGTGCACGCAGCGCGCATATATGTTGCCTAGTAACGAACGCAATCTGGCGGAGATACGCGCGCTGGCGGCAGGAAACTTCACTTTGTTTGCCTGCGCCTCGTATACAACGTTAGAAAGCTTTCAGCCAGGACAACTTGGTTGGCATTGCCTTTTCAGCGTGAGAAATACACAGTGTGGCGTGTGAGCGTGTGAACCGGTCGAAATGCGTGTGTCTCACGGCCAATGCGTGAGACTTGAGAACCCTGGCCGACGACTTCTGACAAAAGCGGAAGTTCGAAACTACGGTTGCTGCCTGCTGACCGGTTATGTTGCGTCGATCGCTGAGGGGACATTGTTACCTGTGATGTTTGCTGCTTACGTTTCATTGAGGTGTTAGTCATTGACGTACAAGTAAGCATGTTTGCCTTATGTTTCAGTTTAGTTTGTATTGTTTATCCACAAGTTTCCGAGGGGCGCTCATGTAAAAAATAAAGTGGGTGAAACTTCCGGTGAGGCGGCGGAAGTAGCATTCCAATGGTATTTTGTGTGTTAGTTAGCGAAGAGGCTAGCTGGTTTTCTGAGAATTATTTTACTATTTAAAGACGCAAATCTTTGTGAGAGATGTCATTACGGAGCTCAGGGACAACATGTGCTGTTTGCGGTTGTATGTATAACCGGACTAAACTAATTCAGTGGCTTAAACGGGATTGTTTTGAACATAAGCTGAAAACGAAATCACAGTGATCCTGCCAACGACTGAAGTTTCCATCAACCTCCCAAAAGACAACGAATCATCCTGTGTACATTTGTTTAAAATCTTAATATTCTATAAACTCTCTCAGCATGTGATTGGCTGTTCACTACTGATGTTACACCTAAACTCAGGATCAAAGCCTGTGATGACAGAATACCAAATGTGCCAGTTTATGTATTCAAGTAGCACATTCATTTATAATTTTGAATAAACTCCAAAGCACAATGACTAAGTGTGTATTTTTTATTTTAATTGTTTGTCAGCTCGCACAACTGTCTGTCACCATGCCTTGATGAGTATTGATTATTAATAATGTTATTATAATACTGCCAATCAACTACTGCGGAGGTAAAGGTACTGTTATTTCACCCTTTTGAATTTCGTTGAGGTTGTGTTCCCACATCGTTAGCTAGTTTGGATCGCTATAACTTGAATGACTGTCAACTGTTGAATGAACGAGTGTCAAGCATGTCAAGTAGCGCATTGTTTACTTCAAACCGGAAGGCCTCATGGGGCGTAGGAAACTTGTGGATAGAGATCAAAATGTTTAGTTATTTATTACTGCCTCACGGACGCATGTCCAGACATGCCCTCAGCTGTTTCTCTTAGCTCAGTAATGCGGTTGTATGTGATTATGCTTCTTTATCATTCCTTTGTAATAATAATTTAAGATTCTGAGCTGTTAGATGAGAGATGTAAACTTGAGATGTAAACTATGTTTATCATCTTAAATGGTTGCTTATGGTCTATAATTCACAACATCATGCCTTATTTTCCTTTATTGAATTGTATTCTATGGAAAAATGTTACTGATGAGGATTTAGTCTGCTTTGGCTGCCTTTATTTCATTTATTTCATTTCATTTATTTATTTATTTATTTTACAGGGACAGTGCTCATTAATTAACAGTAAAATAACTGTAAATGAGCCAGAGTTAGCTCAACAGGCTAATTTGCATCTGTTGTCCCTGGCCAGTTATTATGATGGCAACCTAAAAACAAAATATAAAGCAAGAAATGTATTTCACAGTCCACAAATAATAACAACATTAAAAGTAATAAAAAGACAAAAACGACACAACAATAAGTAACGAATCACACAAGACAATCTGCCAGCAAGCCACAATTTTCAGTAGGCAGTCAGTGGTTTAATGTGCACATATCTGATGTGCACCAATGGATGTGTAATATTGTATATGCCCAGTTTATCCTTGTTATTCACTCTCCTTTTATGGTATTTTTTTGTTTTCCAGACTAATTCCTCTACTGCTTGTAACACCTGTAACACACCTGTACCTCTGTGGACTGATCTTGTGTTAATATATCTCCTCTAAACCTACTGTCTCCTCATCCTTATATTGAACTGTGCTCTGACAGGCACCCAGAGGGGTTCATTCATCTAATTAAAATCAGATGCAGACACTCAAATCCTTCTAAATATATATATATATATATTTATATATATATATATATAATATTTGTTGACCACTATTACTTTGTGTACTTAAAGGTGCCATATGGAATAATTGAAGTAAAAATATCCAAAAAATGAGCTACACACATCAAAAGAATGAAAAGAAATAAGTGCAATGATGTCATTAAAAAACTGGCAAGTTATAGTGCTGCCGAGATATTAACCTAAAGTAGCATGCTAAATTATTAGCCCCGGCCCAGCAGGTGTCGTAATACCAGTTTCGGCCATGGGAGGCGGTATGCGGGCGGGCAACGTTACCACCAGCCAAACTGCAGTAACACGAGTAAGTCGCGCTCGCGCCGGCTTGTGTGTACTTGAACCTGATGTCATGTCGTGATGTCGTGTGGAAATACAGCCCGCTACTAAATTTCAGTTCAGGGATATGAGTTAAATAAATGATTGGTTTGATATTATGCATGAGGAATACATTTTGGTAAGTTGTAACATACTGTATCTTTCAACAGTGTTCGTGTTCTTTTACCATTAGCTAGTAGAGATGATCGGTTCACGTGCGCTAGGGATCTGTCGTCTAACATTTACAAGCGCCAAAATTGCATTTATTTTTGAATTGCGTAATAAAATTAACAGAATCTGAGAGCTGAGATCGGTCTCTGTGTCCTTTTCTGTGCATGACAAAATGGATGTGGTGTGAGAGTGTGTGAAAAGTTGTGTGTCTCACGGTGAATTTGTGAGAGTTGGCAGCTCTGAAAGACGCTAGCTTGGTCCACATCAGGGAACGCTGTCTGTCAAATTAATTCAAACTAATGATAAAAATGTAACATGAACAAAACGAATACCATAAACTAAAAATGCCTGGGCTTTAATTTTCCCATATCGTCGAAATGCACCGGCTTGTCTATGAGACGGCCTTTATAATTTAGTATTGAGATGTTGTTCATTTAGTCTCTAATCTCTGAAAATCTCCAAATGATCCACGTGAAACTGCGGTCTTCCAACCTTTTACTATTAGTTTTACTGATTAATATGCGCGAGGGAGACCCGCTCACCCGTGTTGTTTGAAGACATGAGTGCACGCGGCCGCGGAGGTATTTTTCTGGAGGTATACTGACCCCATCTGGTATGGAATATGGTGTATGATTTGATTTTTTTATCCCAGAGGGCACCTTTAAAGTGAGAAATGGTTTTCTAGCAACGTTACTCACTTGGCACTATCATGGTATCGTGAGACCTTCATGAGCTCCACGTCGCTGTCAAACGTCATCATCTGCACGCCGTGATCGGAGGCGTATTTGATCTGAGACACCTGCTTGCAGGGGTTAGCGTAGATGATCCTGCTGGAGTCCACACCCACAGACTGCACGAGCTGGATCTCCGTCTGGCAGAGGATTAAAAGTCAGGTTAATACAGGATTAAAGCTGCTAAACATACTTCGTGTTTGCTGCTGAGGTTATTGAGACACGTGGAGAAGTCACGGTTGCGATTTAAGGGACTTGAATGAAGAATCTTCCATACCTTGCTCGCACAGTCGAATCCCGCTCCCAGGTACGCCAGTGTCGAGACAACAGCCCCGCTGTCGTTGCACTTCACTGCGTAGAATGGAGTGATTCGAGGTAAAACACGGAACCAACGGAGGTGCTTCTTCAGGACGTCACCTAGGTCAGCCACATAGAAGGCATCTTTGTCATCCTAAAGGAAGAAAAGAGATGTGATCAGAACTCGACTGTATTTGCAGGAACAAACAGAAGTATATCAAGATGAATTATAGAGCATGAATCTCATGAAAACGTGACCGTGTCACATATAATCACAATCTTGTACATAAAAAAAGGAGGCATATTTGTATATAAACATTTTTTACAGCAATTAAAGGGGTAGTTCACTTTAAAAAAGAAAAAAAAAACTTTTGCTGATAATTTACTCACCCCCATGTCATCCAAGATGTCCATGTCTTTTTTTCTTCAGTCAAAAAGAAATTAAAGTTTTTCTCCATATAATGGACTTCATTGGGAACCAAACGGTTCAAGGTCCAAATGAGTTCAGTGCAGCTTCAAAGGGCTTTAAATGACACCATCTTATCAAGCAAAACATACATTTTATAAGCACAAATGCTCGCCTTGCTCTGGATGAGCGTTCATGACTCTCCTGTTCAAAATCGTTAATCAAAATGAACAAATCTTTTTTCGAGTCATGACTCAAAGGTTCCTAGATAAGACCCTTATTCATCGTCTGGTGTTGTTTAAAGCCCTTTGAAGCTGCAATGAAACTCTCATCTGGACATTGAACCATTTGGTTCCCAATGAAGTCCATTATATGGAGAAAATCCTGGAATATTTTTTTATCAAAAACCTTAATTTCTTTTCGACTAAGGAAAGACATGGACACCTTGGATGACATGGTGATGAGTAAATTATCAGCAAAAGTTTTTTTAAGACAAGTACTCCTTTAAAGCAAGACTCCACAGGTGAATAGGGTAAAAAAAAAAACAAAAAAAAAACATCATACTTCCCAGCTGACTGATTATATTAAGGATTGCAAACATTCTCTCAATTACAAGTTTTCTGAATTTTTATGTTAAAATACACAAATGAGCATTATCTAATTAAAAACTTAATCTAATTAATAAAGCCAGATTCAAAATTCTTGTTAAATTTTGTTAACATATTAAAGTTCTCATCACTCCATTAATCAGACAACACTGTCATCAAAAAAAAGTGTAATTTTTTAAATAAATGTTATTACATTTACAAACCGAATTCCATAAAAGTTGGGACACTGTACAAATTGTGAATAAAAACAGAATGCAATGATGTGGAAGTTTCAAATTTCAATATTATATTTAGAATACAACATAGATGACATATCAAATGTTTAAACTGAGAAAATGCATAATTTTAAGGGAAACATAAGTTGATTTTAAATTTCATGGCATCAACACATCTCAAAAAAGTTGGGACAAGGCCATTTTTACCATTGTGTGGCATCCCCTCTTCTTTTAATAACAGTCTGCAAACGTCTGGGGACTGAGGAGACAAGTTGCTCAAGTTTAGGAATAGGAATGTTGTCCCATTCTTGTCTAATAAAGGCTTCTAGCTGCTCAACTGTCTTAGGTCTTCTTTGTTGCATCTTCCTCTTTATGATGCGCCAAATGTTTTCTATGGGTGAAAGATCTGGACTGCAGGCTGGCCATTTCAGTACCCGGATCCTTCTTCTACGCAGCCATGATGTTGTAATTGATGCAGTATGTGGTTTGGCATTGTCTTGTTGGAAAATACAAGGTCTTCCCTGAAAGAGACGATGTCTGGATGGGAGCATATGTTGTTCTAGAACTTGGATATACCTTTCAGCATTGATGGTGCCTTTCCAGATGTGTAAGCTGCCCATGCCACACGCACTCATGCAACCCCATACCATCAGAGATGCGGGCTTCTGAACTGAGCGCTGATAACAACTTGGGTTGTCCTTGTCCTCTTTAGTCCGGATGACATGGCGTCCCAGTTTTCCAAAAAGAACTTCAAATTTTGATTCGTCTGACCACAGAACAGTTTTCCACTTTGCTAGAGTCCACTTTAAATGAGCCTTGGCCCAGAGAAAACGCCTGCGCTTCTGGTTCCCGTTTAGATATGGCTTCTTTTTTGACCTATAGAGCTTTAGCCGGCAACGGTGAATGGCACGGTGGATTGTGTTCACTGATAATGTTTTCTGGAAGTATTCTTGAGCCCATGTTGCGATTTCCATTACAGTAGCATTCCTGTGTGTGATGCAGTGCCGTCTAAGGGCCCGAAGATCACGGGCATTCAGTATGGTTTTCCGGCCTTGACCCTTATGCACAGAGATTGTTCCAGATTCTCTGAATATTTGGATGATATTATGCACTGTTGATGATGATAACTTCAAACTCTTTGCAATTTTTCTCTGAGAAACTCCTTTCTGATATTGCTCCACTATTTTTTGCCTCAGCATTGGGGGAATTGGTGATCCTCTGCCCATCTTGACTTCTGAGAGACACTGCCACTCTGAGAGGCTCTTTTTATACCCAATCATGTTGCCAATTGACCTAATAAGTTGCAAATTGGTCCTCCGGCTGTTCCTTATATGTACATTTAACTTTTCTGGCCTCTTATTGCTACCTGTCCCAACTTTTTTGGAATTTGTAGCTCTCATGAAATCCAAAAGGAGCCAATATTTGACATGGCAATTCAAAATGTCTCACTTTCAACATTTGATATGTCATTTATATTCTATTGTGAATAAAATATAAGTTTATGAGATTTCTAAATTATTCCATTCTTTTTTTACTCACAATTTGTACAGTGTCCAACTTTTTTGGAATCGGGTTTGTACAATAAATAAATGTAAATGTTTGCATAAAATCAGGCAAAAGATATATGGGGGGAAAAAAACGTACTCCGAAAAAATCTTTATATATATTCAGACAAGTGGAACGACAACATTCATGGAAAAAAAAAAAATGAAGGAATGTCAAATAGCCCCAAATCTCAAAATTGCAGAAAACACCAATCCTTGCCTCAATCCTTGACAAGTAGGAATTCAGATATAAAAGGAAGGTTTAAAGGACAAGCATTAAGCTGGTTCAGGTCATACTTATCTGACCGCTACCATTTCGTCTACTTAAATGGAGAAAAATCAATAGATCAAAAAATCACTTCGGCAAACTATGGAGTGCCGCAGGGATCTGTGTTAGTCCCCTTTATTCTCAATATATATGCTGACACTAGGTAATATTATAAGGAAAACATGGAATTAGTTTCCATTGTTATGCTGATGACACTCAAATATATATTTCATCACGGCCAGATGAATACGCTAAATTATTCAAATTTGTCACGTATGAGAAAGAGGACCCAAAAGCAAAGGACAGTCAATGAGTGATTTAATGTTCAGAAGAGTAACACAGGAGCCGTAAGGCGAGTAAATCCAACACAGGAATCTCAATGGTAATGGAACAGAAAGTCTCTTAATAACAGAACAGAAAACTGCCGTCTGGATCAGCACGGACGGTCACTCAGAGGGCGAGACAGACTGGGTCCGTAGAGGCACGGGAACGCCAATCCTGAACCACTCACGATGCTGGAAGGGTAGCAGAGTAGAGTCGAGGTAATACAGAGAACAGAACAGCTTGAATCAGACAGGACACGACACGACAGGGTCAGGAGCGATATGCACAGGTACGTAACATAGAGCAATAATCTGACAAAGAACAATAAGAGAGAAGCCATGAAATAGAGAGTCTAATCAGAGATAGTGAGAAACAGTTGGGAAGGTCACGAGGAGGAAATGAGAGGATGAGCCACAGCTGGAGGTGACCGGGATAATGAATGAGTGATGCAAGTAATGTAATGTAAGATAGTGACCAGAAGGGGGCAGAGAAGGACCAGAGAAAGAAAGAAAGAGCCAGGATCATGACAGTACCCTCCCCTCAAGGAGCGCCTCCTGGCGCAACAGAGGAGGACTGGCGTGAGCGATAGAAGTCATCAATCAGCGAGCGGTCCAGGACGTCCCGGGATGGAATCCAACATCTCTCCTCCGGACCGTATCTCTCCCAATCGACCAGAAATTGATGACCACGACCCCGGGGGCGAACATCGAGAAGTCTGCGAACCCTATAGACGGGAGCGCCCTCGACGCGGACAGGAGGAGTGACAGGCCGAGGGGGGGCACGAATGACGGGTTTAATACACGACACGTGAAAGACCGGGTGGACGCGCCGAAGATTGGCAGACAACTTGAGACGAACAGAGACAGGACTGAGTATCTTAAGAATACAGAAAGGCCCGATGAATTTGGGGGCCAGCTTGCGAGACGTGGACTGGAGAGGCAGATTAAGGGTAGATAACCAAACTCTCTGACCCACAGAATAATTCCGCTTGACCGTTAGTTTGTGGGTGAAACCCGGAGGAGAGACTGGCCGACGCCCCAATAAGACGGCAAAATTCTTTCCAAAACAAGGAAGAGAATTGGGGACCCCTATCAGATACGACGTCAGAGGGAAGACCGTGGATCTTAAAAATCTGGTCGACGATAATCTGGGCCGTCTCCCTAGCAGATGGGAGCTTGGGTAATGGAATAAAGCGAGCGGTCTTAGAAAAGCGATCAACGACGGTCAGTATCACGGTGTTCCCCTGGGAGGGGGGAAGACCCGTGATAAAATCCAAAGCAATATGTGACCAAGGACGGGACGGTAACGGGAGAGGACGCAGTAGCCCGGCCGGAGGCGAATTACCCGACTTAGTCTGGGCGCATACCGTACACGAAGCGACAAAACGACGGACGTCGCGCTCACGAGAGGGCCACCAGAATCTTTGACGGATGGCGGCGATGGTGCCCCTAACGCCGGGATGGGCAAATAATTTGGATGAGTGACCCCATTGAAAAACCGCGAGGCGAGCGGACGGAGGAACGAACAGAAGACCCCTGGGACAAAGACGAGGGGTAATAGCGTGGGCTAAAGAGCGCTTGACCAAACGTTCTATTCCCCAGACAGCTGCCCCCACTACCACGCCCTTAGGGAGGATCTCCTCCTTAATGGGAATAACCTCTGGGGAAGTAAACTGTCGCGAGAGAGCGTCTGGCTTGAGGTTCTTGGACCCGGGACGATAGGAGATGGAGAAATTGAAACGCGTAAAGAATAGCGCCCAACGAGCCTGGCGCGCGCATAGTCTCTTAGCGGAGCGGATATACTCAAGATTCCTGTGATCTGTCCAGACCACGAACGGGACCACTGAACCCTCTAGCCAGTGGCGCCACTCTCCGAGAGCTAGACGAATGGCTAATAACTCGCGGTTACCAACATCATAATTACGTTCGGCGGGCGAAAGGCGATGTGAAAAGTAAGCGCAGGGATGAACCTTCTCGTCAGAAGATGAGCGCTGGGAGAGAATAGCCCCAACGCCCACCTCTGAGGCATCAACCTCAACAATGAACTGTCTAGAGACATCAGGAGTACGCAAAATAGGGGCCGAGGAAAAAAGAGACTTGAGACGATCAAAAGCGGTCTGAGCCTCCTGCGTCCAGGAAAATTGGACCCTGGCGGACGTGAGGGCTGAGAGCGGGGCGGCAATCTGGCTAAAGTTGCGGATAAAGCGACGATAAAAATTCGCAAAACCTAAGAACCGTTGCAGAGCAACACGCGATTCCGGCACGGGCCAATCCGTGACCGCACGGACCTTCGAGGAATCCATGCTTACTCCCTCCGCGGAAATAATTGACCCCAGAAAAGAGATGGACTGAACGTGGAAAGTGCACTTCTCGGCCTTAACAAACAATCGGTTCTCGAGAAGACGCTGGAGGACCTGTCTCACGTGCTGAGTGTGGACTTGGAGAGAGGGAGAGAAGATCAAAATATCGTCAAGATAAACGAAAACGAAAATATTCAGCATGTCTCTGAGCACGTCATTTATTAGCGCCTGGAACACGGCTGGAGCGTTGACCAATCCGAAAGGAAGAACGCGATATTCGAAGTGCCCAAGGGGCGTATTAAACGCGGTCTTCCATTCGTCTCCCCTCCTAATGCGGACAAGGTGGTAAGCGTTACGAAGATCTAGCTTTGAAAAGATCTTAGCTCCCTGCAAGATCTCGAAAGCTGAAGACATAAGTGGCAAGGGGTAACGATTCTTGACCGTTATGTCATTCAAACCTCGATAATCTATGCAGGGTCGCAACGATCCATCCTTCTTCTTAACGAAGAAAAAACCCGCACCAGCAGGGGAGGAGGATGGAACAATGGTACCCACCTCGAGCGAGTCAGACAGATACTTCTCTAGGGCTTCGCGTTCGGGCGCGGAGAGCGAATAGAGCCTCCCACGGGGAGGGGCGGTGCCAGGCAAGAGATCGATGGCACAATCATACGGCCGGTGAGGAGGAAGAGAGGTGGCCCTGGAACGACTAAAGACCGCTCGAAGATCATGGTACTCCCGGGGAACTCCAGCCAAATCTCCCGGCTCCTCCTGAAAAACAGAGACAGAAGAGACAGGAGGAACAGCAGACACCAAACACTTAACATGACACGACAAATTCCAAGACAAAATTGAACCTCTGGCCCAGTTAATCTGGGGATTATGTTCGACTAACCAGGGGTGTCCTAAAATTACTGGACTAGAAGGAGATTGCAAAACTAAAAAAGAAATTGTCTCTCGATGATTGCCTGAGATGGTGAGACTCACCGGGGCGGTAGCAAAGCGGGCTCTAGTGAGGATACTACCATCAAGTGCGTGGATTGAGGTGACGTCATCACGTTCTAGAAGGGGAATCCCCTGTCTTCTAGCCCAACCTTCATCCACGAAATTTCCCTCGGCTCCAGAATCAATCAAAACCTGACAAGAGGTGGAATACCCAGGCCAGCGGAGTAGTGCGGGAAAAGTAGTGCGCGTGCGTGTCGGAGGGTCCAGGACTGGCTCACCAGTAACCCTCTCTCTACTGGTGAGCGTTGGCTTTTACTGGACACGAGGCGACACGGTGAGAAGCCGACGCACAGTACATGCAGAGGCGAGCCATGATACGACGTTGACGTTCGGCTGCGGAGATCCGTAACCCTCCCAGCTGCATGGGCTCAGCGTCGGAGGCGGAAGATGGAGCCGATGAGGGAACCGGAGTAGTGAGTAGAGCTCTATCCAGACCCCGGCTGCGACGGCGCATCTCAAAACGTCTCTCTACCCGAATGGCCAAGTCGATAAGAGGGTCCAGTCGAGTCGGTGTCTCCCGGGCAAGTATCTCGTCCTTAATGTCCGCATTGAGCCCCTCGAGAAAGCGGGCAACTAGGGCAGGCTCGTTCCAGTCGCAAGAAGCAGATAAAGTGCGAAACTCAATCGAGAAATCTGCTGCTGACCTTCTTCCTTGGCGCAGCGTAGACATGAGACGAGAAGCCTCCGCCCCATATGCAGAGCGGTCAAACACCCTCAACATCTCCTCCTTGAAAGCGGAATAGCGGCGAAGACATTCAGCCTCCGAAGTCCACATTGCGGTTCCCCACTCCCGCGCTCGGCCAGTCAGCAAGGAGACGACAAAGGCAATGCGGGAACGATCAGTAGCGTAAGTGGAGGTCTGCAGAGAAAAGACAACCTCACACTGAGTCAAAAAGGCCCTGCACTCCTTGGGCTCACCGGAATAACACGGCGGGATGTTCACTCTAGGCTCAGGCGTATCCCGTCCTCGAGAAGAGGAAGGATCAGTGCGGAGATGCTGGAGCTGCTGGACAATGTCGGTGACACGAGTCGCCAGAGAATCCATGGCATGGTGCGTTGCAGCCAGCTCATCCTCATGTCGGCCCAGCATGGCTCCCTGGAGCTCGAGCGCGGTCTGAAGTGAATTCTCCCTCGCTGGGTCCATTGCTGGTCAGATTATTCACGTATGAGAAAGAGGACCCAAAAGCAAAGGACAGTCAATGAGTGATTTAATGTTCAGAAGAGTAACACAGGAGCCGTAAGGCGAGTAAATCCAACACAGGAATCTCAATGGTAATGGAACAGAAAGTCTCTTAATAACAGAACAGAAAACTGCCGTCTGGATCAGCACGGACGGTCACTCAGAGGGCGAGACAGACTGGGTCCGTAGAGGCACGGGAACGCCAATCCTGAACCACTCACGATGCTGGAAGGGTAGCAGAGTAGAGTCGAGGTAATACAGAGAACAGAACAGCTTGAATCAGACAGGACACGACACGACACGACAGGGTCAGGAGCGATATGCACAGGTACGTAACATAGAGCAATAATCTGACAAAGAACAATAAGAGAGAAGCCATGAAATAGAGAGTCTAATCAGAGATAGTGAGAAACAGTTGGGAAGGTCACGAGGAGGAAATGAGAAGATGAGCCACAGCTGGAGGTGACCGGGATAATGAATGAGTGATGCAAGTAATGTAATGTAAGATAGTGACCAGAAGGGGGCAGAGAAGGACCAGAGAAAGAAAGAAAGAGCCAGGATCATGACAAAATTGACAGATTGTGTTCAAGATATAAAAGATTGGATGACGCGTAATTTTCTTTTATTAAATCCAGACAAGACAGAGGTAATACTTATCGGTTCTAAAAAACATCCACAAAACCTTTCGCAGCACGACTTTAACATTACGACTTTAATATTAGGATGCCCTGTTTCTTTATCCGCTACAGTAAAAGACCTGGGTGTTATATTAGACTGCAACCTGTCTTTTGAAAAGCATATTTCATTTGTTACAAAAACAGCCTTTTTCCACCTAGAAACATTGCTAAGCTACGTAACATGCCATCTGTCTCTGATGCAGAAAAGTTCATGCATTCATGACCTCGAGACTAGATTACTGTAATGCTTTATTAGCCGGTTGTCCTGCATCCTCAATAAACAAGCTACAGTTAGTCCAAAATGCAGCCGCTAGAGTTCTTACTAGGTCAAGAAAATATGATCATATAACACCGATTCTATCATCACTTCATTGGTTACCTATAAAGTTCCGTATTAATTACAAGGTATTACTTTTGACTTATAAAGCTCTAAATGGTTTAGCTCCAGTCTATTTAACAGATCTTCTATCGCCCTAAAATCCATCGCGCTCTTTAAGATCACTAAATTTGAGGCGTCTGGTCATTCCTAGGATATCCAGATCCACCAAAGGAGGGAGAGCATTTTCACATTTAGCTCGGAAGCTCTGGAATACCCTTCTTGATATTGATCGTTGCTCAGACTCGCTCTCCCAGTTTAAAACTAGACTAAAGACGCATTTATTTAGCCTGGCATTCATATAAATGTTTTATCTTACAGTTACTGTAAATTTGGCCTCTGGTTCATAAACGCCAGAGGAGAACTGGCCCCCGACTGAACCTGGGTTCTCCCAAGTTTTTTTTTTCTCCATTGGGTCACTTGATGGAGTTTTTCAGTTCCTTGCCACTGTTGCCTTTGGCTTGCTCAGTTGGGGATTTTCAAATTAAATGGCCCATCATACCATTGATCAGCTCTACCAAACTGTCATGATTCTGCCCTCTTGTCATTTCCTTTCTCTAGTCCTGAGGCAGGATCATGACAGACCCATGTTTTGTGTCCAGGCACATGGCCTTGTTTTTGGGCTGTGTGCTTGTGTTGTCTCGTTCGCTTACCCCGCCCACTTGTTATCCTCATCTTGTCTTCATTGCCTGATCGGTGTCACCTGCTGTCGTTATCTGTTCTCCCTATATTATTCCCTTGTGTTTGCTGTCCTGTGCTGGTTCATTGTGATTGATTGTGTGTGTATCCACACGGTATATTGTGAGTACCTTGTCTTGAGATCTGTCTAAACTAAGAAGTTTTCTTGTAATAGTTATTTTGTTCCTGTGAAGTTTGTGTCTTAGTCTTAGTCTAGTATTGTTAGTCTTTTGCTTTGCCTGTGCTGTTTTCCCCCCTCGTGGGGTTTTATTTTCCCTTTTTGTTCAATAAACCTGGTGTGTGTCAGCAAACTGTCTGCGATTGGGTTCGTTCCTGAAAACTCACGACACAAACTTGATTGTCTTTTTTTTCATGAATAAACAAACACTGTGAAGTTGTCTTGATTGATACTGTAAAGCAGCTTTGATACAATCTGTATTGTGAAAAGCGCTAATATATTTGACTTGACTTGACAACTCCGGCGCAAAATGAACCTTTGGCCTAACAACACATTGGTATAGTCGACCGTTCTGTGAGATTTGTTATCAAGATAATCGAATGTAAAGAGTTTTAATCTCCCTACATGCAAACCGAAGCATTAAGAACTTTTTAAGTGTACAGACAGTTTAATAAGAAGATATTTAAAAAAAGACGGTCCACTTCGTGTATACAGGCAGGAGCCGTCTTTGGAAAGAGTCTCGACCAGTCGAACCACGAACGCCGTGACAAGTGAGCTGTTCGATCGGAATTACGTTTGTGAAATCTAATTGCATGGAAATGCATGAATTATATTTGTTTAAGAATGCACTGTCATGAGCCTTTTCGGTCATTCATGCAAATCAATGAGCAAGACCTAAAGCTGGCGAATGTGATGCAAACTAAAATCACACAAGAGTTGCTCTATATATCAGAAATATTTGCACAACACAACAATAATTAAAAAAAAAAAAACTTAGTGTTTATCTTAGTGTTTGTCTAGTGTTTATTTACTCCACTATGGAGTAAGTGGAGTAAATACGCCTCCAATTTATTTTCAGGACATGGAAAAAAGTTGCAAGTACAGCCTTGTTTATCTAAGCAGGGAAATCTTCAGACTGTACAAAATGTGTCTTGACAGGTCCCACTCCTTACAACCTTGTGTCAGTATATTCCGGCTCAAAAAGATAAGAACGTCCATCAAAACGGTTCATTATTGAAGAGATGCCAAATAATCCGCCATCTCTTTAGTGTGTATCTCATGGAAGCAGTCTCTCTTTTTAATTATTTTTATTTATTTATTATTTTATTATTTTCTCTGTCATGTTCAGTGCTTCTCTTATGCTCTCAGTGCTTTCTTCCTAAACGGACCATTTGAGATTACGAGTGACAGTTCAGACCTGGCACAGCATTCGTGGGTCGAATGGTCGAGATTGTTTTTCTTTATGCGCGAATGTGTTATTAGACCAAAGGTTCATTTTGGGCCGGAGTTGTCCTTTAGCTCACCGATAAGGACAACTCGTTGATCTTCTGTTCCACGATATCCCGTGCACAGAATCCCTCCTCCAGGAAGGTGAAGTCTGAGTTTGATCCAATCAGTGTGGTCATCGTGTTTGTTCAAGAATTGATTGCAAAAGAAACTGTAAAAGAAAATGACAGGGGTGTTAGAAAATGTGACCTCTAAGATATCAGACTTTACTCTGACAGATAGTTTTTCCTTGAATTTTACAACCAGTGTCCTCAAACAAGCACCTTATCTTTGCTCCAGTGACTCTCTACAGGACGACTATCACAGCTACTGTGCAGTTACAGTCTCCACTAATCTCTATTATTTTAATATAAATGAGATACCATTAAAGTTCTCTTACGAGAGATTTTCTCGTACTGAAATATTTTACACTAGGGGAAACCTCTTTTCCATTAGATATTGAAGCCAAAAATTATCCTTAATTTTGAATCAATGTAAAACGCGTTGCGGCAGCATGTAGACATAGGAAAGATGGCTCACATGTCTATTGGCTGTCCTGTGGCAAGTGCATCAGCCTATCGAGAGATGCCCTTGGTGACGCCAGATCCAATGGGGCCGAAACGGGCGTGGCCTGGGCCTATAAATAAAGCACGATGATCTGTTTTTTCATCTCTTCAGCGAAGTTCACGCATCGCTGAATCCTGGGTGAAGAAGCCGTCTGAGAACAAGCCTTCTGCGGGACGAGTCTTTGTACCTGAAGCCGCTGGCCTTCCTGCTACCTGCTACGCTTTCCGGCACATATATCTTTTTAAGTCTGCTGAAGTGTGTGTTCACCACCACGACTCACACACTTTCTCTCTTTTTCATAAAAGAGGTAGTGTCTTTTTAAAGATGCCCCTTTCCTGTGGCTCGTGCCGAGCCCCACTCAGCGACGGGGACTGCCATGTGATATGCGTTTCCTGCCAGAGTGAGAATCACGCAGCTCTCTCGCTCGCTGACAGCGGCTGCCATCATTGCGAGCTACAGCCTATGGCGAGTCTGAGGACTCGTCTAGCAAAATAAAATCAATTGTACGTTAAACGTAGTGTATGTGCCCACAACCCAGTGCCCACAAACCAACGCACACACAGTCAGCTCAGGCCGACAGTGTTTTCAGTGCAGTAAATGTGCCCGCTATCCCACGCCCATATTCACTCACAGACATGTTACGCCCCACAGGGCTTAACCCCGCTCGCTCTTTCTCAGCAAACTGTTATAAGGGAGTTGAGCACGGCCACTATGTTATGACCAGAGCCCAGACCTCATTCTACCCCTAGCCATGCATGCGAATGTGTGGGCAAAGCTTCCCGGGATATCAGAATTGGTGCTAAACATTATAAAAAGAGGCTATTCGCTGCAGTTCACTCGAAGTCCCCACCACACAGCGCGGGTTGAAACTATTGTAAAAAAACAAAGTATCTCATCTACTATGAGGCGAAATAGCGAAACTATTGTGCAAAGTGGCCATAGAGCCTTTATCTCAAGCTCAGAGTGAAGGGGGCCTATACAGCAGATATTTTTTGGTACCAAAAAAAGACGGCGATCTCAGACACATTCTAGATCTAAGACAGCTGAACAAAGTTTTTGTGAAATGCCAGTTCAGAATGCTCACAACCAGGAAAAATGCTCACAACCTGTGCACATACCTGTGCATGGTCCCTGCCCTGAGCGACCATCACATGTGTATTTCCACTGTGCCTCTCTGAGCATGTGTCTTTCCCTTGGCAAGCCACCTTGCCACCCCTGAGGTTGAAATATTCCACCTGCGGCTGCCTGGATACCCCAATGTTCTCTATATGCATTCCTTAGGGTCATATGTATATTCTCTAAGTCCCACCCCCTCTGGGTTGGCATTAATTGCATATTTCTCTGACATATGAGATCTTATCAATTCTCATCCCCATATTCCTGTGCTAAATAGGAGTCCTCCGGCTATCTCACGACAGGGATCTCAGATTTACGTAGGGCACTGGAAGACAGCTTTGAAGATGGCATGATTAGTCTGGTAACCCCATTCGTCGTCATCTGACGTAACTCGGAGTAAGAACTAAAGGGAACGTCTCGGTTACAACTGTAACCCTCGTTCCCGTTACGTCTGCCTGCCACTTCCGACTGTACCGCGGGGATCGCCTGAGCTCAGTCTTGGCTCCTCAGAGAAGAAACCTATCTGCATATTGCCGGCGTCCTCCTTTTATACCCACGAGGCGGGGCGGAGTTGCGCCATGCAAATTCCGCAGACCCATGGCATTTCTTTGCCATTGGCTCATTTTGTAAGACTCGAAGTTGATAGGCTTTCTAAGCGAAACCCCATCCGTCATCATCCGACGTACGTAGCCTAGATGTTACACAAATATGACTCAAGTTGTGCCGCCTGGCTGTCAAGTGTTTCATCGCTTGCATGGTACCGACAGTGTAGGAAAACCGTGACGTTTTCTACTACATAATTACGTGCATGCGTGAAACGGATCGTGCAGGTGGAACGGATCGTGTACCGACACTCGACTGACATCATTCATTGATATTGAGAATAACTGTTAGTTTTTACCAAATAATCAAGATATACAAGTAAGTTACTTTGTGCTTGTCAATACAGCTGGTTTTGACTATAAAGATATTAGTTATAACATTTATCAAGCCGAAGTTAAAATTACGCAAGAAATCGTGACACGTTGACTCGCAGTCTCACACACCACAGAAGGCCATTATGTCATAACATACGACACAACTACACAAGCAACACTCTTTAAAAGTCAGAAAAACACCTTTAACAATGAAACTAACGGATAGTTTCTTAATTTATGATTAGACTACCATACTGAAAATGTATCCTAACAGAACGGCTATATAATTATGCTAAATTTCATCCAATAATATAATATAACTCACCTTAAAACGCGCACAAACGGCTGTGGTGATGATCAACTAGCGAACTCTCTGAGTAAAAGTCGGCGATCTCAGCCCTATATATAGTGACTTGGTTTCCAAGGTGAGGCACTATGAAAGTTCCTTCAAAAGAGAACAGGTTTGGTCTTGTTAGCTGCTTGAGGATAAAAAAACTAGAACTAGAAGTGACATACTTCCCAATCAAACAAAGGTACTTTGTAATTTGGTAAATAAATAAATAAATATTATACTAAAATCTGTTAATGATGCCAGAAACCCCAAAAATGAACAACATGCAAAAACCAAACATAAACTCCAAACTGAACTTTTTTGCTAATTGGAAAAGTTTATAGTTGTAGGGAAGTTTAATATTACACACACTTATATTTTAGTATTCTTTCTATGAGCATAGAAAAGTTTGAATTGTACAATAAGATTGATCTATGCATATCAGTGTTGTTATTGATAAAGTAAAACTACTAGAGATTTTTCTGTAGCTAATTGTAGCTAAAAGTAAATGTAAGTGCTATGAATATATGAAATATTTGATTAAAGACAAACAAAAGTACACACTAAAAAGTTTAAATTTAATGGTAAAAGCTAATAGAAATGTTAAAATAATACTAAAAAGCACTATATATGTTCTCTCTCTCTCTTTTAAACTATTTGGCTTAATGCATTTTGAATAAAATCCTCTGTTAACTGTATATATAAATGCAAATATAGAATAGAATAGGTCTTTATTGTCATTAAAACAATGTAAGACTCGTTGTAAGACAAGGATTGGCAAAAATAGAAATAGCGTAAATTTAAAACAGTGTGCTAAAATAAAATCACAATGCTGTAACAATATATAGTATAGATATTATAAATGTGACAATATATGTAGAGATACTTATCCATATGATATATAGACATAACACACACATACACACTATACATACATCTTGTTTGTCCGTCAAGAGTTGATGATGACCATGGCACGTTTGCCATTTATATACATACACACATGCATACATTCATACACATAAATACATAGATGTCAACATATATATATATATATATATATATCTTTTTTTTACATATATGGAGTAGTACAGTGTATGTGTGTTGGCTGAGTATGGGTGTTGTACTTCCAGTTTGTGAGTTTATTGGAGAGGAGGAAGATATATTAGGGGAAAACAGTTATACAGCTACATTTGCATTTCATTAGTTACACTTGTTACAGCATAACTGTGTATACTAAATGAGGCAAGGCTGTCGAGTTACATTCAAGTTCAACTATTTTTTCAAGGAATTTGTTTTTTTTTTATGGATTTTTGGTGATCAAAGATGAGCTTTAAGGAGTATGGGGAGGCTGCAGACCTGGAGCCGGCAGTTTTACGCCCCTGACAGTTTTACGTCCCTGTTGTTCCTGATGCGTCCAGTAGGGGGGAGACTACATTAGCAAAGTTATATGAGCTTAGTCCTATATCATTACAGACCTTCTTGAAGCGAAAATAAAAGTTGGCTACTTTGGCTCAAACTTGGCAAACTTAAGCACATATAGGTTTAAAAGCTGCCCTAGTCTTCTCTTTACCTGCTCTGTCTCACTCACTTTTAAAATTCATTTAATTTTTATTTTTATCTTGTCTGTCTTTACCTTGCGTGACATGGCATCTTCTTGTAAGACCCTGTTTACTTCTTTGCATTTAAACATAGCCTACTCCACGTGGTTTCTGGAGCAACATTAGAGTGGATATTGGAAATGTGTTAATTACAGTTTATGATGTGTACACAAACACATATAATAGGCATGTATGTATGTATGTATTTGAATGCAAATCTCTGTAAAATTCAAACTGCACACTCACTCTAATATTTTGTCATATAATAGGCTACATACAAGCATAATGCATTATAAAGCCCACATTAAAACCTTTGGTCCCATATGGTTTAAATGTAGATTTTGGTTTAAGTTGTTTCTTATAAATGAGATGATCTAATTTTGTAATGTATAACATACAGTTTTCTTAAAATAGCTTACTGATTTGGACTAAAATGTATGTGTACCTAATGAGTGTTTTATCATACTCTGTCTTTATTTCTTTTTAACTTGTATCTCATTAAAGGGATAGTTCACTTTGAAATTAATTTTTTTATGTTTTAGCTTACCTCAAGGGCATCCAAGGTGTAGGTGTCTTTGTTTCCACAGTATTTTCAATTTTGATATTTTTAGGTCAAAGCGTTCTTGTCTGTGAGTCATATAATGGAGGTCTATGGTCACCACCTCAAAGAGCATGCACAGAGAAGCCCAAATTAAACATGATTTAATGACTCGTAAATGTAAGTTCACATTGATGGCCTAAGACACGAAACGAGCGTTTTGTGTGAGAAAACTAACAGTATTTATATCGTTTTTACCTCTTGTAATCACAGTCACATCCAAGTACTTTGAGGGCGAGGGCAATTCTGTCTGCGCTCGTTGCATTGATACACGTTGCATTGATACATATTGATAACCGCTCGTTTCGTGTCTTAGGCCATCAATGTGTACTTACATTTACGAGTCATTAAATCGTGTTTAATTTGCACTTCTCTGTGCATGCTCCGAGGTGGACCCCATAAACCTCCATTATATGACTGACAGACAAGAACGGTTTGACCTAAAAATGTCAAAATTGAAAATACTGTGGAAACAAAGACACTTACATCTTGGATGTCCTTGAGGTAAGCTAAAACATATCAGCAATTAATTTCAAAGTGAACTATACCTTTAAAGTGAACTATAAGGTGTGTGCTACTTAAGAAAATTAAAATCTCTATCTCTAAACTTTTATAAACACCCATCTTTTGAATCCCCAAAAAATGTTCAACTATGACATCCTGCCATTATTTTATAACCATTGTTTCTACCACTATTCAACTTTAGCTTCTTTTATATTTATTTTTAATCAGTGAGCGGGAGCACTTTGACATGAGGATAAAAAAAACAACTTAAGAAGAGTGGCAAGCCATAGGAGAGTCAACTACAGGAGTCATCCGTGGTGTAAATAAATAACCTTCTTTGTGAACAAAAATATTGTCTCTTTTTTTAAATGGCCCTTGGAATTTTAGAAAAGGGTTTGTCTTCATTAAATGTTATGTAGGACATTGTTCTGTAGCTGTATGATGACCAATTGTGAATAGTAAAGCAGATATTTCATTAAGGATCCATTGTGTCTAATGGGCTAAATATGGTAATACATAAATGTAACTTTATATAAATTCACAACAACATATATCAGTCAGTTTCCTGTATATAAAACAGTTTAAAAACAATTAATTCTACAGTAGGTCAAATATCATTACTTTGTCCATCTGATCCAACTATGTATTAATATTTTTTAAATTTACAAAAACAAATCTTCTGTAGGCTGAATGAAGAGTGAAGCCCAACTGAACATCTGGATGTTTTAATCCTTAGTGCATATATAACTCCACTGTCTATAACGTTTATTTAAATAAACAAATTCCTAAAAATTAGTAAAAGTCGGGATGGTGATTAATGTGTTTGTTTCCAGCGTCTTTTTATGTTATTTCGCTGTGTATCCTTCTCCCCCTACTGGACGCATCAGGAACAACAGGGACCTCTGAAGTTGGCACCCCATAAAACGAAATAATCTCCAAAACTTTGCCATTGATTTGTGCTGATTTGTGATGTAAAAATTTGCGCTGATTTGGAGTTTGAGATATTGAAGATTATTTTTTTGGTTGTGTTACGTCACTCTCCACCCCATGTCGTTCAAATCGCTCCAAACCGGTGTCATTTGTTTGTGCTGGTTTGTGCCTATAAAACAAACATTGTATCCATTTCCCTTTCGCAGATATAGCAAATTTAATTCGGGAGCTGTGACGTCACTCTCTACCCCACATTTCTTCTGAATCGCACACAAAATGTGTCCTTTGTGTTTGGTTTGTGGATTTGTGCCGTTAATATTAATATGGTATCTCCCCTCCTTTTTTTATTTTTTTTTTATTAGACATTATACAAACATACAAACAATAACATGACATCCAAAAAGACAACAATCCAAGATTTTCCAAAAATAGTTTAACATAAATGAACAAGAGACTAATTAAAAAAAAAATATATATATATATAAAAAAATATATAATAACAATTCTGGGCAGTGACGTCACTCTCCACCCCACCTCTTGTAAATCCTAAACCGGTGTCGTTTGTTTGTGCTCGATTTTTGCCGGTTTGTGCCGTTGAAAGAAACATTGCAACTGTGTCCCCTTTTAAACATATAAAAAAAACCTTTTGAAGCAGTTACTCTCCACCCCATCTAAATCGTTCCAAAACTGTGACGTTTGTTTGTGCTCAATTTGTACCTGTTTGTGCCGTTACGATGAACATTATGTATTTTTCCCCTCCTTAGATAAACATTGGATTCGGGACAGTGACGTCACTCTCCACCCCACCTCGTCTAAATCGTCTAAACCTTTTGTTTGTGCTCGATTTTGTGCTGTTGTGTGCCGTAAGTTCTTTTTTTCAAAAAGTGGACTTTTTTGCAGTTTTTTTTTCCACCTTTTGTATTTAACTATGAGGTTCAAATAATTAATTTTGGTGACCTTTTATGCACTAATTTGTGCTGGTTTAGCTTGTCTGCTGGTTAACGAGCACACTTTTTGATGGACCTAAAATATTTTATTATAATTATGCTACGTTTATATGGCTATTATATTGTAGACTATTGAGTTGATAAAGTATAGAAATCTTTTTAATAAAAAACTAAACTATTCCATATTTTAAAGCATCAATCTGATGCCCTTTGAGGTGCATTTTTTGCCATCTATACAATAGTTTATTGAACCTTTTCTTTCACATACCGTTTTATATATATATATATATATATATATATATATTTATCTTGAGCTTGACACTAAAACAGTCACTGGCACTAAAACATTTCCGTAGGCTATCTAACAGTGTTGTAGTCGAGACCACCTCACTCGAGTCCGAGTCGACACCGAGACCAGAGAGAGTCGAGTCCGAGTCAAGACCGAGACCAGAGCCGGTCAAGTCCGAGTCGAGACCGAGACCAGTGAGGGTTGATTACCTAATTTACTTTTATTTACTTAGAGAAATCCTTTTTTTTTTTTTTACTGAATTTACTTAGAGTTTAAAAAATATGATCAGTTTAGGGTAAAAAGGCCACATAGTAGGTGATGTTAAAAGTAATTTTATTACAATTTGTCATGCGCAGTTGCGCACTAGAAAATCACCAATCACTGGGCGTGTCAATCAATTTAAAGAAATATTTTATTAACATACATTAATAATCATGAAAAAGATTTTTAATTGAACACAGTGGACTCGGGAATAATTCCGAGTCCTAAAAAAAAAAATGTTCGAGTACGAGTCAATTCCGAGTCCAAATGCACACGAGTCCATGACAAGACCAAGACCATTAAAATATGGTCTCGAGACCGAGTCCGAGACGAGTCCGAGTCTCGAGTGCTACAACACTGCTATCTAAAGAAAAAAAGAACAATGACAGCAGTCGCGGACTCGCGGACCTGTGCGAGCACAAACGCACCAGACATGTTTGTAGACGAGATGGAGAGGCTTGCTTGCGTGACGTCACTCATCACTACTCCTCCAAAGATTTTGTGATGTCTGAAGAATTTTATAATTTATTATAGTTCTTTCTACGGCACAAAACAGCACAAATCGAGCACAAACAAAAGGCACCGTTTTGGGGCGATTTAGACGAGGTGGGGTGGAGAGTGACGTCACCGTCCCGAATCTAAGGTTTTATTTCTAAGGAGGGGAAAAATAGGCTACATAATGTTCATCGTAACGGCACAAACAGGCACAAATTGTGCACAAACAAACGTCACAGTTATGGAGAGTTATGTAACTGCTTAAAAAGGTGGGGAGGTGGGGTGGAGAGTGACGTCACTGCCCAGAATTACCTTGTTATTTCTAACAGAGGGGATATACAGGGGTTGGACAATGAAACTGAAACACCTGGTTTTACAACACAATAATTTGTTAGTATGGTGAGGGCCTCATTTTGCATCCAAATACAGCACCAATTCATCTTGGTAATGACAGATAGAAGTCCTTCACAGTGACCAGAGGGATTATGAGCCGTTCCTCTTCCAGACCAGTGTCCAGGTCACTATATGATGCTGGTGGACTCGCTCCTCCAAAACACCTCAATAATATTCAGATCTGGTGACTGTCAGACCATGGGAGATGTTCATCGTCACTTTCATCTTCATCAAACCCTTCTGTCACAAGTCTTGCTGTGTGTGTTGGTGCATGATCATGCTGATACACGGTTTGAGCATCAGGTGCTCATGATCCTCCAGAAGGGTTTGGTAGTCCTCGGCAGTGTCGTGTCCATCAAATACAATCAGGATTGTCATGATATTGGAGCTCAAACCATCACTGATCCACCCGTGCTTCACTCTGAAGATTGGCCGCCAGGCATATAGATGTGAAATTGGCCAGTGTTTCAGTCTCATTGTCCAACCCCTGTAGATAGGCTACCATGTTAATATTAACGGCACAACAAACGAAGGACACATTTTGTGTGCGATTCAGAAGAAATGGGGTGAGCACAAACGAATGACACCGGTTTGGAGCGATTTGAACGACATGGAGTGGAGAGTGACGTAACACAACCAAAAAAATCATCTTTAATATCTCAAACTCCAAACCAGCACAAATGTTCATTTTTACAGCACAAATCAGCACAAACCAATGGCATAGTTTTGGCGATTATTTCGTTTTATGGGGTGCCAACTTCACGCAGGTACAACAGGGGCGTAAAACTGTCGGGGCGTAAAACTGTCGGCGTCTGCAGCAGCCTCCCCATATAGGCTTTGGGATACAATTACTGTATTACAAAACTACAGGGGGACTTTAAGGGGGAATACAGGTATATTGCGATTCAATGTAGCCATACGTTTCAATTGAGAAAAATATGATGCTATTCAATTCAATATGGTAGATAGCCTAGTTAACTTTTATTTCTTTTATTCAGACAGCAAATCATAAAGTAGCTTAAGTGCCATTTGACTTTTAACGCATGGTTCTTTCATATTTTTTCACAAAACCAAAAGATTAAATAAGGTGCTGTTTTAACATAAACAATAAAAAAACTTTCACAAACAGGTATTTCATAACTGTATTCAGATGTAAAATTAGGTGACTCAGGGCACGCCTCGCACTCCGTATTGTTGTGATCTGTCATATTCATATAGCAGCTGCAGCATTCGTGATGAGAGAACGATCTGAGCAACAGTTCAGAAAGGAGAAATCAATCTAGTCGGCCTGGACTTGCAAATGGGCGAAATCGTGTCCATCGCACCGCGTCGCAGGACCTCCGCGTCAACACGTCTTTACATTGACTTAACATGGAAATCACTGGCAATCACTCTATTTGCATTTGTTGTGAATGCAGCAGTTACATAATAAAAATATTGGTCACTTTCTAAATAGGCTAGTAAAAGTATAGCGCATCTACTAATAATTATGAATAAATACTGTTTTTACCGATGCAGATGTTACGATGCATGAAGATACAAAAGCCAACTTGTATCCGATGCACACTTATTTAAATCGATGCATCGCATCGTTAGGTTTATGCCGATGCACCGATGCGAATCGATGAATCTTACCATCCCTATAAGGAACACCATACTAATACAGTGTTTGACCCCCTTTTGCCTTCAGAACTGCCTTAATTGTACGTGGCATTGATTCAACAAGGTGCTGAAAGCATTCTTTAGAGATGTTGGCCAATATTGATAGGATAGAATATATATATTTTACTGAGAGTGCTAGTTTTTTTTTGTTTTTTTTTAAAGTGAGGTTAGTTGAGAGGATGGAGCGTATATCCGTTTGGACAGTTACATATTTGTAAGTCTGTGAAGCTCTGTGTCCCGATTTGCATCTTAAATAGTGAGAAATATTAGAACTGAGTCTCTAAAATCATAGTACGTTTGCAAAAACACTCCAATTCTGATGGATTTTCAAAGTTATAAAGTCAGAATATCAGGTGAGTAAGCTATTTCCTTACACAAAGAGTCGTCCTGACAGCAAAAGTTCACAGACTTCATTGAACAAGCGTGTGTGCATCAAATAAAAATTCTGCCTAAAAAATTTCACTAAACTGTATAATGTATTGTGATTAATGGACTAAAAAATTGCAACCTGAATATAAAAGAATGTCAGAAATGATTGACTTGAGGCAACGAGTATAAAAAAAACAAATCCTATGATTAAGTGCACATAGTAAAACACACTACACAGGAAAAAAAGCATGTGAAACGGCACGTTCAGTTCCCTTCCAAGCATTCGTTTCAGTGTTTCACTATGGGGAACGCCCCTTCAGTGCATTCCTCAGAAGCCCGATTACATTACATGAGACACCGAAACTTATGCTACCAGAGAACAGGGGTTACACAAGTAACCTATTGTTTTGGTCTGCCTCTCTGCGCGTTGGTTAATAATAATGCATTTTATTTTGTAATGTGCTTTTCTTTTACCTAAAGCACAGTAAAATAAAAACTAACACAAAAAGTAAAGAACAAAACAATATATTAAAAACAACCTTTAATAAATGCATCTTAATCAACTTTTTAAAATGTTCCAAAGTTAAAGCATTTCTGATATTGATGGGAAGCACGTTTCATAACTTGAGGGCTGTAAATGAAAAAGCTCTTTCCCCCATGGTCTTAAGTTTACTGGAAAGCTGATCAAGTAAAAGTGTTGGGGGAACAGAGAAAACGTGAAGGAGTATAAGGACTAATAAGATCACACACTGGTGCTGTTCCATGTAATGCTCCGGCCTTGCTTCTTCTTGGGGGAAGTTCTCTGAGGAAATGTTGAGAACTCCTGGCCGTGATTAAAGCATTTAGAGGACATTTGCTGAAGTCTGTTTGTCGATTATTCCTGCGCTGGAAGCAAGTTAGTTATGGGGACAAGTATTAGCACCCATCCGCCATTGAAGTGTAGATGGGCTAGAGTATAAATATTAGAATAAGCACCCAGCTGCTGTCAATGTGTAGACGCGCGACGGTATAGGATTAGACTTAGCCGACCTTGATGTGTAGACGCGCTAGGGTAAAGGATTAGACTTAGCTGACCTTGATGTGTAGACTCGCTAGGGTATAAGATTAGACTTAGCCGACGCCTATATGTAGACGCGCTAGGGTATAGGATTAGACATAGCCGACACCTATGTGTAGACGCGCTAGGGTAAAGGATTAGACTTAGCTGACCTTGATGTGTAGACGCGCTAGAGTAAAGGATTAGATTTAGCCGACCTTGATGTGTAGACGCGCTAGGGTATAGGATTAGACTTAGCTGACCTTGATGTGTATACGCGCTAGGGTATAGGATTAGACTTAGCTGACCTTGATGTGTATACGCGCTAGGGTATAGGATTAGACTTAGCTGACCTTGATGTGTAGACGCGCTAGAGTAAAGGATTAGATTTAGCCGACCTTGATGTGTAGACGCGCTAGGGTATAGGATTAGAATTAGCTGACCTTGATGTGTATACGCGCTAGGGTATAGGATTAGACTTAGCTGACCTTGATGTGTAGACGCGCTAGGGTATAGGATTAGACTTAGCCGACCTTGATGTGTATACGCGCTAGGGTATAGGATTAGACTTAGCTGACCTTGATGTGTAGACGCGCTAGAGTAAAGGATTAGATTTAGCCGACCTTGATGTGTAGACGCGCTAGGGTATAGGATTAGAATTAGCTGACCTTGATGTGTAGACGCGCTAGGGTATAGGATTAGACTTAGCTGACCTTGATGTGTATACGCGCTAGGGTATAGGATTAGACTTAGCTGACCTTGATGTGTAGACGCGCTAGAGTAAAGGATTAGATTTAGCCGACCTTGATGTGTAGACGCGCTAGGGTAAAGGATTAGACTTAGCCGACCTTGATGTGTATACGCGCTAGGGTATAGGATTAGACTTAGCTGACCTTGATGTGTAGACGCGCTAGAGTAAAGGATTAGATTTAGCCGACCTTGATGTGTAGACGCGCTAGGGTATAGGATTAGAATTAGCTGACCTTGATGTGTAGACGCGCTAGGGTATAGGATTAGACTTAGCTGACCTTGATGTGTAGACGCGCTAGGGTAAAGGATTAGATTTAGCCGACCTTGATGTGTAGACGCGCTAGGGTATAGGATTAGACTTAGCTGACCTTGATGTGTAGACGCGCTAGGGTAAAGGATTAGATTTAGCCGACCTTGATGTGTAGACGCGCTAGGGTAAAGGATTAGATTTAGCCGACCTTGATGTGTAGACGCGCTAGGGTATAGGATTAGACTTAGCTGACCTTGATGTGTAGACGCGCTAGAGTAAAGGATTAGATTTAGCTGACCTTGATGTGTAGACGCGCTAGGGTATAGGATTAGAATTAGCTGACCTTGATGTGTAGACGCGCTAGGGTAAAGGATTAGACTTAGCTGACCTTGATGTGTAGACGCGCTAGAGTAAAGGATTAGATTTAGCCGACCTTGATGTGTAGACGCGCTAGGGTATAGGATTAGACTTAGCTGACCTTGATGTGTAGACGCGCTAGGGTAAAGGATTAGACTTAGCTGACGTTGATGTGTAGACGCGCTAGGGTATAGGATTAGATTTAGCCGACCTTGATGTGTAGACGCGCTAGGGTATAGGATTAGAATTAGCTGACCTTGATGTGTAGACGCGCTAGGGTAAAGGATTAGACTTAGCTGACCTTGATGTGTAGACGCGCTAGAGTAAAGGATTAGATTTAGCCGACCTTGATGTGTAGACGCGCTAGGGTATAGGATTAGACTTAGCTGACCTTGATGTGTAGACGCGCTAGAGTAAAGGATTAGATTTAATCCTTGACTATTGACTATTGTAATGTTTTGTATGTAGGGTCCAGTCAGACCACTATATCACGCTTGCAGTTAGTTCAGCTGTTGGTGGGTGCTAAGAAAAGTCATCCTTCGGTCAAACTCGTCCTTCGGATGAGACGTTAAACCGAGGTCCTGACTCTCCGTGGTCATAAAAAATCCCAGGATGTCTTTAGAAAGAGTAGGGGTGTAACCCCGGCATCCTGGCCAAATTTGCCCACTGGCCTCTGTCCATCATGGCCTCCTAATCATCCCCATATACACCAATTGGCTTCATCACTCTCTCCTCTCCACCAGTAAGCTGGTGTGTGGTGAGCGTTCTGGCGCAATATGGCTGCCGTCGCATCATCCAGGTGGATGCTGCACATTGGTGGTGGTTGAGGAGATCCCCCCCTCTATGTGAAGCGCTTTGAGTGTCCAGAAAAGCGCTATATAAATGTAATGAATTATTATTATTATTATTATTATTTATCACATTTCTCCTGTTTTAGCGTCTCTCAGGTGGCTACCTGTGGATTTCAGGATAAAATATAAAACCCTGCTGTTTGTTTTTAAAGCAGTGCATGGGATAGCTCCTGCTTATATTTCTGAGCTTATTGCTCCTCACCAAGCACCAAGGTCTTTAAGATCAAATAATAAATCATTGCTCTCAGTCTGTCGATCTCATTTAAAGTCAAAAGGAGTTTAGGCCTTTGCTGTTGCGTTCAAATAAAGCCAACACATACAGTACTCATAGAAAACAGTTGACAATAAATAGACAGGAGTCCTGTCACAGGACCAATAATAGCAAAACGAATCACTTATTCTAAAAAGTTTAGACGAATCCGACATGGGGCTGTGTTAATAGTAAAACGTCCATCATTTAACACATTTAAAAGACATGGATGGATAATAAAAAACTTATTTCTGACATTTTGACGAAAAAAAAAATTGGTTTTACTATTATCTTCTCTCAGTGCTCGAGCTCGGGTGGTTTTCGCGTCGTCTGTAGTGAGAGACGAGTCAATGAGAGTCTGAGTAAATAAAGTTACGAACGAGTTCCAGTCTCGCCGACCCTGTCTCCTTCTTCCTACCCTCCTGTTTGAACCCTGTTACACTGGTGCCAAAACCCGGGAAGAAGGAGGCTGCCGCCGCCATGCAGAGCCCGTCAGGATTGCCGTTTGCAGAGATCATTCAATCACTCGCGGCTCTTTAGAGAGACCGACACCAAGCCCTGCTGACCACGAGTTGTTCCAGAGCTGTTTAGACCAGGGGATTTCGGCCACCCCCTCCGAAGCGTCGGCCTCGCCCCTGTCATTGTCCAAGATGGGTCCACAGGACGAGCCGGAGGCATTCCTGGACCTGTTTGAAAGGACGGCTGAGGCCCGGGGGTGGCCCAAAGCAGACTGGCCACTGCGGCTCATCCCACTGCTGTCCGGAGAGGCGCAGATCGCAGATGGCTGGTGGCTGTGGGAAGCGACGTCGAGAAAATCATCGACCAGGTGGTACTGGAGCAGTTTATTGTGAAGATGCCGAAAAAAAAACTGCTCAATGGGTCCAGTGCCACCGTCCGACGTCGCTGAACCAGGCCATCCAACTGGCGGAAGATCACTTGGTGGCGTGCTCTGGGGTCGGCGGACCCCTCACTTCTGTCTCTCTCTCTCCCTCTCTGTCTCTCTCTTCCCCAGCCTCTCTCTCTTCCCCTTCTGCCAAACCTGTTCCTTCTCCCAAGTCTTGGGTGGGCTGGCGCCCAGGCCAGCGCTGAGATGGAGGTTTGGGTGGCCGGTGTCCGGTGATGGAGGTGGGGACACTGGTTCGGGTCCCCGACGCGCCACGGGCCGCACCTGATCAAGCTGGCTTGTACCAGATACCTATGAGTTTCAAGGGGGATACTTATCAGTCTTTGGTGGATTCAGGATGCAACCAAACCTCTATTCATCAAAGCCTGGTTCGACCTGGGGCATTGGATAACAGCCGCGTGGTTAAGGTGCGGTGTGTGCACGGGGTGGTGGTGAGTTATCCCTTAATGTCTGTAAAAATTTTATTTAGGGGACAAAAGCATAGTGTGTGGAGGTTGCAGTTAACCCGCACCTCTGGCATCCGCTAATTTTGGGGATGGATTGGCCGGGTTTTACGGAATTATTGGGGTCTTTATGTGCGGATGCCTCTTGGGGGGAAAAGCAGCAGGGGAAGACAGCGGTGGTTCAGGTAGGAGATGCTGTACCAGGACCTCTGGGTACTGCTGTAGGGGAAGAGAGCACTCTAGAGAGAAATATCCTCTCTGAGCGCGATGATTTTCCCCTGGAGCAGTCAGGATGAGACGCTAAAACATGCGTTTGATAAGGTCCATTGCATCGACGGTCAGCTACTCCCAGTGCCCCCTTCCGTTGATGCAGGTCCCCTTCGAACGAATTGGTATGGACCTCATCGGGCCATTAGAACGGTCAGCACGAGGGAATCGTTTTGCGTTAGTCTTGGTGGATTACGCAACACGATATCCGGAGGCAGTCCCGCTTCGCAATATCTCAGCTAAGAGTGTGGCAAAAATACAGTAAAACAGGTATTGTGGAGTATTATTACATTTTAACATAACCGTTTTCTAAAATAAATTATAAACTGTACTTTATTCCTGTGATCAAAGCTGAATTTTCAGCATCACCAGTCTTCAGTGTCACATGATCCTTCAGAAATCACTCTAATATGATGATTTTATGCTCAAGAAACATTTTTAATTATTATCAATGTAGCACAGTTTTTGCAGAAACTATGATATATTTTTCTCAAGATTATCTGAAGAATAAAGAGGTCGGGGTAGAAAGGTCTGTAATATTTTTACTGTCACTATCAATCAATTTAATGCATCCTTTCTGAATTAAAGTATTAATTTCTTTAAAAAAAAATCTCTGACCTCAAACTTTGAGCAATAACTTTATCATTAATTTGAGAGATAGAGCAGAAAGTGTAGATAATCACTGAACAATTACAGAAAGTGATTACATGACCTTAGAAGAGCTGGATTATAGTGCATGAGTCAAACAGACTACTTTATTTTTAATGGTGCTTGACAGTTTGTTGTCGTTCTGTGGAAAAGATCTGTGTGAAGATATTTTTGGTTAAATTGGAAAATCTATTAGCATGTGAGTGAACAGTTAAAAAAAAAATCCATTTATTCATTCTATGGATGCACCGATATGAAAATTTGACTGATACTATAACCGATAATTATTTATATCAAGTCAAGTCATCCTCATATACAGTCCCCTACAAAAGTATTGGAACATTAAGGCAAATTTCTTTGTTTTTGTTGTTCACTGAAGATATTTGGGTTTAAGATCAAAAGATGGGTATGAGACAATAGTTCAGAAAGTTTTTATTCCCTGGTATTCACATCTAGATGTGTTCACAACATACCACCCTTTGTTTGAATCCACCCATTTTTCAAGTGAGCAAAAGTATTGGAACAAATAATCTTAAAATAAATAACATTTAATATTTGGTGGTATAACCCTTGCTTGCAATAGCTGCCTCAAGCCTGCGACCCATCAACATCACCAAACTGTAGCATTCTTCATTTGTGATGCTATTCCAGGCTTTTAACGCAGCTTCTTTCAGTTCTTGTTTGTTTCTTGTTTGTTTGTTTGCTTCAGTCTCCTCAGGAGGTGAAATGCATGCTCTATTCAGTGTTTCCCAACCCTGTTCCTGGCAGCACACCATAGCCGTTTTTCAATACCAAGTACGCAAAGTTCGGACTTGCGTCCTTGGTAGTTCAGACTTGCCAAGTACGACTCAGGGGAACAAACTCCCGAGGACGAGAGGACGCAAGTCCGGTTCTTCTGCAAATGGAACAGAGCGTACTTGATTCGTGTCACTCAGCACGCTCTAGCAATACTGAATGATGACTGCTATGCTAAATAGTTTTCAGGTTTAGCATGTTCACCTCATGTTAACATGCTGAACCTCATGTTCAGCAGTCGCGACTGTAGCCCATAAGTGCGAGCACAAACGCACCACCAGACAGGTTTGTAGACGAGATGGAGAGCGCCTTGCTTGTGTGACGTCACTCATAAAACACTCATCACTACTTCTCCAAAGATTTTCGCCCAACCTGTTCTCAAGTTGTGTATCCTTGCCTTATAGTTTGGATTGTATTCCCACCTCCCCTATTCTGTGCCGTTACTTGTTTTCAATCAATAACAACCGTTGGTTATTCTGCATCTGGGTCTCCCTCTCAGAATTCCTGACACAGACAGAATAATGCTCTCTTACTGCCAAACACACAGAGCGATAATGTGTAGGTCTGGATCAGAAGGCAGTTTCTCAGAAAGGTTTCGGTTGCCCTTGACTCCCGCTGCTCTGTTAACTAACACCTTAAAACCACAGGGAGGGTTGCTTTTACTTTGAAAGACATGGAAAGGTGTAACTGGTAGAAGGTGTTCACGGGACGTGCTGTGCTGTAAGTACAAAGAAAAAATCGGATCTTCATTGGCAGTAAAGAGCATACCTGTAAATTGAGTCATATAGAAGCAAACAGAAACCACACACAAAACCCCTATATACACACGAGTCACCTTCAACCGCACATGACAGATGTGTGTCCATCAGAAGTATGCAGGCTTTATTCAAACTGTGTAAATATAATGCACTCACAATAAAGCAACCGTTCATATTTAAGATGATTTTGGTCAGCATGTCTCTTATGCGCACCATATTTTTGATCAAATTAATTGTAATGTAAACAAACAAACAAAAAACAGTAAACAAATAAATCACTATTAATACAATTACTATAGAGTTTATATTTTATATTTTATATTGTTGTAAGATGTTTAATTCTATATTGTGTTATATATTATATTCATGTACTTTTATATTTTAGTCATATATAAAAACAAAAGTTTGCCATTATTATATCATCATTAGGCCTATTTTGTCATACATAAAAAGGCAATTCAAAAGGTTTTTGAAAGAAGTCTCTTCTACTCACCAAGGCTGCATTTATTTGATCAAAAATACTGTGGAATATTATTACAACAATTTAAAATATGAATATAATTTGAATATATTTTAAAATTCAATTTATCCAGGTGATCAAAGCTGAATATTCAGTTTCATTATTTATTTATTATTAAACATTTATTATTATGAGCATCATCGTCAATGTTAAAAACAGTTGTGCTGCTTCATAATTATTTCTACAAACCGTATCTTTGAAAAGAGCAGCACTTATTTGAAATCGAAATTATTTTTAACATTATTAATGTGTTTACTGTAACTTTAGATCATTACCCATATGAAAAAACAGCATGATTCATATACAGCAACCATATATCTTTCTTACTTAAATTGGCCAGAATTATTACCTTATGTGTTTCATGTAAGACCAATACATGTCCTATACAAAATCAGACCGATTATGGCCCCTTTCATACTAAATAGCACACATACAACTTATAGGGGATTTTTGTGTCATATATGAATACTGTAAAAGTCAGTGGCGGGCCGTGCATTTCACACGTAGGCCTTCTGTCTTACCTGAATTAAATGGTAAATGGACTGCATTTATGCTTTCATAGACCTAATGGCCACCAAAGCGCTTTACATATTGCCTCACATGATTCACCCAGTGGTGGGCCGTCAGGGCCAGCAAGGCCTTCTCTGCTGGCCTAAACACTATCAGAATGGTCAGAGGATCTCTGGATAATCCGTAATTCGTTTGTAATTATAAAACGAAAATACCGTTTTTCTGTTTTTTGTTTCAAATAGAAAAACCAAATAATCGTTTTTGGTGTCAGAATCAAAAAACGAAAAACCAATTAAAAACTGCCCGTTTTTCGTTTTTTGGCGATCATTATATCGTTATTCATTTTTGAACAAAGAATGAAGTGAGTCTTTGAACTTCTGTCAATTCGTTTTTCGTTTATAAACCAAAAACGGAAGTCACGTGGTCTATTCCTTATTTGGAAGCGAATGTAACCGGAAACACTTTCAAAATAAAAGTAACAGTTAGCGAGGTGATGGTAGACTAAAACTGAACTAATATAACATTTTTTTTAGTACAACTAAAGTAGCACTGGGTGTGAATAAGAATTTAGTTAACTGAAATAAAAATTAAAACAAATAAAATAATAACTATGGCTGTTAGGGAGAATTAAACATTTGTAAGACCATTGGTGAAATAGGGCCTACAGCTATGTATGCTATGACCAGGGCTCTGGATTGCAAGATTGCAACTCTTGTTTCACTAGCATATATGGCCTAAAATGTTTTACAAGCATAGTGGGTGAGTGAAGACTAAAACCTACTGTAAATGTTATAAGGTTATATTATACTAGTTTTATACATTTATAGTTCCTAGTCCAGGTTGTGGTTATTAGCCTCTGCAGTGGACAGATGTAGATTTAGCCAGAGCCAGGATGTCACTGTGCAAAAACAATTTATAAAATATATATTTCATAAATCATTTTTTTTTTAAATAAAAAACTGAACTTCACCTGCCTTCCAGCTCCCCTTTCTATCGCTATACTATAGCACTATAGCTGCTAAAAACTCTCAGCTTCCACCATCTACTGTTACTGTTATGCAGGTAAAGAGGACCCAACAGCGAGGTAACAGAAACAGAGTCTTTAATGAAACGTGAACCCAGGATAGACACAGTGAGGCAGACTGATCTTCTTATTAATTAACAATGAGGAAATAAACTGCCCGCAGAGCGGGCGCCGAAACGAAACTCAAGTCACTGATGAACTTCAAAAAGTCTTTAGGCAGTCGAGAGGAATCTCTGGGTTACGGCAACAGACTGCAGGTCTCACCAGGAAGACGCGGAGAGAGTGGGTACCAGTTCAGATGTAGCCTCAGGAGAACTGGACAGGGTAGATATCAGAGGATTAACAGGTAGCACTAACCAGACGGACACCAACAGGACACGACAGGACAGGACGACGGTGAAACAACCGAGACAGAGGTTTGCTTCCAACATTAGATGCTCAAAAGAGAATCTGACAAAGAACGCAGCAGTAGCAGGGAGAGAAATAGAGAGCTAATCAGGGGAGAAAGGGAACAGGTGGAAAGAGGGAGAACGAGGTAGTCAGAGGAGATGAGGAACAGCTGGAAGAGCGGAGAAAGAGAAAGTAACCTAATATGACCAGCAGAGGGAGACAGAGTAAAGAGAGAGAACCAGACACAACACGACAGGACATGACAGTACCCCCCCCCTCAACGAGCGCCTCTTGGCGCTTCTGAGGAGGAGACCCGGCGGCTACGGAGGAAATCATCGATCAGTGAACGGTCCAGCAAGTCCCGGGAGGGAACCCAACTCCTCCTCCGGTGTGATACCCCTCCCAATCTACCAGAAACTGATGCCCACGACCCCGCGGACGCATGTCCAGAATCTTGCGGACCCTGTAGATGGGAGCGCCTTCGACCCGAATGGGGGGGGAGGGGGAACGAATGGGGGCGCGGATGACGGGTTTAACACAAGAGACATGGAAGACCGGGTGGACCCGACGAAGGTAACGAGGGAGAACAAGTCGTACCGCGACAGGACTAACGATCTGAGCAATACGGAACGGACCAATGAACCGCGGAGTCAGTTTACGAGAAGTTGTCTTAAGGGGAAGGTTAAGAGTGGACAGCCAGACCCTTTGACCGCGACAATATCTGGGGCTCTTGGTTCTACGTTTATTAGCGGCTCTCACAGTCTGAGCCCTATAACGGCAAAGAGCAGACCTAACTCTCCTCCAAGTGCGCTCACAACGCTGGACAAAAGCCTGAGCAGAGGGAACATTGGAATCGGCGAGCTGAGACGAGAACAGAGGAGGTTGGTACCCGAGGCTACTCTGAAAAGGAGATAAACCGGTAGCTGACGAGGGAAGCGAATTGTGGGCGTATTCTGCCCAGGGGAGCTGCTCTGACCACGACGCAGGGTTACGAAAAGAAAGGCTTCGCAGGATGCGACCAACAGTCTGATTGGCCCGTTCGGCTTGACCGTTAGATTGGGGGTGGAAGCCGGACGAGAGACTGACGGAAGCCCCAATCAAACGACAAAACTCCCTCCAGAATTGAGACGTGAACTGCGGAGCCCTGTCCGAGACGATGTCTGTAGGGAGACCGTGGATCCTAAACACATTCTCGACGATTATTTGTGCCGTCTCCTTAGCAGAAGGAAGCTTAGCGAGAGGAATAAAATGAGCCGCCTTAGAGAAGCGATCGATAACTGTCAGAATAACGGTTTTACCCGCCGATGCTGGCAGACCAGTGACAAAATCTAAGGCGATGTGCGACCACGGTCGAGAAGGAATAGGAAGCGGTCTGAGAAGACCGGCAGGCGGGGAATTCCCGGACTTAGTCTGTGCGCAAACAGAACAAGCAGCCACGAAACGGCGTGTGTCACGTTCCCGAGTGGGCCACCAAAAACGCTGACGGATGGAAGCCAGCGTACCCCGAACGCCGGGGTGACCCGCTAATTTGGCAGAGTGAGCCCACTGAAGAACGGCCAGACGAGTGGGAACGGGAACGAAAAGAAGACCCCTCGGACAGGCGCGCGGAGCGGGAGTGTGAGAGAGTGCTCGCTTTACCTGCCTCTCAATTCCCCAGATAGTCGCCCCGACGACACGCCCCTTAGGAAGAATCCCTTCAGGGTCAATGGGAACCTCTGGTGAATCAAAGAGACGAGACAAAGCGTCCGGTTTAGTATTCTTCGAACCCGGACGATAGGAAATTACAAACTCGAAACGAGCGAAAAACAAAGCCCAACGAGCCTGGCGTGCATTAAGTCGTTTAGCCGAACGAATGTACTCAAGATTCCTATGGTCAGTCCAAACGACAAAAGGAATGGTCGCCCCCTCCAGCCACTGTCGCCACTCGCCTAGGGCTAAGCGAATGGCGAGTAGCTCGCGGTTACCTACATCATAGTTACGCTCCGACGGCGACAAACGATGAGAAAAAAAGGCGCACGGATGGACCTTGTTGTCAGCGAGTGAGCGCTGGGAAAGAATGGCACCCACGCCCACCTCAGACGCGTCCACCTCGACTATGAACTGTTTAGAGATGTCAGGTGTAATAAGGATCGGAGCGGACGTAAAACGATTCTTGAGAAGATCAAAAGCCCCCTGGGCGGAATCGGACCACCTAAAACACGTCTTGACCGAAGTAAGGGCTGTGAGGGGAGCAGCCACTTGACTGAAACTACGGATAAACCGGCGATAGAAATTTGCGAAGCCGAGAAAGCGCTGTAGTTCAACGCGTGACTTAGGAACAGGCCAATCGACAACAGCTTGGACCTTGGCGGGATCCATCTCAATGCCCTCAGCGGAGATAACGGACCCGAGAAAGGTGACGGAGGGAGCATGAAAAGTACACTTCTCAGCCTTCACGTAAAGGCAATTCTCTAAGAGGCGCTGAAGAACGCGGCGAACGTGCTGAACATGAATCTGAAGTGACGGCGAAAAAATCAGGATATCGTCAAGATAAACGAAGACAAAGACATTCAGCATGTCCCTCAGGACATCATTAATCAATGCCTGAAAGACAGCTGGAGCGTTTACGAGACCGAAAGGAAGGACCCGGTATTCGAAGTGCCCTAACGGAGTGTTAAACGCCGTCTTCCACTCGTCCCCCTCCCTAATACGCACGAGATGGTAAGCGTTGCGAAGGTCTAACTTAGTAAAAACCCTGGCTCCCTGCAGGATCTCGAAGGCTGAGGACATCAAAGGGAGTGGATAACGATTCTTAATAGTAATGTCATTCAGCCCTCGATAATCAATGCAGGGGCGTAGGGACCCGTCCTTCTTTTGGACAAAAAAAACCCAGCTCCAGCGGGAGAGGAGGAGGGAACAATAGTACCGGCATCGAGCGCTACAGATAAATAATCCTCGAGAGCCTTGCGCTCAGGTACCGAGAGCGAGTAGAGCCTTCCCCGGGGGGGAGTGGTCCCCGGACGAAGATCAATTCAACAATCATACGAACGGTGAGGAGGGAGAGAAGTAGCCCGGGACCGACTGAACACAGCGTGCAGATCGTGATACTCCTCCGGCACCCCCGTCAAATCACCAGGCTCCTCCTGAGAAGAAGAGACAGAGGAAACAGGGGGAATAGCAGACATTAAACACTTCACATGACAAGAAACATTCCAAGAAAGGATAGTATTCGTGGACCAATTAATAGATGGGTTATGACGAACTAGCCAGGGATGGCCCAATACAATGGGAGAAAAAGGTGACTGAAAAATTAAAAAAGAAATGGTCTCGCTATGATTACCAGAGACAGTGAGGGTTAAAGGTAGCGTCTCACGCTGAATCCCGGGGAGAGAACTACCGTCCAAAGCGAACAAGGCCGTGGAATCCTCTAATTCCTTAAGCGGAATGTCGTGCGCCCGAGCCCAGCTCTCGTCCATAAAACAGCCCTCCGCCCCAGAGTCTAATAAGGCACTGCAGGTGGCCGATGAACCGGACCAGCGGAGATGAACCGAAAAGGTAGTGCAGGACCTTGAAGGAGAGACCAGAGTAGTAGCGCTCACCAGTAGCCCTCCTCTTACTGATGAGCTCTGGCTTTTACTGGGCATGACGAAACAACATGAGCCGCTGACCCGCAGTAAAGACAGAGGCGGTTGACGATTCTTCGCTCCCTCTCCTTAGCCGAGATACGAATGCCTCCCAGCTGCATGGGCTCAGAGCTCGAGCTGGCGGAGGGCGATGGTAACGGTGTAGAAGGAGGAGCGTAGGAAGCGGCGAACTCCCTTCCTCGGACTCGGCGACGAAGGTCGAACCGTCGCTCGATACGGATGGCGAGCTCAATCAGGGAATCCACCCTGGAGGGAATCTCCCGAGAAAGAATCTCATCCTTCACCTCCGCGCGAAGACCCTCCAGAAACCGGGCGAGTAAAGCTGGCTCGTTCCAGTCACAGGAGGCAGCAAGAGTACGGAACTCAATGGAGTAGTCGGTTATGGAGCGATTACCTTGACTTAGGGAAGACAAGACCCGGGAAGCCTCCTCCCCAAAAACAGAACGGTCAAAGACCCGAATCATCTCGTCCTTAAAGTCCTGATACTGGTTAGTGCACTCAGCCTCCGCCTCCCAGACTGCCGTCCCCCACTCGCGAGCCCGTCCCGTAAGGAGCGATATCACGTAGGCAATACGGGCTCTGTTTCTGGAGTAGGTGTTGGGCTGGAGAGAAAACACTACATCACACTGAGTGAGAAATGGACGGCATTCAGTGGGCTCACCAGCATAAAACGGTGGGTTATTGACTCTGGGTTCAGAAACTTCAGAAGCCCCGGAGAAAGTCGGTGGATCAAGGCGGAGCTGATGAACCTGCCTGGAAAGATCAGAGACTTGGGCGGCCAGGGTCTCAACGGCATGTCGGGCGGCGGACAGTTCCTCCTCGTGTCTGCCTAACATCGCTCCCTGGATCTCGACGGCAGACTGGAGGTGATCCGGACTCGCTGGGTCCATTGTGGTCAGATTCTTCTGTTATGCAGGTAAAGAGGACCCAACAGCGAGGTAACAGAAACAGAGTCTTTAATGAAACGTGAACCCAGGATAGACACAGTGAGGCAGACTGATCTTCTTATTAATTAACAATGAGGAAATAAACTGCCCGCAGAGCGGGCGCCGAAACGAAACTCAAGTCACTGATGAACTTCAAAAAGTCTTTAGGCAGTCGAGAGGAATCTCTGGGTTACGGCAACAGACTGCAGGTCTCACCAGGAAGACGCGGAGAGAGTGGGTACCAGTTCAGATGTAGCCTCAGGAGAACTGGACAGGGTAGATATCAGAGGATTAACAGGTAGCACTAACCAGACGGACACCAACAGGACACGACAGGACAGGACGACGGTGAAACAACCGAGACAGAGGTTTGCTTCCAACATTAGATGCTCAAAAGAGAATCTGACAAAGAACGCAGCAGTAGCAGGGAGAGAAATAGAGAGCTAATCAGGGGAGAAAGGGAACAGGTGGAAAGAGGGAGAACGAGGTAGTCAGAGGAGATGAGGAACAGCTGGAAGAGCGGAGAAAGAGAAAGTAACCTAATATGACCAGCAGAGGGAGACAGAGTAAAGAGAGAGAACCAGACACAACACGACAGGACATGACAGTTACCCCTTCTGTGTCAAAAACAAAACTCTTCCAAAACAAATCTAGAAAGTTTTAAAACTTTTTATTTTTCCTTTGCATTTTTTCCAGTGTAATATTATTATGTTAGTTAAGTAGATTAAATATTTTTAACCCTTGTGCATCAATTATATACAGTCATAAACTGTCATAAAAATGTGAAGCTTGGAGCACAGACTTAAGTTGGTATCATTTTAAAGAAGACCCATGGCAGATTATTGCTGAAGTAAACTAAAGCTTAATTAAAATAATAAGTAGTAAATTAAAAAAAAGTTATATAGGTATAAGTTTATGAAAATTATTTGTGGTTTAGCCATGCGCATAGCACGGTTTAGCCATGCGCACAGCACACACACATTGTTATAAAACAATAAGACGTTATACAATGCATAAATAAATGCGATAAAACACTTAATCCATGCGCTTTCCCTCATCGAATGCCTTGCGTCGCGAATCAAAGAAAATGGCGTCTGTCTAAAAAGTCTCTGCACGTTTTGTCGCGCTCAGCGAGTAAAAGTCCCGGATGTAATAAAAAAGGTTTTCACCTATCAGATGTTGTTGTAGGAGGCCTCTGATGCAAATAATGAATGATTTTTTTTTTTAAGTTTTTAAGGAAATGTTGTAATATTTCAATGTTTCAATGTTTCAAACCTACCGCGGGTCTGAGCTCGTCACGTCATCACCGCAAAAAAACATTGGCCTGCCCATGTGTGCACGTTGTGTCTAATGACATGGATTCATTGATTCTAATGACATGGATTATGTCTAATGACATTGTGTTTTACATGGATTCAAGGTTGTCTAACCAAAACTTATCAAAAAATGGAGCAGATCCGACCTTTCGTGAGTTGAGGAGCCGATGACGCATAATAATATTCCTTTCGTATTAGAGATGGTCAGATGTGCTATTTCTTGCTTTTCTAACACAGTTAAAAAATTCATACCGTCCCAGCCCTACTGAAGTCACATAATTCTAAAAGTAATATACAGTACAAACCCCCAAACCTCTTACATCCCCACATTCCAGAACATTAACACCTGCCCCTGAACAATGGACCACGCAACCCCCTATATGTCTGGACATCCACACCTTGAATAACCATCCTCCACAGCAGTCTACAAACATTGTCTGCCTTGCTGCAAGAAGATATTTGGGCAAACAAACAAAGCCTAGATAAAAAACTGCTAACATATACAGAAACAATTTCAAGTACTTGTACTGACAGGAAACTCTAACCAGAAATAATTTATTAATTTAAAATTATTCAAATCTGATCTAAACTGAAAATTATTACAAATAACACATTTATATATTGTGAATAATCAAATACATTATATTTCTATAAGTATCTCTCCTGTATGTGAAAATTTGAGAAGTCCAATGCCCACATGTAATGTGCAAGGTGCACCTGTTATTTTGACTACCATTCTATCCCAAAATTGTAAAATTACAACAAAGACATAACAAGCTAAAAATCTAATTTGATGCATGCATTCCTCAATAACCAAGTATTTACATGAACTAGACATTCTAACAATGACAAAATCTTTGTTAATGACAAAAATGACAAAATAAAAATAAAAAATCTGGGGTTTTACTTATGTAGATTTTAAATCCTTGCTTCCCCTTGTTATTTAACTTCATGAAAAAGACACCAGTCATTCTGCCAATATATCTGATTTATTTTACCAATTTATATAAGACATAAGGGAGAGAGAGTGATAATGGACCCGCAAAGATCTTCATTCTCCTTCTCGGTATTTCTCTCTCTGCCTCAAACAAAGAGCTACACAGTCTTATATGCAAAAAAAAAAAAAAAAACTGACTACATTACCAGAGAAACCAGTTACCAGTTCAGGCAGCCAGGGTGAACCAGGCAGTTCAGGTGGCCAAGGCGGACCTGGCAGTTCAGGTGGCCAGGACGGATTAGGCAATTCTGGTGGCCAGGACAGATCAGGCAGTTCAGGTGGCCAGGGTGGACCAGGCAGTTCAGGTGCCCAGTGCTGAGCAGGCAGTTCAGGTGGCCAGGACGGATTAGGCAATTCTGGTGGCCAGGACAGATCAGGCAGTTCAGGTGTCCAGGGTGGACCAGGCCGTCCAGGTGACCAGTGCTGAGCAGGCCGTTCAGGTGACCAGTGCTGAGCAGGCAGTTCAGGTGACCAGGGTGGACCAGGCAGTTCAGGTGCAGACACCAGCTCAGGTACAGAACCCGGATCAGGAAAAGACACCAGCTCAGAAACAGACATGGCCATATCGTCTGGAGACGTTGGTTCGGTAGCGACCATCCTGTCCAAAGACCCCGGCTTGGCAGCGGGTATCTTGTTAGGAAACACTTCCATGGCTGACCTGGTGGGAGCGGTCTCTGGCTCGGCAGAACTGACGTGAACAGTCTCTTGTGTGGAACAATGTGAACAGATTCAGGCTTGAATTGTAACATGACCGGCGCCGGCAGGGAGAGGGGCTTGGGTGGCGCCGGCAAGGAGAGGCGCTTGGGCGGCGCCGGCAGGGCGAGGCGCTTGGGCGGCGCCGGCAGGGCGAGGCGCTTGGGCGCGGCTGCAGGCCTCCCTGGAGGCTTCGGGGGTTCGGCTGCAGGTTTCGATGGAAGCAGCAGTGGTTCGGCTGCAGACTTCACTGGAGGCTGCTTCGAGCTTCTTGGCCACCTCTGAGAGCACTGCAGGGAGAGAGGACAGCTCTGGGACCACTGCAGTCGGATCCTTCTGGACCACTGAAGTCGGGTCCTCCTGGATCACCGGACTTGGGACCATCGAAGTCGGGTCCTCCTGGACCACCGGGCTTGGGAGCGCCAAAGTCGGGTCCTTCTGGACTACTGGCCTTGAGACCGTCGAACTCGGGTCCTCCTGGACCACCGGCCGAAGGGAAGCGTCAGGAGCCCTCTTCCTCCTGCGCTGGCGAGGCGATGAGAAAGTAACTGCCTCTGGGGGTGCTGCAGCTCCTTCAGCCTCCACTGGATAGGAGCCTGATGGGTCGCACCCTTTCTTCCTCCTCCCTCTCCCCAAAGGGGTCATCGGAGGACCGGGGACATGGCAGTTTGTAAGGTTAGTGGGAGGTGGCCCAAGTGGCGGAAGACCACCCTCCCAGTCTGCACTGGATGCACGATGGTAAACGTACCCCACAAACTGCCAGAATGATAGTGTCCCCAGCATTCCCATCTCCCAGGCAGGAACAGGCTCCTTAAGGCTGGTGTTGAATCTGTCCTTGAGCACTGTGTCACCAATGTTGAGCCCCTCCGCAAAATACAGGAACTTGAAGGCAAGCTCCTTCACACTGCATTCCCCTTGCCACAGTGAAAGGAGCTTGTCGAGTCTCTCCACCATCGGATAAGCGGAGGGGCAGGGAGATGGGAAAAGGAAAATACCCATGGTTGCTGAGTCCTCAGTTGGGCTGGTTCGTTCTGTCACGGAATGGATGGATTAAGGTGCAAGGACTCAAGTGCAAAACAATGGGTATATTTATTAAGTAAATAACACAAAACAAAACTACAACAAAAACTCCCTCGTGGGGGAAAACTAGACAGAAATCAGGCAGTATACAGGAAACACTAGGAACATGGACAACGAACCAGCACAGGACTGCAAACAGAGATTAAATAGGGGAACAAACATAAGAGGGTAACGAGGCAGGCAGGTGGGGGAAATAAAACAATAACGAGATAACAAGATGGGCGGGGTTAGACAATAGACAGGAGGAGAGCACATGGCACAAGGAAATAACATGACAGCCATGTGCTCACAGCAGACCAGACTAAACAAACACATGACAAACCAGGAGTGGCACTGCTCTGTCACTAAACCAAGAGAAACCCAGACAAGGGTGACAGAACTGTGACAACAATGAGCCACCGAGAAAAGCATACTAAAAACAAGGAGCCCATTGTGTAAAAAGAAAGATACGCATGTGCAAAGAAGGTTGCCCGGTAACACTTTAGAATACGGTTCCTTCGTTAATGAATAACTACACAAGAACCAATGAGTAACACAAAATTACAGTTTTTTACAATCGCTGTGACATTTTTTTTCAATACTTTTAACAAATTTTCTAAACTCTTAACACACCAATACACCTACAACACAAAAACGACAAAACGGTTAATTTCATGCTCAAAACCACACTCTGTAAACTAAACTCCAACACTAATTTTCAAAAAACAATAATACACTAACACAATACACTATGTCTACCAAAACACTAACACATGTTCTCTTCCAACAGGGACATTTAGTCAATCATAGCACAATGTCACAAAAAACACTAACATGAGATGGAATTACAGAAACTGCATTATTTTATATACAGTATGTCAGGTCTGCCCTTATACAATAGACAGTATATTGGATTGTTTATACAGTAGATTGTTTTGCACTGCAGTTTATTTTGAAGCTTCTCTACAGTTTTGTTTGGGTTTAGCAAATGTGCATTTTTATTTCCTATGTTGTAGAAATTCAATACAAAAAAAAAAAAAAATGAATGACCCTTCTCAGAATAGCAGAATAGAATGTACGGTTTATGAAAAAAAAAATGAGACAGTGACAGAATTGGTGCAGTAAAGGCTTTATTTGCAACAGGACATTTCTGCAAGATAACAAAATATGCAATACTTGCCATTTGCAGCATTACTGTGAAAATACAAATTACAGTATATTGACTGTAATCATCCCGGTCTTCTCCATTTGGCCACATGTTCTCATCCACATCACACACTACTCTGGCAAGGCATCCAAGGCATCTTGGGAAGAATCATTTGGCATTCCTTATTTATCCCTGGCTGTGTTTAGCTGGGATGTCTTGGGATGCAGAATCCATTGCATCCAGGAGGGACATTTGGTCCTGTGAACGATGATCAAAAAACTTTTTTTGTGATCAAATTTTTATGTATTTTTCCTTTTAGAAGGCAATAGGTATGTACAAGCCACAGAAACAGAGTACATATATATGTAGCCAATATACAGTATACTGTATATAGACATACTGTATGTTTGCACACACTTTTGCATACATACCTATATCGCATTTGCATACATACCTATAGACGATGGTCAAAAACCTTCCATCTCCAGGCTAAGAAAGGGAAAGGAGACATCATCCTCTGATGGGATCAAACCAGGCCATGACTGCACTGGAATTGTGAAATGCCACATTGTCACATTGTCCCATATTTGCATGATTCAATCAGCTGTTTCTCAGTAACAATAGAATAAAATACGGGGGATTTATTTGTTTTTCAATTCACAATATAAACAAATAATTAGTAAGTAATAGGTCACAGATGAAAGTGTTACTAGATACTTCTGTGGGAATTGCTAATTATTTGGATTCGTATTATAAAGTGAAGATCATTGGAACTAACTAGTAATGACTCAAATGTTACTACATGATCTAGTCATGATTTGTGCAACCGTTTGAGATTTTTGGTGAACTTTAGTATATTTTTAGAAAATGTTGTTAGTAACACTTGAGTCATTACTAGTGTGAAGCAGAGTCAGAAGCGTGCAGATCCATGTGCAGTATATGTTTATTAAGAGTAGTAAGACAGGCAGAAGTCAACGATCAGCATTCAATATGGAGTAGGCAATCCAGAGCATAAACAATACCAGGCAGGGGTCAGGACAGGCGGCAACAATCGTAATCCAGAGAGAGACAGGCAAGGGTCGGGGCAGGCAGCAAACAGAGAATCAAAGTCCTAGAACAGTCACGGGTCGATACACGGGCAATCCAGATAATCAGTATAGAAACGCTCAGAAATGTCGCCGGGGCAAAACAAGACTTCGCACTGATAGAGAGTCAGAGAGCAGTTTATATGGAGAGGTAAATGAGGAACACCTGTGTTGGTGATTAGACCTAGGTACGGGGCTTTATGGGAAATGGAGTTCAGTACTCAGGAGACGGAGCTCTGGGTTGAGCGGAGAGAGCCACGGAGGCGCGATTCATGACAACTAGTTAGTTCCAATGATCTTCACTTTATAATACGAATCCAAATAATTAGTAATTCCCACAGAGGTATCTAGTAACACTTTCATCTGTGAGCTATTACTTACTAATTCGTTAATAAGAGTTTCTTTTAGTTAATAGTTGTTACTAGATTGTTAATAAACTTTTTCAGTAGTTCTCTGGGAAGTATTTAAAAAAATAGTAGTTATTGATTAGTTAATAGCGAACTACCACTTTCGTCTGTGCGCTATTACTCACTAGTTCGTTAATCAGAGTTTCTTGTTAGTTAATAATAGTTACTAGATTGTTAATATTGAGTTACTCATTTGTTCTTGTGTAGTTATTCATTAACGAAGGAACCGTATTCTAAAGTGTTACCGGTTGCCCCAATTAAAAATAAAATGATGATGCAGGTGTTTTTAATCTGGGAGGAGTAACAAGTTGAGTGCTAATTGGGTACCACAAGGTATAAGAAATGAGTGCAGACCATTGTAAGATCAGGTGGCCATCCATCTGGCATCTCACTTTGTTGAACTGCTCAATATAGTTGCTTTTCTGAGACCCAAAACCTCGACTCTGAGCAATTTTCTTCATGATCTGAACCAGACTTTGATGATTTGAATTGGGACTGGAAATCTGCCACAACATAATTGGCGAGCAGCAGCCAGGAGCTTCGAGAGGGGAGTGGCCGTGGTGACGACCCCTGCCGGTGACCCCACGAAACGAAAGGTCGACCAAAAACAAGGTAAGCAGCTTTTGCTTAATTTGTTTTGTGTGGTCCCTGACAGAGCAATCACCTTGGTTGGTAATTATTGTTTGATATTTAAATACATTTTAAATTAATTGAACCCCGCCGAAAAACGAAGCTAAAAGACTAAATTGAGAAAGGCAAAGATAAATAAAAAGAAAAGTTGAGATCTTGGGTCAAATGAAGTGAAAGCGCATGCGTATGAATGTGTAAATTCTCACAAGAGGTGCTGTTAGAGAACCTATAAGAGGTGCTATAGGTTCATTTGTGTGAATGATTAAAACTCACAAGAAGAGTTGAATTTAAGAAGAAGTGAGTTTAATTATTTAATTGTTTATTTACTCACAAGAAGAGTTGTGAGTTTAATTGTTCATTTGTGCGAATACTCACAAGGGAGAGATGTGATTTTGTCTGTGTGAAGTTTGTGAAAAATATAGCAGAGAGCCTTGTGGGCGGTAAGGCTGTGAGTGTGTGTGTGAGATTGCGTGTAGAGTGCTGAGAGCTCGCCGAGAGAAGTGTGTGTGAATTATGCTGCAGCTGCTGTAGAAGCGCGCCGGCTGGAAAAGAGCACGGAGTAGAAAAAACTGCAAAGAAGTAGAAATATATATATGAGCTAAAATTGGAAAATAGATCAAAGACAAAAGTCAAGACAGTTAAGAGAAAATACAGAAAGCAAATATTGGAAGGCAAAGAATATTCCAAAAAATTGGCTTTGTTGTTTGCTTGGACACTCACCAGAGTGTGAGCGCTGTGATCCTGAGAGAGAGACACAGCCTTTATTTTTAATCTTTTGACGCCTGAAGATAAGAACACATGTGGACCAGAGTGAGAGATCATTACGAGGCAGAGGATAGGAGAGTACAGAGAGAAAGAAAGGACGATGACAATTTTAAACAGGGCTTAAAATTAATCAAAGGCATTAAGAATCACCTCTGGTTTGAAAATGAGTTCATAGATGACGAAGGGCAGAGACAGGAGTTAACAGACCAAGGAAAAAATAGCTCTTTAAAAATGGACAAAGATCACAAATTTGAATCATCTTGAGCAAGAATGGCCTTTAATGGATTGGCGTGATGTGATTAAAAAATATATATATATATATATTTATATATATATAATAAAAATAAAACAGAAGACTCAGACCACACCTGGACAAATTTAACCTACCAAAAAACACCCTTTTGGATTCACAGTTCACCACATTAGAAATAAAGATAAATCCATTATATATAACATACCTGAAAAGAAATGCGTGATACACTTGGTCTCTGGGTTTGGGAGGAGCCACAATTTTGAGGACATGTATATAGTGATTCCGGGGCCAGTACAGCGGGAAAATGACACAATCGTTAAAGTCGGACAGGGAGGAGAAATCAGACCAGCACTGGTGGATAATTTGACTAGTTTTGAGAAGAAACACCAAACATACCAGTGGGTAGAAATTCAAGAGAAAAAAATGTAATGATGGACAAATAGAAGGGAAAAAATGACTGAGAAACACAGCCTATTCTGAACAATAATTTGGCTTTGTCTATTCATTGTTACAAGAAAAATAAAGAGTAAAAGTATGTGTGCGCGCGCGTCAAATGCACAGATTAGGACTGTTTGAAAAATAATGATATTCATTTATGATATTCATTCATAAAGAGAAACTAAAATTATGAAAGAACACTTGTTTCCCATATAGCACCAGTAAACGGTGACTGTGATCTGAGACAGAGAGGCAGAAAGGAGGGGCTGCCTCTGACAGAGAGAGGAGGGGCTGCAAAAAGATAGTGAGACTGTGTGTGTGTGTGTCTGAGAGATGAAGGAAAGGAGGGAGACAGAGAAAGAGTTCACCGTTTCTAGTTCTGACTAGCTTATAAACCAGAAAGTGAGTACCATACACTTTGAAAGATCTTATTTGTAACTGTCATCCCCACCAGTGGACCTGTAATAGAGGAACTGCATTTTTAAAATACCCGAGAAAGACTAATCAAATACCTTAATAAATGTCTGACCATCTTTGTGAACACTTTGTGAACATCATTATAATCAAATTATTTCCTGTTTTTTGTATCACCATAGTCCCTAAATGTTCCAGGAAATGGGATTCAAATCGAAAACATTTTCCCCCATGCCCCCGTTTGGGACGTCTTTTGACCATACGTCAATATTCGCCTTTTTAGGGCCCCCTTAAACGTCGGTAGATGAGGTTATGGGATCCTAACTCTACCCCAGACCTAAACCTAACCCGTCACCTAACTGACGTTAAAGGTAAAGCGTCAGTTGTATGACGGCCCGGGATCGCCATCTACCGATGTTTAAGGGGGCCCTAAAAAGGCGAATATTGACGTATGGTCAAAAGACGTCCCTAAACGTCAGTTATATGACTTTTTGGGATGAGAATCTGTTGGCATTTTACAATACAACATTGTCTTGAGGTCCAGTTCCAAATTTTTGTTTTTAAGTTACAATGTAAATTTAATTAACTATTATAAATGCAGTTCTTTTGCCTCTTGCTTGTAAAAGTTGCAGACCTGAAAGACACATTTTTGTCTGACAGTCCTGTGGCTGTTTCTTAATTTAGTTTTATTTTCTACTTTCTACTATATATATATACTTTACATATATACTTGTAATTTGAGGCCAGATACTTGGGTGGAGGATTCAAGGGAGGTTTAAATGTGTCTGATATTCTTTGTTGGAGGAAGGTCTCTTCCTGAGCTGATTCCCCTTTCTTACACATGCTACTTTCCATTGATGGGGCTGCTTTACATGGAGACAGATTTCCTCTTCAGTGACCATTTATCTTTTTTTTCTTGATTAATTATTTAACATTACGATAATTGACCTGAAATATATATATTATTGATCTGAATTGTATGCAAATGATGCATTTGAAGCAGATATGAATGAGATGGGATTGTATTAAGGTTTGTTTTTTATATGTATAAATAAAGGTAGCTGTAAAATGTTGACTTGTTTTGCTTTTCATTTACAGTAGCATTTCTGTATTTTATAACTGTGCACAAAGATTCTGGGTTACAGACACTGAAACAAACCAGGAGTAACTATATGTATATATGGAGCACAATGGAAAAAGCTTGTCAAATGAATAAGCTTCATGGCTGTTCATGATTTCTGATTATTCATGGTGCATGTGTGTAAAAAATGCGGAACTAGACGCTAGAGATGCGGGGATGGGCTATTATTTTTATCCGCAACCGCATCACAAAACTCATAATCCGTCCGCCATCCATCCGCACCAACGTTTTTGACCAATTTTCAAAACCGTACCCGCCCGCCATCCGCTGATTGGGCGATACAAGGCGCTGCTGATGACAGCCGCGAGCGAGACTGGAAAGCTTTCAGAATATCAGCAGTGAACTCTGTCTCCGATCAGCACGCAGAGACAAAAATAAATAAATTAAACGCACTTCGGCAAACCTGACTGTGGCGAGGGGGGCAGCCACAGATGACGAACACCTGTGTCTTGGCGTGGAGAGACTGCATACAACCAGCGGGAATGAGAGAGTGAGAGATAGTTGGACTGGGACTTCGCACATGGCTACTGCAACCGAGACTGAGAAGCAAGTGTTGGATCGCGTGTTTTGAAATGGTGTCGAATGCGCTACTGTGCGCCTCGTTTCTTTTTGTTTTTCGGAAGACAGTGTCTGAGTCCCAGTCACGCCGACCCTGTCTTCTTCCTTCCACACACACTGAACGTCTTCACACTGACCTTATCTGATAGGCTACTGTACAATATTTTCATTGTAGCCTAATAGAAAACAAATGTTGGCACATAAATTGGTTCAACCGCCCGCCACCCGCCCGAATTTAATTCAAATATTTTTTTTGTCACGTCATCCACCCAATCCCAATCCACCCAATCCACGGAGTCCGCGGCTGTAACCACCAACCGCACATCTCTACTGGACGCCTACAGTTTGTTTTTTTGTTTTTTCAAATTGGTTACATGCAATTTCTGAAACTCTTATGCCATTTCCTGGAAGACCACACAACCACAAAGCATGCAAAATGCCACATCTTTTGCAAAAGCAAACATTTCATCTAAGACTACTTCTCTTCAAATAAACGTGTTATTGTATAATAACAACATGCATACATCAAATTATTAGCCAGAAATGTGTCATACTACACAGATGTGAAAAAGGTAAAGACACATGCTCAGAGAGGCTTAAAGTGGAAATACTGTACACATGTGGGGGGACCATGCACACGGAGGCACCTAGCCAATGCACAGGCAATAGACCATTTCACAAGATGTAAACAACACTGGTCCAGAAGCACTTCCTGTTTCAGTTTTTTAACACTACATAAAAGCTGGGATAAAATACAACCAACAGAACATTTCAAACTGAATCAAAAAGTTAAACAAACATCTTTAAGATGTTTTCTTTACATGTGAAATAAAGAAAACAGTTATAAAACTGAAACAGGAAGTGCTTCTGGACCAGTGTTGTTTACATCTTGTGAAATGGTCTATAGACACTGGCATCAACGTCAGCAGTGCTGGAGGAACTCAGGGCTTGAGGAGTAAGCTCACATGAGGAACATGTCGCACGTATCCAGTCCACAGAGTGGAATGGCAAGCAAGCAAAGACACCTGAGTGGGTCCGGTACTAGCTGGTTGAAGTGAGTACATGAGAGGACACAGGCTTCACTCGGAGATAGTAGAATCTGGCGAATATGTTGGGTGTTACCCAGCCTGCAGCTCTGCAGACATCTGTCTGCGAGGCATCATGCACTAGAGCCCAAGAGGACGCCACACTCCGGGTGGAGTGGCCAGTCACACTGAGGGGGCACGGTCGACCTTGCTGCTGGTATGCCCAAGCAATGGCATCCACTATCCAGTGAAACAGCCTTTGCTTGGAGAGAGCCTTTCCCTTTCCCAAAGAGCTGGTCTGAGGTCCTGAAACACTGCGTTCTGTCTACATAGGTGTGGTGGGCGCGTACAGGACAGATTAGTGCCAAGGCTAGGTCTGGCTTTTCCAGGGGAGTGGTGGGAACCTTGGGCACATATCCAGGCCGGGGTCTCAGGATCACGTGATAGAAAGCTGGCCCGAATTCCAGGCACGCTAAGTCAACGGAGAATGCGTGCAGGTCCCCTACCCTCTTGATGGAGGCCAGTGCAACCAGCAGAGCTGTATTCATTGACAGGAATTTAATCTTAAAACCACTGAGAGTTAAAACCACTGAGAGGTCCCAAGAGGGCTGGAGAGGGGGGTGAGGAGGATTCAGTACCCTCGCTCCTCTCAGGAACCTGACAATCAGGTCGTGCTTCGCTACGGACTTACCTTCCACCGTATCATTGTAAAGACACAAGGCGCTCTGATCAAGGGGGAATTTGCATATCATAATTAATAATTGATAATTAATGAAAATCCATACAGATTTGGATCAGACCAGTCTTACATGTTAATAAATCTCCCATTTAGGGAGGTTTTATCAATTTTACCTGTATGCATGCATGTGTGTCTCTGCAATTAACCAGAAATTAATTGTAATCAATTACACGGACTACGTTTTACAAGACAAGTAAAATTAATTAGCTCAATTAATTTATAAAGTTTTTGAAAACAAATTCTGTGGCCACAAGAATTAGTTTTCCTGCTCTATAAACACATACCCTTTAAGGTATCTTTGATTTTGTAGCTTTGTAGCTTTTGGATCGGCATAGCAGGGACCATGTATATGGGCAGACAGTAAATCAGTCAAAAATGAGCATAATTGCATTTAATAAGGCAACTACTTAAGCATTTACTACGTTACAATGATACATGTATTTACAAACATTAAAACACAAACTAAGAGAGGGAGGGAGAGAGAGAGGGTATGTAGAGAAAGAGCATGGAGAGACAGGGTTACATTCACCCAGACAATCACCTTTCTGAAACAACCACAAAAAACTCATCTTAATGCTTCTTAGAAGCGCTAAAAGAAGATATACTTGCAAAGCATATTTGGTCTGTGTGTGTCCCGAACTCCTTGCGTGGCCCGGTCGGATGGAGGTGCTTTCCTGTGCGCGCGGGTCACGTTGAGCGCGGCCGCGGTGTTCTTGCATGGTCTGTCCTTTGTTCCACGGGCGCGGGGCGTCACGTGGAATTCGGCATGAGTGTTTGAGAGGTTTAAAGTCTTTGAGGTGACGTTACCCAAGGAAATAGTTCGGCAAAGTCCGCTTCCTTTCCTGGGAGGCGAACTTGGTAGTAAACTTAAAGAAGAGACGAACAAAAGAAAGGACCCAGGTTTGGATCTGATCTACCTGAGGAGATCACGAGTTACATGTTGCTTGACACGATAGGTTTCCAGCAAGAGGGCGCGCGGAGCCGCGCTCCTTCATTTATCACCTTGGAGAAATCCATCCCCTTCCTGTTGGCTGGAGCCAATCGGGGGAATGGACGTTGCACGCGGGAACTCTCGGTTTATTGTCCTTTGTTCTCTAAAGGGATGCATGTGGGCATGTGTGGGAGCGGTTACAGTTTCGTGTCGATCTTTAATGATGGTAAAACATATTAAAAATACACTTTACTTTATATCTCTGTGCATATTCAGATAGTACACACGACACGTGTCTTCCAGGTAGTAAACACTCTTATGTAAAAGTCAGGGGAATATACAATAACATTTAGAATGTACAATGGAGACATTTATAATTCCCTTTCGTTGCCACGACATCAAAGTCATTTCATTGTGACATGGGGGAAAACACACATAAAAACACATTGAATATATTTTGTTAAGTGTCTTTAAACAAAAAGGAATGCCTTTCTCTTTGTTCAGAGATACATTCTGCCACATTCCAGATGTGTCATAAGAGTCTTGTAACTCGATGCCACTGGGGTAAGTGGCTGAGTGTGTGTGTGTAAGTTCCGGGGGAGGGTTGAGTTGCCTGGCAAAGTCCTTACATCTCCCCCTTTTCATTAGATGAAGTCCTTGCATGGACTTCATCGGACGACACCCATCGCAAAGGACGGATGGCAGGTGGATCGTGAAGGTCAGGTGGCAGGTGACGGTTAGGCTGAGGTTGGGGCTAAGCTTGATGAGGTTCGATGCAGCCTCCAGTGTGGTACCCTTTTCCTGAGGGTCCAGTGGTGGCTGTGGAGGTTTGCATTTCATTGAGTCTCTCGTGCAGCGTGAATGTCAAGTGTCAGGGTGTGGTTTATATCCGTAGAGGTAACCAGCACAGAGTCAGCTGCAGTCCAGGATTGGGCAACAGGTGAGGCGATTAAGGTGTGCAGTTGAGACACGGCTAGGAGGGCTATGTTGCTGGGAACAAGTTCAGTTCGGCTGGGCCCTCCCTTTCACCGTTCATAATTCCAGTTCTGGAATCAGGGTGAAATCGTGGGTTTCACAAATGATGGGATTTGACTCAGGCTCGGTCGCAGCAGGGTAGCTCAGGTCTTGGAGCAAAGGCTGCTGGATGCTGAATTTTAGCAAAGTCATTCTGGCAGACAGTGAACAGTTGTCTCGCTGGAGTTCACTTGTCTGGTTCAGTAGAATGCTGTGAGCGTTGTGGATCTGTCACAGCTCCTTTCAATTTCTCGATGGTCTGTGATGAGGTACTCTGTGTTGTGAGTTACCTTTTGGCTGTGGGATTTTAGTTTGTTTTGTTGCTGTCAAATTAAAAAGGAAATTGCTTTACATTGAAAAAGTAATCCAAATAAATTAATCTAAACCACATTTATAATGGACAACTTATAACAGTGAGCAAATACATTTCCGAAATGATGCCATTGTCTCATTGGTCAGAATTCTCCAAAAGAGGTTGGACTAACTTTTAAGTTAAAGGTCCGAACAAAGGAACAAGACCTCAGAGTTCGTTCAGTTCGTTCTCTCTAAAACAGCAAGAGAGTGTTCTGTTCGTGCTTCTCTCTGAAAACAACAATAGAGCTTCGTCTAGAAAATCATAAGAAACCACGACATCGACCAGACCAAATTCGACCAGCAGACAATTAACCCTTCAAGATCGGGGTTAAAACAGCTCATTCAAGCCATCTAACTCGTCTCACTTTCATTTCTTTTCTTTATTTTCTTTTTCGTAAAAGTCTCGTTTCAAAGTTAAGTTTGCTGCAAAGTTTCGTATTTGAACGTCTCTCCTGCAATGCGCTTCGAATTGTAAAGACTTTCATTCGCCTGCTAATGAAAGAGGTCTTTTATCCTCCACCTTTTAATACCCCAGATCAGGAACGACTGAACCTGTTATGTCCAGTTCGGGCATTAGATGCCTACGTTCACAGAGCTGCCCTGTGGCGTAACTTTGAACAATTATTTGTCTGCTTTGGGTCACTCAAGAAAGAGTCCCCTGCATCTAAACAGGTTATGAGCAAATGGATAGTCGAGGCTATATCATTAGCTTATGAAGCGGCTGAACAGCTTTCACCTATGGCTGTTCGGTCCATTCTACTAGAAGTATGACGGCCTCTACGGCCTTTATTCCGAGTGTTTCCCTTCTCGATATTTGTAATGCGGCAGGATGTCCTCTCTGCAAATATTTCTCAGATTTTATGACCTTGGCCTCTCCACTCCTGGGGCTAGGTTGCTTGCTTCTTAGTGTGCGCAAGGACTTCACACAGAATGGGCATTTCTCAGCATGGCTTAGTGGGTATGGGGTTCCCATTGCGTTTGACAACGCAGCTCGAAGTTCCCTTGAAAGGGAACGTTTAGGTTACGTATGTAACCCTGGTTCCCTGAGAGGGAACGAGAGCTGCGTTGTCAAACGCGATGGGAACGCTCTGCGTGATTGCGTCGTGAAGCGTCTGTACAATCAGTCCAATGAGAGAGTAGGACCAGGAAACTATAAAGCACCCTTGAGATCAGACCGCGACAGCTTCTGTGAAAGGCCTGAAGCAAGTCGATCAGGGCATGCAGGAAGTATGGCAGGTGAACGCAGCTCTCGTTCCCTCTCAGGGAACCAGGGTTACATACGTAACCTGAGACGTTTTCAAATGTCTTTGTATTTCCCTTTAAAGTTTTCTGAATAAAAAAATAAAATAAAATACTATTCTTAACCTTTACAAACATAAAACTTTTCTTAAGGTATTCTTCTTTGTCACATATACAAAAATATATTCTGGCCAATTTTCAACATTTTATTCACTGTTCTAGAAACATGTTTGACACAACTTTGTTAAATCGCTGGACCCTCTTATTTAAATAAAACTCTGTGATGACAGATGTACCTTGAATTTTGACCCTGTTATAGTAAAAGCACAAAGAAGATTTAATCTGGTTGCAGAGACATTGAGAGGCAGAGCACTGCTTGCTAAGGCGGAGGGCATTTCCAGGTTAAAGAGTAACTAAACCCCTGGTCAGAGCCCGACTCCACCCACTAGCAATATTTGAAAAATGCTGAAAAAATGGGCAGACCCCAGCGGGGCCAGGGGGCGTGCACCTGAGACCCGCCGTGAGTGACAGCTGCTGTCAGACTCTAAAATAGAGCGAGACTGGAGGGACGCAAGTAGCTGCCTTTGCAACAGAGCGGCCATTTGAAGTCGAGGACTTTTCTCCCTCACCTTCACCTGAAGTGGATGAGGGTGAAATGTATGTAGACACAGGGCCAAATCCATTCGAGCCACTGGCTCAAACTGCGGTCTTAACTCCCGCATCGCGACCGGCATCTGATGAGTTTTGTCGTCGAGTTGATCTCATAGCGCGCGCTCTGTGGGCATATATTCATATTGATATTCTGCCGCTATGTGAAAAAATCCAGCAAAATGCACCGGCTCGTTTGTCGACCCCAGAGGATTAACTTTATCCTAACCATAAATTGTGATTAAAATATCCATGATCACTCACATCAAGACGCCGCTGCGGTGGAGGAGTCCATGCAGGAGGAGCAGTGTTTGGCACTGCGTGTGGAGCTGTGTGGAGAAGCCCATGTCCACCTCTATTCCGTTACTATCCTGATCGTGATCACTGTACTAAACACTGATAAATCTATGCTAACTTGAAGCTATCCTAACTGTACTATGCTACTAGAGCACAAAATAATCTAAATTATCTATATAATGCTATGCTAAATAGATGCAACAATACTCTATCCTGATTGTTTTCAAAAATAATCTAAATAACTATATAAATGCTATGCTAACTAGATGCTAATATATGCTATCCTGATCGTTTTCAATACTCATAAATCCAACTCCTGACTCCCTACATTAGTTTTGACGGAACCAGATGCTTTTATACCAGGGGCTGCCAAGGGCGTGGTGAGCATGCACCAAGGGCGTGACAGAGTGGCGTCTGAGAGTTCACTACGTCAGCAAGTACCCCTACTGCAGGAGCTTTCCGTTTAACCTGAAGAGGGCAGCACTCAGACGTTTTTACACCATATATTTGAAAATCAAAACACTTTATACTCAATTGTCAAAAAATGTACTCGAATCAATGAACAGCATTTATGAAGCTCCATTTACAGATCATTAACTAAAAAAAGTTGTTTTGGTGTTTAGTTACCCTTTAACATACCCTGCACTCTCTCTAAATGTGGACAACAAAATGTGTAGGTCAGTCGATAAAATTCTCTTCAATTTCATTTGGAAGAACAAAATACATTATGTTATGATGTCTATGGTTTTCATCATATTGTCATATTAGACTTGTGAACGCTAGGAACTATTCTCGCCGGATGTGTTTCCACACGAACTTTATCCATTTTCTCCTCACTTCCTGTTGTGGGTCCACGTGGGTTTTGTGCTGATGTTCTCGTCAGCTAACAGTAGTTGTTCAGCTTTTACATGACTTTATGTGATATGTTTAAAATCTCCGTCTGAGCGCTTTCGAGATGCAGGTGTCTAGTGTGAATAACGTGAAGATATATAATCTGAGTCACGGGAAATCTCTTCCGGAGGTAAAACTCTTCTTCTGTGTGTTATTCTGAAGCGTGTTGGGTAAATAACAGTGACAGTAAACATTGTTGTGTAAAACTTCATCATATGCCTCTGAATCAGACATCTAACCCGCATGGCTTAATAGTTTTACTCATTCTACCTGTCAATTACAGTTAGTTTTATGACCCCTCTTCAATAATGTGTTTCAGAAATTATGAACAATAAGCCTGTTTTCAATACATGTAACGTTAAAATAATTATTTCATTTCCACGTTATTTGTATTGTGTATACACAGCTAGTCTGAGTTTACATTCCAGACAATTAATAAATCACCATAAATATTAAAGTTATTCTACTACAGAAAGTAATATTTTACGTTATGTGTGTCAGTGTTGTCGCGTTTATTTTATGATGTGATGATGATGATGATGATGATGCTAATATACATGTCATTATGTTTAATTTAAACTTTAGTTTTTAACAATTATGAATGAACCTCATGTAATGTTTACTTGTAGAACTTGAACAAATCTGTGCTTTTGTTATTTTTATAATTTAAAAATTAATGTAATTCTCTCTCTCCCTTTATATATATATATATATATACACATACATACATAATGTGTGTGTGCATAGATTATCGGTAAAAAGTTTGTAACTATTACAAAAATATATTACTATTTTAATGTTTTTGAAAGAAGTCTCTTCTCGTCCATGCTGCATTTATTTGAACACAAGTACAGAAAAACATTAATATTGTGAAATATTATTACAATTTAAAAAAATGGCTTTCAATTTGGAAATATTTTGAAATGTAATTTATTCAGTCTTCAGTGTCACGTGATTTTTTTATTATCAATTTTGGAAACATTTGTGCCGCTTTATATTTATTATAACCTTTGATACTTTTTCCAGGACTCTGATGAACAAAGAGTTCAAAAGAACTGCATATATATATATATATTCTACCGCTTCTTTTTTAAGAAATGAATACTTTTATTCAGCAAGGATGTGTTAAATTGATAAAAAGTGATAGTAAAGATGTTGTTGTTAGAAAAGACTTGTTTTGACTGTTTTGATTAAATTAACTTTTTATTAATCTATTATTCCTGACAAAAACATCGTTATAGAAAAATATTAAGCAGCAAAAACTGACTTCAACAGTGATTATAATCAGAAATGAGCATTTTTTGAGCATCAAATCATATCATACAATCTTGTATCTTGATTCATCAATTATCAAAATTGTTCAAGTCCTAATTGCACATGTGTATTTCAGTGGCTGTCTGATCGAAAGAAGAGAGTTTTACAGAATAAGGATGTCGGTGAGAAACTTCAACATTTTATGTTAAATAATGCTATTAACAATCATTTTTTGTGAAATGTGTTAAAACTAGTTTAAATGTGATTATAATTTAAGGCACACTTTAATTTAGTGAAATGCGCATCACTTTTTGTTGGCGTATATTTTTAAAGGACACGTCAAGTGCCTGTTAATTTGTAATTAACAATAATCTGTAACTTTTAATTTGTAATGTGAAACTTGTGTGTGTGTGTTCCCCTGTGATTCAGTTATACCTTGACAATATCACCGTTATTAATAACAATCATGTTTACATATTTCTATTGCCTATAGTATGATCATTTTCTTTTAATTGCAGCTTAAAGCAGACTTCTTAAATGATAATTTGATGTTTTAGTTATACCTCTGTCCCCTTCTCTAGCACACTCTCTCTCACACTTTCTCCTGTAGAGCATTAACACGAAGACGTGGTTATTAATGTGTGTTTGTGTGTGTAATAGACATCCAGAGGAGGATCGAGCTCATTCAGGATTTTGAGATGCCGACGGTCTGCACCTCCATCAAAGTGTCCCGCGATGGCCAGTTCGTTTTAGCTGCGGGTCTGTATCTTCACCACTTTAACTGTGCTTTTGTGTTTATATGCTGAATATAGTGTGGGAACAGATGAAAGATGAACATTAAACTCTTTTTGAATGCTTTCAGGCACATACAAACCTAGAGTCCGATGCTATGACACTTACCAGTTGTCTCTGAAGTTTGAGAGGTGCCTGGACTCTGATGGTAAGTGTTATAATAACGGTAACGGTATTTATTTTTTTTTTTAATTGACAAGAAGTAACATACAAAACTCTCGCAAGGGATAGAATGTACAAAAGTATTAACCAAGCAGAAAACAACAATAAAGAAAATAAATAAATAAATAAAATAACAAAGAAGGGGCTACTACAAAACACACAAGTCAAAGGCAAAATAGAAAATCACATTTGGAGCGGCACACACAAGGGAGATTAATCAAAACAGTAATATCCTGGATATATCACTATACATTTTCCTTGCAATTTTAGTAGATTTTACATTTTTCAGTGAGGTAACAAACAATTTAAAATCGTTTATAAACCAAACAAAGGAAGGCTTAGAACATCTCCACTTACTGCAATGAATATGATATTTACCCATAAGAATGATCATATTCACTAAATCTGATACTGATGAATCTATATTATCCATATAAAAGAGGATGTGTGGCAAGATGAGAGTAGAGATATTATCAATCTTGAGTGACAGCCAGAGTCTCATCAGCCAAGTCACAAAAAGCACAAGGATCTACTTCAAATTTAAATCTTTTTTTAAGAAAGTCAGCGACAGGCTATATCTTATAAATTATTTTAAAGTGAGTCTCTTTGACTTTTGGGGACATGGGCCATTTAATGAATTTAAAATGTAATTTTTTAATGGACAATGCACCCATATTCAGAACCTGTACACACAATCCTCTGTTATAATCAAAAAACAATTTCGATTTCAAAGCATCATTAATATATTTATTATTGCATTTACTGTCAACTAGAGCACAATCATTAATAACTAATTTTGGTAAAGTTAGTAAGGGTCTTGTATTGGTATAAAACAGTGTGCTTTGAATTGACAGTAATAAAGGTACCGGTATTGCTTTACAGATCTTAATGTAGTCTCTATTTGTACAGTTTAAATTATATTTGTCTAAGAAAGACTTATATTCCAAAAAATTACCATTGTCATCTATAACATCATTCACAAACACAATGCCCTTTTCATACCAATCATGCCAGAACAATGATTTCCTATTGATAATAATAACCCTATTGTTCCATAAGGTGGATCCATGCGGAGAAAAGTTATGGGCGAATATCATTTTCCAATATTGGAGAATTTGTTTGTGGAAGTTTGATAATTTAACAGGAATTTTGGTCACCTCAAAATCACATTGCAAAAGAAAATCAAGCCCCCCTACTTTTAAATAGATGTCTGGGTATGTGAAACCACATAGAATCTGGTTGCGACAGAAATGTTTTTAACCAGTTAATCCTGAAGGTCCCGAACATTGCTTCAAAATCCAAAGCTTTAATCCCACCCATGTCATACTCTTTAACAAGCTGTGATTTCTTAATATAGTGAGTTTTATTTTTCCACAGGAATTGGAAAATGATTGAGTTGGCTTTCTTAACATTGCCAGATGAAACATACAAGGAATGACATGGATAAATTACTTTTGAAATACCTTAACGGTATAACGCATGCAAATATGATGTTAGCCTCATGTTCTATGTGCTAGTTGCAGTGGTCTAGGGTTTCGGGTGTTGCATCTCTGTGATGGTCTCTGTAATAAAAGCCCAGTGCACTGAATATTTAATGAGACTGTCCACACCACCTGAGTGTTGATTAATGTGCTGCTGATTACCAATAACACAACAGATGATGGGAAAGCTGATGCTTGATGATGACATTGGTTTTATTCCCCTCACAGTGGTGGCGTTTGACATCCTATCAGACGACTACTCTAAGGTAAAATCCAAACGCCCTTTATATGCCTGTTATTTTATTGTTGTTCACAGATCTGCAGAATCCAAGCCTTAAAATCCCCCTGTGGTCAGTCATGTTATAGTATTTTTTGTTAAAAAGCGGCGCGCACGCCTCACGTGAGCAGGGATTATATGCTCGGAGAATGGACACTGCACTAGTGATATAAAACACACACACACACACACGGGTCTGTTAACTTGAGCAATATGTTTTAATAAGGACTATTTTTAATAGTCGTCTCACTGACAAATTAGGGTAGATTTAATTAAATAAAAACAAAATTTAAATAAACTAAAAACGAAGTTTAAATAAATAAAAACGAAATTTAAATAAATAAAAAACGAAACTTAAATAAATAAAACATTGCAACGAAATTTAAATAAATAAAAATGAAATTTAAATAAATAAAAACAAAGTTTAAATAAATAAAAACGAAATTTAAATAAATAAAAAACGAAACTTAAATAAATAAAACATAGCAACAAAATTTAAATAAATAAAAACAAAATTTAAATAAATAAAAAAACGAAATATAATTAAATAAACAAAGAAATTTAAATAAATAAAAATGAAATTTAAATAAATAAAAACGAAATATAATTAAATTAAACATAAAAAAAACGAAATTCAAATTAATAAAAACGAAATTTAAATAAATAAAAACGATAATAATTATAAAAAACAAATAACTTAAAATATAGAACAAAAGAAATTAAAATAAATTAAAGCGAAATTGTGATGTCCCAGTAAAATTTCCCAGTCTCGCTGTAGATTATTTTAAATTGATAATAACGGGTAAAAATTTTGTTTCCATCCTTTTTTCCACAATGTCAAAGCAACGCAGCTCAAAATACAAGCTCAGTCATGCCCTTCTGTCCATACAAACTCCGCTGCGCTCTAGCCGGAGAATACTCCCGTTGCAGGAACACTTGTCCAAGAAGCAGCAAATATATTTATTAAGTAGCTAATATGAAGTAATATGTTAAGTATTATATTTCACCAGATGTTATAGTCGTATAGCACGAATGAGAACTGTTTTAAGTGAGATGCCAAGCGTCCAAAAAAACAAAACAATATTCTAATGTCATATTTTCAAATCGAATACCAACCCGCTGAACGAATATTCGAATATCGTCCAGCCCTAGTTGACGATCACACATGGATCTGATTGGTTACAAGGTAGTTTGTGACGTCAGAAACACCAGCGATTTCACACTGTGTTTTTGAGTCTTTGGTTCACTGCAGTTTAAGGAGAAAATACTCAGCAATGCTGTCGACTTATGAACTTACAAATATTAAAAACACCACATAGACATATAAACAACAATAAAAGCTGGGTTTTCACCACAGGGGGGCTTGATGCTAACACAGGGGTACACTAAATTGTTTTAAAGTCTATGAAGGGAACAGGGAAGAATTGACAAGTGCAACGCCCGCTTCATGGATTTTTAAAAGAGCCTGTCATCAGTTTATGTTGTGATGTGACAAATGTTGATGTAAAGTGATGTGATCAGTCTGTTTTTGTGTGTCCCAGTTGGTGTTTCTGCACATGGACCGCAGTGTGTCGTTCCACTCTCAGCACGGGCACTACTATAAGACCCGCATCCCCAAGTTCGGCCGAGACTTCTCCTACCACTACCCGTCCTGCGATCTCTACTTTGTTGGTGCCAGGTAAAAACTGAGACTGTTCACACCAAGAGCAAATGAAGAGTTCAGTTGCAAAAGCCTCTAAATGCCATTTGAAATTTTCTTCTTTAATGATGATTTTTATCAAACTTGTATATTTAAGTTCAGTAATTTCACTTAAATAACAATTAATAGGTAATCTTCATTGCCATTTAAGTGAAATCACTGAACTTAAATATACAAGCTTGATAAAAATGATCATTCTAGAAGAAAATTTCAAATGGCATTTAGAGGCTTTTGCATCTGAACTCTTCAAATACTGTTGTCATGATGCTGAATATTCCTTTCATGGTTGTCTGGGATTTATGATTGGTCAAACGTGGGATTGTGCAGGCTTGTATTTGTGTTATCAACCTGCAATTTTTTTTATTTCCAATTTTATATTTGAATTCCATTACATTTCATTCTGCTCACTTTTTCTTTTCTTTTTCTGCTGTTAGTATGGGATCAGCAACATTATTAGTAATACTTGTGCTAACATTATTAATGTACAAACTAAGAACTAGAACATAAATAATACATTTGTTACAGTATTTTTTTTAAAATCTTTTTTAATAAAATACAGCTGTTCATGTTACCATACCACAACTTTTGGTTTTAATGTATTGGTAAATGCTGAAATTAACATTAATAAATGCTGAAGAAGTATTTTTCATTGTTAGATCATGTTATCTAAAATGGTTAACAAATGAAACCTTAATGTAAAGTGTTACCTATTTCTCCATTAATTAAGACCACTTTTATTAAGCAATTTGCTTTTGATTAAATTGATCAAACGTGACCGTAAAGACATTTTTAGGTTACAAACGATTTCGATTTAAAATAAATGCTGCAGTTTTTCACAATATTACAGTTTTTGATCAAATAAATGCAGACGAGACTTCTCTCAAAAACACATCTTACTGATCCCAAGCTTTCGACCCGTAGTTTAATATTTCATATCCATTTATTTACGTGTCTGTGTCATAAGCGATCAGTAATGCATAAGCTATGCTGATATCAGATCAGTACATAAACGCATTAAGTGAAATATTTATAATCAGATGATGGATGAAAAATGTGAGCTGATTTGCTGGAACGACTGACGTCTGTTGTCTGACATGAACACTTTTTCAGTTCACTCTCGACGTCAATGGACATCTTATCTTCGATTTGCTTTGATTTTTTTCGTGGCAATTTAATGATATTTAACGATCCATTACAAATTATAGACGTACACGTGCCTGTGCAAATCCCCTTTAACTCTTAATGTTGTGTCCTCTCTTGTTTTCCTAATGCGTGTGCAGCTCAGAGATCTACCGGCTGAATCTTGAACAGGGCAGATTCCTGAACTCCTTAAAGACAGACGCAGCGTGAGTATCTCTCCGCCAGAGGGCGCCGTTCACTTCACCAACACACACACCAACACATTGATTAAGGAAAAGGGCTGTAACAATATATCGCAATAAAAAATGCAGCATTATGTATCGTGGATAGTGACTATTGTGTATTATTCACCCAAAATGAAAATTTCGGTAACATTTTACTTGAAGGGGTGTGCATAAGACTGACAGGACACATGCCAGGAATATGAAGGTTTTATGCATATTTATGACAACTGTCATTAAGTGTCATTCGCTCAATTATGATGTTTTTAATGCAAATATGACATTGAGATGTCTTTGTAATGACACCTTGACATAAACCAATACATCATAACCTGTCAGTGTCTTTTTCATGACAACTTGACATTACTAAGACAACACAACCTGTCATAAATGTGACATTGCAGATCTAATTATCAAACTTAAACATATGGGTAAACTTTACATTAAACTGTCATGTGGTTGGTTTTCATTGGCTGCCATGAGGCAATTATAACATTTTAATGACAAATTCAATATGTACCACTGTAGTTGAGGTCACGAAAAATATTCATGACGCAGTTATAATGGCCTCATGACAGCCAATGTCAAAACCAACCAGATGACAGTTTGATGTAATGTTAACACGTAAAGCTAAGGGGTTTCTTTAAGGGATAGTTCACTTTGAAATGAATTTTTGATATGTTTTAGCTTACCTCAAGGGCGTCCAAGATGTAGGTGTCTTTGTTTCCACAGTATTTTCAATTTTGATATTTTTAGGTCAAACCGTTTGCGTCTATCAGTCATATAATGGAGGTCTGTGGTCACCACCTCAAAGAGCATGCACAGAGAAGCCCAAATTAAACATGATTTAATGACTCGTAAATGTAAGTTCACATTGACGGCCTAAGACACGGAACGAGCGGTTTGTGTGAGAAAACGAACAGTATTTATATCTTTTTTACCTCTTGTAACCACAGCCACATCCAAATGATCTGAAGGCATGGGCGCTTCGGTCTGTGCAAGCGGCGGAAGAAAAATCAACGTTGTTTATTTTATTTTATTTATTTATTTTTATACGATACGATATTTTAAACGATATAAATACTGTTCGTTTTCTCACACGTCTGTGCATGCTCTTTGAGGTGGTGACCATAGACCTGCATTATATGACTGACAGACAACAACGGTTTGACCTAAAAATATCAAAATTGAAAATACTGTGGAAACAAAGACACCTACATCTTGGATGCCCTTGAGGTAAAATAAAACATACCAAAAATTAATTTCAAAGTGAACTATCCCTTTGAGTTTGATAATTAACCTGCTATGTCATGTTTATGACAGGTTGTGTTATCTTAGTAATGTCAAGTTGTCATGACGAATACACTGACAGGTTATGATGTATTGGTTTATGTCAAGTTGTCATAACAAAGACATCTCAAACAATGTCATATTTGTATTAAAAATGTCATAACTGACACTTAATGACAGTTGTCATATACATGCATAAACCCTACTTCATATTCATAACATATGTCCTGTCATTATTATGAAAGAGTCATGTTAGTCTTATGCACACCCCTTCAAGTAAAGTTTTAAACTACTTTATATAATGTTGAGTATAACGTAAAATAATACAATAGGTGAATATTTGTGGGTCCTGATGATGCCAAATGTTTCCAGTAAAAAGTGGCCTATGTTATTTTAAACATATCTAGTCAGAGACTGAGTGCATATATATATATATATATATATATATATATATATATATATATATTAGTTTATAATAATTCTTTATTTTCTGCTTTGGTTTCCAACACCAAATCCAAACCTATTCATTTACACACGATACATTTTTTTTTGGTTTACCTTTTATCATATGTCTTGGAGTATCACAATAATATTATATAATTAGTTCAGTATCGAAATCTTGTCATGAGGGTATTGTTACACTCCTAATAAGAAATGTATACTTTTAGTAATGGTAATTTTCTTTACGTTTTTAGTGCGTTGTCTAGCTGTGTGACACGCACATTTAAAACAACACATATTTTCTCTCAATTAAAGAGCGACTGCAACAATAACATTCAAGAAAGGAATAGAAAATGCGTTTATGACAGTTTGAGATTTCACTGTCTTGATAAATTGTCTTATTTTCTCAGAGAAATCAACGTGTGCGACATCAACCCCGTTCATAACTTGTTTGCTGCGGGAACATTAGAGGTATGTGTTGATGCCAGGAGACCGACTGATGTTTGTGCTGCTTGTGTATCAATGAGTGTGTGTGTTTGTGAAGGGCAGAGTGGACTGCTGGGATCCTCGTGTCCGGGGGCGAGTGGGCGTTCTGGACTGCGCTCTCAGCAGCATCACTGACGCCACTGAGTGAGTTTCATTCATGAACAGACATAGTTCAGTGTTCAGCCAAGAATGAGCCATTTGTCATTGTTTACTCTCCATCTCGTCTATCTATACTCGCGTGATTATGTTTTTCTGGCGACTCATAAGATGTGTTGTGCAATGAAAATGTTAAACGACTGTTAAACAGGTTCAGTCTCTTTATCACATGGCTTCAGAAGACCTGAAATGTCACATTACACATACTAAGTTTGGGAAAAGTACAGGTTTTTTTTTATGTGTCTGAAAGATGTCTCTCCTGCTCACCGACGCTGCATTATTTGATCAAAAACTTCAGTAATATTTTTAAATACTATTGCGATTTAAAGAAGAGTGAAGAGTGTCATTGATGTATATTGACAACATGTTTTTGAGGCACTGATCATTGTAGCCAATCACAGACGTATTTGATGAGCTCATGAACACATTGGCCAATCGGAGGTGTTTACGATTCCGCCCAACAGCGCTAAAAGAGGCACGTTTTACATTTTTGTACCGGATCGGGACTTATGACAACAACACTATAATAAGGGGTGTGGTGATACACCTATTCGTATTGAAGCGTTCGTTATGTGACTTTCGGTTTGGTTTTCGGTACGCATTTTAATTTAAACCCAATGAACCGTTGGGTTGAAATTAAAAATGCGTACCGAAAACCAAACCGAGAGTCACTATTTAGTCGCTAAAGTCGCTAAATAGTTGGACTATTTTTCCTGTCGACCACGCGTGTGGGAAGTGCGCTCGTAATATAAGAGACGCTAGTGTGACCACAACACTGCTCAACAATAAATGGCAAATGTAATGTAAGCAGAACATATAATATTTGAATTCGCCACTGAAGTAATAACATCGCTGCGAGATCTAGTGAGAAACATTCACATTTCTCCGTTATTAACGGATCAAACAGCGCTGACGTGGAAACCAAGAAGAAACTTTGCGCCATGAATGAAGTATCCAGTGTCACAGATCAGCAACATCACCATGGGTTTACTGTAGTAACACTACTAACTGTAACCATGGGAGTTTGGCAGGAATAGTAGGCTGTACTTTCAAGTAACATCACGTCGGTTTTATTGTGACTTTATGAATACAACAGGCTCTATGCACAATCACTTCCTGGTTTGTCTCAGCCCGCCCAGTTACATCCGGTGCTGCGTCAGAATCAAGCGGGTAATCCATCAGCCGGAAGTTGAAGCCTCGCAGGAGCCGCCATTGTAGCAGAACTTCACCTGCTGTTAGCATCCCATTGACTCCCATTCATTTTGGCGTCACTTTGACAGCGAATAACTTTACATCTGAGGTGTTTGAAGACTCCATTTGTACGTTACGGCCCCGTGGAAGCAGTTTTTGTGAAAAATAGGCTAATGATTGCGTCATAACCACGGGACTTTCTGTCGCACAATAGAGACCGTGTAGACAGGAGGAGAAGCTCGCAGCCAATCTTTTACTGTCTGAGGCAATCGGGGGGACATGGAGGCATAAAGTCAAGGGAGAAGCCCATAAATAGTAGGGCTGGGTAATAAAAATCGCTTTCTCGATATTAATCGATTCTCATTTTTACGAACCGATATCGATTCTTAAATCTCAAGAATCGATTAGTCATCCTGTTTCATTTGAATGAATGAGACATTGTATCGCAACTGCGCACATTCAAAAAAATCGCAATAATCTTTTTCCTTTGTTACTATTGATATGAAACAAAGTCTCAATTTTCAAATTTCGTCCATTTTCTTTAGAAATTCAAAAACATAAATAGCGTTTTGGCGCTGTGGCGTGAGATCGCTCTGGAGAAGCAGCAGCGCTGATCTCTCTTCCGGGTTAATAAAACCAGTCACAGCGCCAAATAAACATGAATGAGCATCTGAAAGTGTGTTAAAGATAGAGTACAACTTATCGAAATCTTTATCATGTCACATTGATTCGCTCAATCAGCGTTTCAACCGTGGAAAGACGTCAGTTAAACATCTTGTAATCAATGTCACGTATCGTCATATTTGCCTCAGAAAACCACATAAACTCGTTAGTCCACATTCGTTAGTGTTCTTCAATATTTAATGCATATTTGAATAAATCTGGCAAGTTTTTATGACAGCCACCATTTAAATGTTTATGTTTCATATAATCTTCTTCTTATAAAAAGAAATAAAAGTGTAATTTAAGTGTTTTTATAGCTACAAAACAGTTCATTATTACCTTCATATTAGGCTAATGATGCTTAGTAGTCTAAAACTAGACTCCCATAGTTTACAGCATTAGTTAAGAGATTTGATTTCCTTGAGAAAAATTGCCATTTATTGTAACTGATATCCAAAATAATCGATATTGAATCGAATTGCAAGCTTGTGAATCGAAATCGAATCGAATTGTGAAATTTGTCTCAATACCCAGCCCTAATAAATAGAGAGTCCATAAAAGCAACGGGACAACGTTTTTTTTTTTCAACAACGTTTTTGAGGAATTAGGTGATTCAGATTTTTCTTGGCACAGCTACTAGAAGATGTACAACTGTCAGACTGTCGTCACACTCAGTTTGAGCCTGCGTAGTCGCTCAGGCATCAGACAGGAAGTGCAATAATCGGGCTTCAGTCTTCGTTGAAATCAACGGGGTCGCTGTGTCCATTTCTTTTACCGTCTATGTGGAGATAGGGGCAAATTACACTTGCTGTGTACAAAAAACGTCCTGCGGTTAACGTGAATAATGTTAACAACACTGTGAGGAAGTTAGCTGTCACACATAAAGAGTAAAAAAGAGAAGGGCTTTAAATGGTATATTTTAAGCTACATCGACAACTTTGAGGGTGAGTTTTCTCTCATATCGTGCGAAATCCGACTACTAGCGAATCAGTTTCTAAAATCATTGTCTCCGTTTCTGAGAAAATGAATTTTATTAAAGATTTGCCGCTATACACTTTGCCTGCAGAGCACGCTATGCGGAAGTAAAGAAGCTGGCTGAGATCCAGGGTTCGTGCATAGAGCCTACTGCTGCCCTCAAATGTTAAAGGGTTAGTTCACCCAAAAATGAAAATTAAGTCATTAATTACTCACCCCCATGCTGTACCAACCCCGTAAGACCTTCGTTCGTCTTCGGAACACAAATGAAGATATTTTTGATTAAATTTGAGAGCTGTATAACTACCACATTGGCTCCTAAGGGACTGCCTCTTGACGGCCCAGAAAGTCAATGAAGAAAATGTTTAAATATCCCAAGTGACTACCGTGGCTCAACTATATGTTTATCAAGCGACGCGAATACTTTTTGTGCGGATAAACAAACAAAAATAACGAGTTTATTCGACTATTTCTTTTCTTCCTTGTAGGCCAGAAACGAGATTTCCTTAGATTTCCACGACGCATGCGCGAGAACTGAACTGAAGTAGTGTAAGCAGCAGTGTTGTAGTACTCGAGACTCGGACTCGTCTCGGACTCGGTCTCGAGACCATATTTTAATGGTCTTGGTCTTGTCATGGACTCGTGTCCATTTGGACTCGGAATTGACTCATACTCGAACATTTTTTTTTTTAGGACTCGGAATTATTCCCGAGTCCACTCGAGTTCAATTGAAAATATTTTTCATGATTATTAATGTATGTTAATAAAATATTTCTTTAAATTGATTGACACGCCCAGTGATTGGTGATTTTCTAGTGCGCAACTGCGCATGACAAATTGTAATAAAATTACTTTTAACACCACCTACTATGTGGCATTTTTACCCTAAACTGATCATATTTTTTAAACTCTAAGTAAATTCAGTAAAAAAAAAAAAAAAAAGGATTTCTCTAAGTAAATAAAAGTAAATTAGGTAATCAACCCTCACTGGTCTCGGTCTCGACTCGGACTCGACCGGCTCTGGTCTCGGACTCGACTCGGACTCGACTCTCTCTGGTCTCGGTGTTGATTCGGACTCGAGTGAGGTGGTCTCGACTACAACACTGGTAAGCAGATCGCAATTCTCGCGCATGCGTCGTGGAAATCTAAGGAAATCTCGTTTCTGGCCTACAAGGAAGAAAAGAAATAGTCGAATAAACTCGTTATTTTTGTTTGTTTATCCGCACAAAAAGTATTCGCGTCGCTTGATAAACATATAGTTGAGCCACGGTAGTCACTTGGGATATTTAAACATTTTCTTCATTGACTTTCTGGGCCGTCAAGAGGCAGTCCCTTAGGAGCCAATATGGTAGTTATACAGCTCTCATTTGTGTTCCGAAGACGAACGAAGGTCTTACGGGGTTGGTACAGCATGGGGGTGAGTAATTAATGACTTAATTTTCATTTTTGGGTGAACTAACCCTTTAATCTGTACTAAAATACACCTTTGTTTATAACTACTACAATATTACATTTCATTCTGTCAAAGGAGCCGTTTTGTTTTATAAGCTCCTAAGAAAAGTCGAGTATAGCTCCATCATTGCGCAAAGTAAATCATACTCATACTTTCTGTTAGTTTTAAAAAAATATAATTTAAAAAAATTAAATCAAGGAAATTTCTCTCTCTGCCATTTCTTTCTTTTTACTGTACCGAACAAGTGTACCGAACCGTGAATTTTGTGAACCGTTACTCCCCTAATAATAACCATCTGATGTCCTGTGTTTGAAGGGTGGAAGGTCTGCCGTCCGTCAGCGCTCTGAAGTTCAACGGCTCTCTGGGAATGGCGGTGGGCACCAGCACCGGACAGGTCACTACTGATTTAACCCTCACATTTAAAGTGTAACGTCCTGACACCTCAGCTCAATGGAGAGAGCAAACATAAACTCAGATTCATGGCCAGCAGTGCTTGTTTTGACGGAGTTGTGATGCCTTCTCAGATTCTGGTCTATGATCTCCGTTCTTCACATCCTCTGCTAGTTAAAGATCATTACTATGGTCTTCCCATCAAATCCCTTCACTTCCACGAGCCGCTGGACCTGGTGCTGTCCGCCGACTCCAAAATCATCAAGATGTGGCACAAAGACAATGTAATGTGTATTTCTTTATTCTAGATATTCAGCATGGATCCTTTATTGGAAAGACATCAGAAGCATAACTACTTTCTGTCTTGATTTCAGGGAAGAGTATTTTCCTCCATCGAACCGCAGGCCAACGTCAATGATGTGTGTCTCTACCCCGGCTCTGGTTAGTTCGCACAAATAGAACTGAAGTTTAACCACAATAAGACGCTAGTTCATTTCTATCTAACCCCATACAAACCTAAGTTAGAACTCTGTGGCATTTCGCCCTTGTGTGTGAGCTTTAAGGTCATTTATACACCGCTGGAGTTTGCCAACATAAACTTTGTACAAGAAATATATATTTAAAAGTTAGTTTTTCTCTTACTGGAAAGCAGAGCAAAACGATGTGTGTGTACAAGCGTTTCTGTTTTGTCCCATCTGTTTTGATGCTCTCTAGAATGAGGACGTCTCTGTTTCTGTTAAACGAAAGATATTTAAATCCCCATAAAGAGCGTTTAATGAATCCCACGCCAATCTGCCAGTCATTATCACTACAGGACCGAACGAGGATCTTTTAAGCCAGATTAATAAATATATGTGAAATACTGATTGGGGTAAATATTTTTTGAATGTTAGAAGAAAGATCGTGATGGATAAAACTAGCACACCCACGCTAATGTTCAAGAGTTTTGTTTTTTGAACTAAATTAATACTTTTATTCATCTAGGAGGCATTTAATGATCTAAAGTTACAGTAAAGACACTAATAATGTTACAAATAATTTTGATTTCAAATAAGTGCTGCTCTTTTCAAAGATACCACGGTTTGTATAAATAAATATTAAGCAGCACAACTGTTTTTAACATGGATGATAATGATGATTAGGGTTGGGTATCGTTTGAATTTGAACGATTCTGATTCCGATTCCGATTCCTTGTTTCGATTCCGGTTCCTAACGATTCTCGATTCTGATTCTTTTAAGAGGCGGGGTCAAAAAAGTTTAGCTAACCTTGCTAACCAATGGTCTTTCTGAAGGAAATAATCCTTTCTGAAGGAAATACTCCTTTTGTCACAAATTTTGCATTTTGCCGAGATTTCTTTATTTTTAGAAAAGTGAAGCCACACTTTGGATCGCCGACGTAAGGTACTCATGTTCGACTCGCGTGGTTATGCCAACACTTCCGGTAGACGCTTCTTCGTTGGTGTTGTTCAGTGGTTTCTTCTTCCGCTCGGCGGACTGTGAATATCGAAACTAGGAATCGAAATTTTAACTTTTGAACGATTCCGGGAAAAATTAAAAGTTAGTCCCGGTTCCAATCGATACTCGATTCTCGATACCCAACCCTAATGATGATACTGAAAAATAAGTTGCATTTTAAAATATATTCAATTTAAATTGGCATAATAATATTCCACAATATTTTTTGGTATTTTTGATCAGATATGACAAAATAATAATTATATATATATATATATATATATATATATATAGTAAACCTTATTAATATATATATATATATATATATAAATATGAGTAAAATAAAAAAATACATGCATATGAAGTATAACACAATTAAACATCTTACAAAAATACAGTAACTCCTATATAAATTCTATCATTATAGTAATTGTAATTATTGTGATTTCTTTTTTACTGTTGTTTTTTTTTTTTGTTTGGTTTTTACAGTCCGATTAATTTGATTAAAAAAATATGGTATGCATAAGAGACAAACCTTACTGATCTCAAACATGAACGGTTGGTTTATTGTGAGTGCATTATATTTACACAGTTTGAATAAGGCCTGCATACACACATCTGATGGACACACACATCTGACATGTGCTGTTGAAGGTGACTCGTGTGTGTGTGTGTGTGTGTATATAGGGGTTTTGTGTTGTTTCTGTTTTCTAATTGCTTCTATATGACTCAATTTACAGGTATGCTCTTCACTGCCAATGAAGATCCCAAAATGAACACGTTTTACATTCCTGTAAGTACCAGATGTCCGGATATGAAGTATGACGTGAAAAGGAGCACATTTTTTCTTTGTACTTGAATCTTGATTAGTCACAGCACGTCCCGTGAACACCTTCTACCAATTACACCTTTCATGTCTTTCGAAGTAAAAGCGAGTTGCAACCCTCCCTGTGGTTTTAAGGTGTTTATACAGAGCAGCGGTAGTCAAGGGCAACCGAAACCTTTCTGAGAAACTGCCTTCTGATCCAGACCTGCACATTATATCACTCTGTGTGTTTGGCAATAAGAGAGCATTATTCTGTCTGTGTCAGGCATTCTGACAGGGAGACCCAGATGCAGAATAACCAACGGTTGTTATTGATTGAAAACAAGTAAAAAGGTTTTGAAAAGTATTAAAAGGTAGTAAATCAAATTAGTAAATATTAAGGCCATTAAAAGGTATTAATTGCCATTTTACAAGGTATTCATTTTTTTAAGGACTTTTATTATTGCAAACTACGGGATAAATAGTTGTTTTAGCACTGCTTCGCACGCAATATAGTAGGTATGATTGACAGATGCGTAAGGCCTATCATTAAAAGGAGACTGAAAATCGACAGCAATAAAGAATCCCGCTCGATCCACCCTCCACTCACGCGGCGCGTGTCTTACTGAGTTGATAAGCGAGGACAGTAGTCACGGTACTTCTGACTCCTGACCCTAACCCTCCGTCCAATGCTCAAATCCTAAGATAGCATGTCACTTATAGAAGCCCTTTTCCCTGTGGGATTTAGTATCAAATTTGGAAATTGGAATAATAAAGTAGCCAATTTAAAATAAATCACATGTAGGCCCTACACACAATGTTACTGTTGTTTTTTAATCACTATTCTAGTTGACCAGCAAACATTATATGCAATGCAATATTAATCATGAATAAAAGATGGTGTTGAGCAGTATTGAAACTTTGGACTTTCACTGAATATTGCAGTGAAATTTTGAATTTTGGACCCCTAAAAAAAGAAAAAAAAGAAGCCTGTTTCTTTTCCCACACTGATGGTACTCAAAAAATAATTTCAAAGTTGGCAGGTCTGTTAATGGTTAGAAACGTGTTGCCGTAAACCTGCAACTCAATGGCGTGTTGGTTTTAAAAATATTGAGAAGGTATTAAAGAGCATATTGCAGGTTAAAAAAAAATCGAAATTTATAGATAACCTTGTATGAAAATACCATATGAAAAGTTAATGCAGGATTTAAAATGTTTTAAAACAACATAAGGGCACTAATTTAGAAGATAAAGTGAGCATTTCTTGGACTGCTAGTAAAAACTGCTTTTTTTTCAACATCGCGTCATTTGACGTCATATCAGGGAGCCGCAGCCTCGGCTCAGTGAGAGCAGGCTGGTGTTCAGTGAGAGCGCTCGTCAGTCAGTGTGCTATCGTTAGTTTTTGCATTTTAATTTATCATCGTCATGGTAAATTATTGTGTTTGTGGAGATTGCAAAAACTCCAGCCTGTCAGGACTTCAAGATCGAGTCCACAAGTTTCCATTACAATAAAAGGGACGGTGCTATATAGCCTATCTTTCGTTCCTGGTGCGGGTTGAGCAGGTGAAGAGACGGGATTTCTCTTCTGCATCGGCTCGGGAAACGCGGTCGTGTGTAGCGTTCACTTCAGATCAAATGATTAGCATCCCGGCGATATGATGGAGTTCAATATGGTATGCCGAAGCAAGAATATTGATCGTGGTATACTACCAATGGCATCAAATAGTGTTATATAGGTAACTTAGTCATGTCATGCCCTAAATAAAACTTGTAATTGAAAAACAAAATTGGTTGTTTAAATATTCAAATCTTTAATGTTCTGTTTATGTTATAACCTAAGTGAAAAATATGTATTAAAAATTTACCCGAGTATAGCCTATGCTTTTAGTATAGAAATATACTCAAGTAAAGTTTTTATACATTTAATAGTATATAAATCTACCCTAAACATACTAATGTCTGCTGGCCTGTTATAAGATCATAATAATCTGTACAATATTGTGAGCACAGTGTATATCGTTAGCGAACGTGTATACTATAAGCACGTCTCTCACCTGTCCTGTTCTCCACTGGTTCTCCTCACATCACAGGTCAATTGACCATTCTGTCTGACATTATCCTGGCCTGTCCCTGATCTCTTTAGCATAGCAGGCTCATAACTTTATGGCTTGATCCGTCATACGAGTATTTCCTCAGCGTCCGAAATGTCATGCGATCCATTGTTTTCCTGTTGTGTGAATCGACGGCTCTCCCGCTCATTGCGTCACGCCCGCCACGCCCATTTTCAGACGCGGAAGTAAAATTTTCTCACAAAAACGACTGCAGAAGCTTCTGTAGCGTGTTTATACGTATATTTTAAAGAAAATCTAGTTCCTACATTGTTTTTCTATGCATTGACTCGTTGGGTCCTCTAACCTGCAATATGCCCTTTAAAAATGGTATTTAAAGGTATTAAATTTACCTCCAGGATTTCTGTATCAACTGTTTTCGTTAGATTGATCCTTAATCGTTAAAGATCATCTTTATATCTGTAAACTGCCATGTTTTGGGAAGCGCTTTATGATTGATCATTGACTCATGTTTTCTGTGCGGTGTTTAGGCTCTCGGTCCGGCTCCACGCTGGTGCTCCTTCCTGGATAACCTCACAGAGGAGCTTGAGGAGAACCCGGAGAGCACCATCTATGACGACTACAAGTTTGTCACGCGCAAAGACCTGGAGAACCTGGGTAAGTGGCAGAATCCGGCCTGACATCACCAATAAGATACTTGCAGCGTCACGATAACCTAAAACACATTTGTTTGGGGGATGTTAGCAAATATGCGTAGGTTGCACATCAACAGAACCACAATCACACTCGATTCAAGGGAAAAGTGATATTTTTTAGCTATTTTGTTCACCAAAGTGAGGTGTATATATGGTAATTTGGAGAGTATGTTTCTACATCATCAGTTTCTCCATATTATAGATGAGAAAAGACAGTTCACATAATCTCCTACTCCAAATATGAACCAGGACCATAGACACGCACACGTTTCGTCATGTCTTCAACAAATGACACGTATCCACCTTATTTCTGACGAGTTTACTGCGCTTTGAATTATGGGCGATACTTCTGGTTTGGGGAAATTCCATTCAAAATGACTGAAACTAATAATTTCGAATCATAAGATTGCCTTACACAATAACGCTGCACTTGGTATTTTAACGTGACATGTTATAACAAGAATATCTATGGCAAGAGCTTGTTTCAGTCGCTGCTTTCGTTTCCTCGTGACCATTTTCTTTTTTCCCTTTGCATTTCTTTGTAAAAGTATGCAAAGATAACGACATATACTGCACATTTGTGGTCTGTTCTCCTGATTTAGTTTTCGATATATCCCATTAAAGGGATAGTTCACTTTGACATGTGTTTTGGTATGTTTTAGCTTACCTCAAGGGCATCCAAGATGTTCGAACAAAGCAACATGCTTTAGAGTATCAATTCACAACCTTACTATAAGGCCTACTCTTCTGCACAATGGTAACTATCAAAACTTCAACATAATAGAAACTCTTTCAAATGTCAAACATAACTGAACATTAAACATTAACAGATGTTTCCCTTTACTCAAAAACACACAAAATAACACTTGATTTCATTATTTCCTCTCCATTACCAGCCATGTGCAAAGCATGCTGGGAACTAACCAGTGTTGGGAAAGTTTACTTTCTACATGAAGTTCAGTTCACACATTTTAAAATGAACTAGTTCAGTTCATAGTTCATTCTTCAAAAAATGAACTAGTTCTTTTTTTCTTTTTTTTTTTCATAAGTTGCGAACTTTTTTTTTAAATTATTATTATTGCCACAGCCAGGGACGTACACAGACATTTTGAGGGGCAGTTGCTCAATTGATAAAAAAGGGCACTTCTCATAATTACGTTATTTTTTTTTACTTTATATATTATATATAAACTATATTTTTTAACACAACTCTCATTTAAAAAAAATATTATAAAAGTGAATTAATTGTATCTTCCTCAAACTCATGCAATTGTTTCATTTTCAAAAGATGTCTACAAAATAGTTCACACAGAAACCATGGTCTGCTTAGTATTCATAGGTTTATAGAGCAGCAAAGGAAACCATGCCACAATGTGCATGTTTTATATGCTTCTAGTTTCAATCAAGTATATATTTGATACACCTGATGTTGACATGGAATCATCATCATCATCAAATAAAACCTTAAAAAAATCCACATTTAGATGGAGTTTAAATCTGTTTTAATCTGTAGATTTCTTCTAAATTCACCAATTTAGATTTCTAAATTCCAGGGGGAAAGACTCTTTATGTATGTAAGTCATGAACTTTAATAAGAAGAATTTTAGGCCATAACATGTCATTAAAACATCCGGATTGTCCATACAAGGTCATAAATTACACTTAGCCACATCTTAAAATTATATTGATTCATTATCGCGATATAATTTTTCTCAATAAAACGATATCAAGTTCAAGTCAATATCGTCATCAGACTCAATACTCGATATTAAAATCGAGTTCGATTAATGTTTGAATGCCGAAAGTGGAACGACTCAGACTGTTTATCCGCTTGGCTCAAAGTCCAAATGGAAGCATCCCATCCTCACCAACCTCTTCATAAAACCCGTTTAAATGATCATACGACGCCTCCTCGCTCGCTGCTTTGTCGACGGCGTCCGCAGCGTGACACTAGTGGCTGGTGTTGCCAGATTGGGTGTTTTTACGTTACATATTAAGGCCTGTTTATGTGTGTTTTAGCCTGGTTTTCACCTGGAAGGCTCTATAGAAATCTGGCACCCTATTGTACAAAGTTAAACTGAGAGAGTGTGTGTTCACAGACACCAGAATGAACGCGTTCACAGTAACGTTCAATAGGCGGTACCTTCGGTTCACGTTCGCCCAAAATATGAAGATGTTCAGGCACATCACTGGAACTAACAATGGTGTCTCTAAATAAAATCGCGTAATTGAGCCAAATTAATTCTCTTCAAATAAATTGGTAGCCGTTCCTTATTTTTATCAGTTTAATCTGTTCCTCAATTCAAGCCTCAAAATTGTGTGTTTCCTTAAAAAAAATTTAGGAAAATGTATCTCTTGGTTTTATTAATGAAATGTTCTCAATATTTTTTCACCATTTTCTTAAAGGGATACTCCACTTTTTATGGAAATAGGCTCATTTTACAACTCCTCCAGAGTTGAACAGTTGGGTTTTGCAATTTTCGAATCCATTCAGCCGATTTTATGATATTTAGAAGAATATCAGTAACCAGACAGTTTCTGGTCTCATTGACTACCATAGTATATTTTTTTCCTACTATGGAAGTCAATGAGACCAGAAACTGTCTGGTTACTGATATTCTTCTAAATATCAGAAAATCGGCTGATTGGATTTGAAAACGGTAAAACTCGACTGGAGTTGTAAAATGAGCCTATTTCCAAAAAAAGTGGAGTATCCCTTTAAGAAAATATACACAATACGTGATGTGTGTCTGCATACAAAGTATTTAGCATGAGAACGTTCCAGTAATTGCGAAAGACAGGCTGAGCTGTGATTACAAGCTTTGACCCTCAAACCTTCAATCTGCCAAACTTCAAACACGAGAGACCGATATGCGAGTCAAACCCACCGCGGCGATAAGATCCAGTTCAGCGCGTCGGAGATGGGAAAACCACTCAGGAATGCTGCCGTTGGCAGAAAGCGGATCGCACCGCGTGTGTGTGTGTGTGTGTGATGTGGAGGGCCAGGTGCAATGGCTGGATTATGTAACAGGAGAGAAAGTCTAGTGAGCTTATATCTCGTAGGCAGAAGTTGTGGGCACTGAAACTCATTTACCAAATGTATCATTTTGATGCATAAAATACAAGAATCGTAACGCATTGAGATCCAATAAAGTTGGTAGCGCCTACTGAACAAATCAGATAATTCAGTAAGGCTGAATACATTATTATTAGTTAATGCAAAGTAAGAGCAGCAGCTTTTATTAATCATGTTAAAAAAATAGGACTGTGCAAAGATTAATTGCGATTAATCGCATCCGAAATAAAAGTTTGTGTTTACATAATATATGTGTGTGTGCTGTGTATAATTATTTTATATAAAGACACACATGCATGCATATATTTAAGAAAATGTGTTATTTATATATAAAATAGTAATATAGATTGTATTTATAAATATACAGTATTTACGTGCAAATATTCTTAAATATATACATGCATGTATTTATATATATAAAATAATTATACACCGCACACACACACACATATTATGTAAACACAAACTTTTATTTTGGATGTGATTAATCGCAATTAATTTTTGCACAGCCCTAATATATACATTTTAGGTAACCATGCACAATAAAAGTCCCATTAGTTAATGTTCAGTAATGCATTAACTAACAATGGGCAATACATGTATTATTACAGTAGTTAAAATTTATCAATCTAAATACAACTGGTTATTGTTAATTCATGTCAGTAATATGAACAGAAGCTTCGTTAGTGGATGGTGAAATGATCATAAATTTAGATTAATAAATTCTAAATTAAAAAATGCTATTGAACATTTTCAAGGTGCCTAATTCATGAAAAGTATGATAATATACAGGATCTTTTATGTAATGTGAATTGTTGTTCATTAATTGGGTGAATCATGATGTGATTTGATGGAAAGCAAAATTTGACTTGAAAAGGGTCTTGAATTTCGTTCTGTTTCTCACACAAACCTATTCTCAGGCTTCAGAGGAATCTCTGTGGGGACAAAGGAGATCTGTTAAATGTTTCCCTTTGAGTTGCACAGAAGAAAAATCAAAAGAGGGTAGAGTTTGGAGTTTTTTAGCATTAAAAGTGGAAATAAAAACAATAAAAACGTTGCATTCTGGTGAGAATGCGTCAGAGATTTGATGCTGTGAGTCACTGGTGTGTGATTCATCAGTAGTGTAATCGCTTTGCTGATATCAGTGAATGTGATGTATAGAATAGCTCATCCCTGCTCAATACTACAGACAAACCTCAGCTGAATTCTTCAAATGCTTTTAGTATCTTCTTTTACCAGGTCATTTTAAATCAATGGAAACAATGGAAATGCCATATAAGCAGGAAAAAGGTTGTTGGTTCAAACTTCAAGAGTGTGTGTGAGTGTTTAGGTGGTATTCATGGAGGTTATACTGCACAGAAACTATCATGCTTACAGACTGCAGTTGCTTCAAAATGTATTCGCACACTTTTGTCCCGTCATCTTCTGTCACCTGATGACTTGGGGTTCCCTGCCACTGTCACCTTTGCTGAGTTGTGGTTTAAAAGATATTTAATATTATCAATTTTACTGCACTGACACTATCGGGTGAGAACAAAATTTGCACTGAATTGAGATAACGTTAACTTTGTAAAACATTCCAGTTTATATTACCTATCTAGTTTTGATATTAGTGCTTTAAATCTGTGCTTTAAAAGTGTCCATACCAAGAAAACAAATTGTTGATTGGGACCAACTGAACGTTTCTCCATACTGTTGTTTGTAATTGGATGAGTTCCTGTAATTAGGCTTGTTTCCTCCTCTAAGGTCTGACGCATCTGATTGGTTCGGCTCTCCTCCGGGCCTACATGCACGGCTTCTTCATGGACATCCGGCTCTACCACAAGGTGCAGATTTGTGTCATTTGTGCGTGTTCTCTAAAAGGACTTGTTTTAAATGGTTAAATGATGACACATGTTTGCTTGCTGTGCTTTTCTGTAGGTAAAGACCATGGCCAACCCGTTCGCATATGAAGAGTACCGTAAGGACCGAATCCGACAGAAGATCGACGAGTCGAGAGCTCAGAGAGTCCAGCTCAAGGTAACGCTGTCTGCGTGTTTGATGTGTGTACGAGTAAATGTGGCAGATGAAGAATGGCTGAAAGAAAGCTTGTTACAGACAAGTTAATGCTTTATTTTAGTGTCCTTGTTACGGTGTAATTATACATTTAAGGACTAAGTAATATTAATTAACTACATGTAATGTATGTACTGTAGGGTTAGGGTTTGGTTGCGGGATAGTTGCATTTAATTATGCACAGTTATTACTATGGTAAGTACATCCAGAAAATCACTGAATACAATTTTCAGAAATGTTTTAATTAGCTGTGGTTATGAAATTAATTAAATTTTTTTGCAGTCATAAATGCCATTTGAATGGTTAAAATAATTTTAGTAATCAAAAAGCTTGCCTAATTAATTGAAAACGAGAAATTTTACTACAACAATTTAAACAACAATTTATCGAAACTGGAACAATAGCATTTGTACGACTCCTGTACAATATATATATATATATAAATGTAATATCGTTTTAATGGTTTAATTAAATTAGAAAAAATCGAAACTTTTATAATTTAAGATTTCACTACATTTTTTACAGTAATAGAGCCCTATAAAATGTATTTTCATAAATTCTGTTGTCTTTTTTTGGATTTATGAGTTAATACAAATGTATTAGCAAAAACAGTTGTAATCAAATTTGACATAAAAACATTTACAAATGTAATGATTTTATTTTTTATAATCAAACGAAAATGTGACGATTCTTTTGAAATTTGTGTGATTTTTCCTCTAACAAGCTTGAGGATATTATGTAGGTGACGAAACCGTGCCGAAACTGTACCGAAAGACCGAAAATAGTCTTTTTGCATTTTTGTGTTGACAGACACTCGTCCATATCACGATTTGATTGTGTACAGCCTTTTTATTTATTCGTTCAAAATTAGCCAAATTCTGTGACATTCTTATGACTGGACTCTATGTAATTCCAAAGCTGACTTAATTAAAAATAAATATATACATAAATAAATATACAAAGAAATGAAAAAAAAAAAAAAAGCAAAAATACATAAATACATGTACTAAGAAATGGAAAAAAAAACGTACAAATAAGTGCGTATTTATACTTTATTTACATATTTATGTTTTATTGTATTTATTTATTTGTTTCCACATTCATTTATGTATTTATGCTTTTATGTTTACATTTATTTATTTCTATATTTATTTATTTCCACATTTATATTTCTACTGTGGCCACAAAGCTTCAGCACTGCCACTCTGAGCTCGATTGCTGATGTCTGAGTTAAAACACGCCCCCCTCATTAGCATACGGAGAAAGAAATGTTGGAATAAATATGTGTATAAATAAATAAATGTGGAAATAAATAAACAAAGACATTAAAGCATAAATACATAAATGAATGTGGAAATAAATAAAAGTGGAAATAAATAAATGAATAAATGTATAAATAAATAAATGTGAAAAAATACAGTTATACATAAATATGGGAATAAAAGTAAAAATACTCATTTATTTGTACTTTTTTACATTTCTTCATATATTTATCTATGTTTTTTTTTTAATTAAGTCAGCTTTGGCATTCCATAGGATTCCTCATCGCTGAAGTTATAGAGCCGTAGGTTGAGTGAATGTAATGTTTGTAATTCCTCAGAGTCCGTTATCGTCGATGCTTTGACTGTTTCTCTCTCTCTCTTATCTCTGAGCAGAAGCTGCCTAAGGTCAATAAGGAACTGGCTTTGAAACTCATGGAGGAAAGTGAGCTTCCAAGCAAGAAGAGGAAGAAGAAGGCCAACGTGGGCAATGTTTCTTTCACACTGATTTACTATAGAAATATTTCATTTTAGTCATCTTTTTAAAACATTTGCCGTCATCTTTCTGTCTTTCCCAGGCCGTAGACAATCTGCTGATGGACGACCGTTTCAAGGTGATGTTCGAGAACCCGGATTACCAGGTGGACGAGCGGAGCGAGGAGTTTCGTCTGCTGAACCCCATCGTGTCTAAAGTGGGAGAAAAGCGGAGGAAGAAACTCAGCCAGCTTGTTCAGCAAGAGGAGCAGGTACTCAACATCTTCACTTTCTACAGCTCTGGTCCAAAACCTAAACACTATTTAAATGTGTCCCAAAATCTGTTTGAAAAGATAGGCGTCATCATAATAACAGATAAGATCATTTTGGCCAAATTATTCTGGGAGTATCGCATAGTAATGGTTTTCTGTGTAAATAAATTGTAAAATATAATTTATTCCTGTGATCAGAGCTGAATTTTTAGCATCGTTTCGCATCATGAATTAAAAAAAAAGTTTGAAACGTAACAATGTAAAAGTCTTTACTGTCACTTATTTAATTCAATGCATTCTTGCTGAGTAAAAGTTTAATTTTTTATTTAAAAAAATGTATTAACATTTTTTTATTAAATAATAAAAAAAAGGTTCAAACGTAACAATGTAAAACTGTCACTTTTAATTAACACTTAACACTTATTTATTTCAATGCATTCTTGTGGAGTAAAAGTATTATTATTTTTAAAATTTTATTTTATTTTTTATTTTTATTTTTATTTGAGTTATTATGACTTAATACAAAAAAGAATACATTAAAACATTTCTGTTGATTGAAATTGTTAATTTGGTTAAAAAAAAAATATGAATAACTTTGGTTTGGACCTTTTTTCCATAATGATAATGATAAATGTCAGTAATGTCAGTAAATGTAACAGTAACCAAACAGTTGATAGTTACATTAAAAGATTAGTTCACTTTAAAAAAAAAAACTTTTGCTGATAATTTACTCTCCCTCATGTCATCCAAGATGTCCATGTCTTTCTTTCTTCAGTTGAAAAGAAATGAAGGTTTTTGCTGAAAACATTCCAGGATTTTATCCATATAATGGACTTCAATGGGAACCAAACGGTTCTTGCTCTGTTCTGTGATGCTTGTTCGGGACTCTCAAAATGAACAAATCTTTTTTTCGAATCATTTGGTTCATTCAACGAACTAAATGACTCGAAAAAAGAATCATTCATTTTGATGAACTGGTTGGAACAGGAGAGTTACAGACGCGCATCACAGAACAGAGCAAGGCAAGTGTTTGTGCTTATAATTTCATTTTTTTAAATGAGCAATCATTTCGCTTGATAAGACCCTTATTCATCGTCTGGTGTCGTTTAAAGGCCTTTGAAGCTGCACTGAAACTCTCATTTGGACCTTGAACCATTTGGTTCCCATTGAAGTCCATTATATGGAGAAAATGTTTTCTTGGAATGTTTTCATGAAAAACCTTAATTTCAGTCCCACTTTATATTAAGTGACTTTAAGTACTATGTACTTCCATAGGAAAATAAGTACAATGTACTTATTGTGTTCAGGTTGTATTGTAAAACACTTTTGCTGCTATTTTGCTGCTATTTTTTTTTAAAGTGAACTAATCTTTTAATGTAACTATCAACTGTTTGGTTACTGTTACATTTACTGACATTTATCATTATCATTATGGAAAAAAGGTCCAAACCAAAGTTATTCATAATTTTTTTTTAACCAAATTAACAATTTCAATTAACAGAAATGTTTTAATGTATTCCTTTTTGTATTCAGTCATAATAACCCTGAAAAACACTAAAGCTAAAAATAAAAAACAAAACAAAATGTTAAAAATAATTCAAAATGTGAATTAAAAGCTACAGTAGTATCTAGTTTCAACACTGATGTTGACAAATGCATAACTAACGTCTTCTGATTTGTCCTAATTTTACTCGTGGTCTCACGAGCAGGATGGCGAGGAGCAGGAGGAGGAAGGCCGTGGCTCAGATGAAGAGGAGAGCTCTGATGATGACGATAAGAGCTGGGTGGAGGAGGTGAGGGTTCAGCGGCGTCTCTTACGGGCCGAGGAGCGAGAGCGCAGCTTCGTCCAGAGGAAAGAGAAGCGGCAACAGGACCGAGACACCAACTTACAGAGTTCAGATCAAGTCGGCAACCCCCAGCATCAGAACCAGAGCCAGCCTCGGTTCTACCAGATCAAAGCAGGAGAGGAGTTTCGCAGCTTCAGCGACGTTTCCCACAAGCAGAAGATGCAGAAGTAAGTTACCTTCTCGCAGATGCATTTTCAAACCGTTTATACCACCACATTTTGGAAAATTAAAAGGGTCATGAACTGGCTTTTTAAATTGTATTATTAAACCGGCCGTGTTGAAGTAGGCGTTGATCTTCTTCTGCGGAGGTGGTGTTTTATCCTCTTTGACGTCATGGTTCCCCACTTTGAAAAACGAGTCGTTTTTTCGAATTCAAATTCAAATTTATGACGGGCACTTTACGCGCATGATTGTTTCACACGGAACGTTGTTCAGGAAGCACACCATAGCGCATGATACATTTGACTTCATAAATGGCAGAGAATGTCTAAAGTTTGGGATCATTATATGTTTATAAAGGGAGAGAACAAGATGCAATGTGTCTGCAAAGTATACATGGCAGGGCTGCCAACTCTCACGCATTCATCGTGAGACTCGCGCAATTCGATTTCTCATCCTGAAGTGTCAATCCCTTCGGTCAAATGCCTGAAAGATGAGTTCGTCTATAGATCTACCTGTTGAGCCACTCGTGATCGACTAGTTTTACCGCCGCATATTAATTCGCAAGTTAAAATATCCTGTAATCTAGTGCGAGCGCGCATGCGAGATGTTGAGCTCCTAACCGCGGCTCGCGCACGACGGCAGAGGTAAGCGAACGCGTGCACCCATGTCTCTCTCACACGCCAGTCAGACCAATTGCAGCAATTCATCATATGCTTAAACTTTTATGTAGCCACGCAACAAAAATTTCAGCATACATTCACCGGGACGTGATGGAGGAACAAATATTGTGAGACACACATACACACTCTGATGTTTGTCTAAAGATTACAGTTGAAAAAGTCTGATTCTTATTTAAAATAGTTTTGTTTACATTTTTTTTTTTTATAATTTGTACACATTTGTGTACCTGTTTGGGTTGATATTTTATATGAATTTATTTTTGTTTCCAGGTGGGTAATTTAAAACTAAGGCCAAATGGGCTTTACTATTTAAAGTTTTACATGTTATGGGCTACATGTAACAGGTTTTACAGTAAATTGTTTTAATTGTTGGCACTGGCACTTATAAACACTAAATGGGTAAAAATTGCAATAATTAGTTGTGGAGCCAAATGTTGGAGTTGGAATAAATACCTCTATTTTTTTTAAAGAAATAAAAGCCAAACACCTTATCATTTTCGTAATACATTATTTGTTTTGGTTGCTTAAAAACACACGTAAACAAATTATCCGATTACTCGATTAATCGATCGATTAAGTGCTAGATTAATCGATTACAAAAAGAATCGATAGCTGCAGCCCTAATTCAAGTATGAAAACGTTCTAGTAAAGCACATAAACAAAATCAAGACCTTAAAAAAGGGCACAAGGTCATCTTTAAAGATGGATTGCTTAAAGGGGAGGAACTAGTGTTGTCAAAAATATCAGTTTGATGCATTGATTCTGAATATTTGAAGCACTTTTATTTATTAGGGGTGGAACAATATGCTTATGTCACGATTTGGTTCGATTCACAATTCTTCTAACAGATTTTTTTATTATTACTTCTAAGACAGAGGATACATGTGTACATGCTGTAATACAACTATTAAAACAAGTATAGACCATTTCACAAGATGTAAACAACACTGGTCCAGAAGCACTTCCTGTTTTAGTTTGTAACTGTTTCTTACTAAATCTAAATCTTAAAGATGTTTGTTTTAACTTTTTGATTCAGTTTTAAATGTTCTGTTGGTTGTATTTTATCCCAGCTTTTATGTAGTGTTAAAAACCTGAAACAGGAAGTGCTTCTGGACCAGTGTTGTTTACATCTTGTGAAATGGTCTATACTAGCACTCCTGTCCTTCCCTCGTCTGACACTCAGTGGGTGGTTTATTGACAGGTAACACATGTTGACTCAGGGCCACAAATAAATGAGCGTGCCAAATATAGAGAGCATGTCCTTCTGAACCTCATAATGGCTTTTTAAGTGCTAGACAATTGCCTGATGCTCCCAGACTTGGTTTTACATGATTAACCATTTGCACTTAACCTAGCACAGTTTTGACATACTAAAGTCAACATGAGATCGATTTATATTATACATATCCATAGTCTTATTGTGAATGATTCTTAAATGTACATAATTATAAAGAAAAAGGCTAGATGACGTCACCTAGGCCGCTTAGGCTCATGCTAACGTTAATAATTCAGTTAAATCTTAATCTTTGAATCGAATAAATCTTCAGTTATTAAAAAACTGTTGAATTACCTTGAACACATACGAAAATCATTAACAAAATGCCAAAAATAAACATTAAATTAGGGCTGTCACAGTTCCTTGATTAAATTTGAGTTCTCGATTTATAACAATCCTCGTTTGCTTTTAACCCGTGTCAAGTGACCGGCAAAACACAGGAAGTGGCTCAGTACACTTCCTGAATGTAGTCGGACAAAACTTAAGTCAACAGAAGCATTTAGAACTAATAAACACTTGTAAATACTTAAAGTGCATGAAACTGTCAAGTAGTGTTACAATAACACTCACACTCAAATACACACACTCGCACTTCGTAAGTAAGTAAAATTGATTTAAATATCACCTTTCACAGACAAGAAGTAACAAAGTGCTTTACAATCTTTTAATAAAAAAAGGATCAAAACATACAGTAAATCTATCTATCTATCTATTAGGGGTGCGGACGTGGACGATCCTGAATCGATTCACAAATGTCAAAAAAAAAAATTTTTATATGTATTTATAATAACGTAATATTGACGGAACGCGAAAGACGGAACTCTGAAGTGCGGAAGTGCAGTGGCCGGACCGTCTGTGGCGTGCACATAACAGAGATGAGATGGCACACGAGATCCAAACACTTTCCTTGTTAGGTTAAAAGCTGACGTGTGGAAATATTTTGGCTTCTGAAGTTGAAGGGGGAAAGGAGCTGGACAAGAGCCGCACTAGTTGTACGCTTTGTGGAATAAAACCAACGACGGAAACACGACAAATATGATAAGCCATATGACACCTTTTCAGCCAGAGGAGGAAAAACACTCGGCTGCACCAGTCGTTATATTATTTATTTACTACAATTATGCTCCTAGTTCAAGCACACATTTATTTTCCTGGTCGTTCTTTGTAATGTTAATAAAATATATTGTGCATTAATTCTTTATGGGTCATTAATTTGTACTTTTAAAGCAAATTATTTATAGTCACACACAAAAGATTCAGATAATCGATTTGTAACATTATAAATGTCTTGTACTTTAACTTTTGATCAACTTAATTTATCCTTGATGAATAAAAGTATAGATTTCTTTTTTCTTTTGCCCAAAAAATTAAATAAAAATTCTTACCGACTCCAAACATTTGAACGGTATTGTTTAATGTTACAAAAGCTTTCTATTTCAGATAAATGCTGTTCTTTTGAATTTCTGGGTGATTCTCTGAATCGGATGCCCTTCAAGTCCCCCAAACTTGCTTCAAATATTTTCAATTGAAGGAAATCACAAAATACATTTTAATGGTGTCAATTAATAGAACCAGGTGCATTTGCATTATAATGCAACAAAATTGCTCTTGAAAAAAAAATTTTAAGTTAATAAATGTAAAGATAATGAGTTGCCTAAGTAGTAGACAACAAGCATGTTTGCATGTCCTCACTAACCATCATTATATTTTCAATAAATATATAAAAAACAAATAAAAAGTGCAATTAATACCAAAATGTTGCTGCTGCTAATATAATCATATGTTGATCTAGTGTATTTTCGTTTACTGTTGTGAAATGGAAAATCAATAATCGGTAATCGAGAATCGTTAATAATCGAAAATCGACTGTAATCGAATCGGGACTTCAATAATCGTAATCGAATCGAATCAGGAAATCAGACAGATTAACCACCCCTACTATCTATCTATCTATCTGAGGACCGTTCTGGCTCACTTTAACCCCTGTTTGTTGGTCTATCGCTGTGAGATGAGAGTTGAACACTGTTTTCCGCCACACAGGACATCTCTGGAGGAGCGACTGCAGCGGGAGGAGAGATCAGGGATGCTAAACCTCAGCGACGCTGCAGTTGGAAGCAAACAACTCACTTTCACTCTCAAGAAGGTGAGCATGATGATTGCAACCTATCCCAGCAGCCATCTGTGCAGACTAACGCTTGTTTGAACTCTACTGATGTGTCAGAGTTGCAGAACACTGAATGTGTGTTAATATATGTGAATTTTCTTTAATGAACAGTTGTGATGTTGTAATCCTAGAAATTTCAGAAGAGTAAACACAGATGACAGATTTATTCAAACAATTACACAAGCCATTACTTACAGGTTCGCTGAAAACCTTGTCATTTAACCTGAACCTAGTCTTGTGTTTGTTTCTTGGTCTTCCTCCCTCTTTGGTTAAATGAAGATGAAGGTGTGGCAAAATTGGGTCAGACACATTCCCAGCTCAGATTTCTGCTGACTCACACCGTAGACTGAAGAATGGCTTCAGTATGTCCTGAAAATATCCCCGTTGTTTTCTGTCCTTTGACCGTTCGCACGCCCATATAATTCCCATACTGCTCCTGTTGGTCCCACGCATCATTCAGTCAAGTCACTTTGCTGCTTTGTTGGATGTTCATGGAAATACCAGATAGTATGAGGTCATCTAATCCTTCCAAAATCTAAACACACATGAATGTTCTTTGCATTATAGGAATGAATTAGGGATGCACGATCATCGGCCGATATATGAAGAGTTCAGATGCAAAAGCCTCTAAATGCCATTTGAAATTTTCTTCTTTAATGATGATTTTTATCAAACTTGTATATTTAAGTTCAGTAATTTCACTTAAATAACAATTAATAGGTAATTATCATTGCCATTTAAGTGAAATCACTGAACTTAAATATACAAGCTTGATAAAAATGATCATTCTAGAAGAAAATTTCAAATGGCACTTACAGGCTTTTGCATCTGATCTCTTCATATGTTCAAAGATGGAAATTTGGCCGATATGTTAAAGCCGATAAATAATGGATTACTTCCTTCAGATGCAACGTGATGGTTTTGAATTGCTTGAAATATAATTGAAATCACTTCAAAAAAAGGAAAATACAGTGCAACATGTGCAGCACAAGTATGTTACTATGCTACATAAAATTATAATGAGAACATCATTATAATTGTGTACTTGCGACATGGCTCTCAAAAATTATATAAAAATTTGGATTTATCGGCCAATATATTGGTTATCGGCTTTCAGATTCCCTATTCCACTCTACAGATAAAGCGTTGTGGAAATTAGGGTTCACGTACCAACCCTGAAGTGATCAAATAAAATACATTTCTGTATCAAAGTTTGTTCAGGCATGGTTTGTAGGGAATTACAAACCTGTGCACATATATTCAAACGCACATAACTGTCGAATCAATTCTTAAAGCGCATGTGAACACCACCGTTTATCACAGGTTCGTGTTTAAAGTCTGTTTAGAGAGAACGGTGTCGACTTAGCGGCCCCTAATTTAATAACAAATCATCATTTCAACGGATGTGAATCAATTAAAACTAACTTTAGCTGGAAAATAACATTATTCAAGAACCGCTATAAAACCAAACCAATCTCTGTTACCTTAAATTATATGTTTGTCTCTGCAAAGCTGCTTTGAAACAATCTGTTAAAAGTGCTATATAAATGAGGATGACTTGACTTGACTAGATATAAAGAAGTATCGCTTATAGGGCCAAATTTTCATATCGGTACAATGGATTATTTTTTTTAACTGTTCACTCACATGCTAATAGATTTTCTAATTTAACCAAAAATATCTTCACACAGATCTTTTCCATAAAACGACAACAAACTGTCAAGCACCATTAAAAATAAAGTAGTCTGTTTGACTCATGCACTATAATCCAGCTCTTCTAAAGTCATGTAATCACTTTCTGTAATTGTTCAGTGATTATCTGCACTCTAGCTCTCGAATTGATATGACGGTTATCATTAAAGTTTGAGGTCAGAGAATTTTTTTTTAAAGAAATTAATACTTTTATTCAGAAAGAATGTATTAAATTGATCGAAAGACAGTACTGACCTTTCAACCCAGACCTCTTTATTCTTCAGATAATGTTGAGAAAAAATATATCATGAATTCTGCAAAAACTTTTCTACACTGATAATTATAAATGGTTCTTGAGCATCAAATCATCATATTAGAGTGATTTCTAAAGGATCATGTGACACTGAAGACTGGAGTAATGATGCTGGAAACTCCGCTTTTATCACAGGAATAAAGTACATTTTAAAATGTATTTTAGAAAACAGTAATGTTAAAATGTAATAATACTCCACAAAAATTTTTTCACTCTATTTTTGATCAAGTAAATACAGCCTTGGTGAGCAGAAGAGACTTATCAGAAACTTTTCAAATCTTTCAAACTTTTCCATGAGAGTCTATAAAACTAAAAAACTGTTCTTGACCGTCTACAACCAAATGAGAGTTAAAACAGTTGCGATAGTAGATTTGTTTGGCCCTCTATGACAAGTTTAAGCAGTAGTTTTTCTATCCATTTAAAGGTTTACCGCTTTAAACTTGAACAGATAACTAAATACTAAACTCTAAATAGAACTTACAAAACTAGAAAAGACTCAATTCTGATTGACAGCAGTACTTATTTAAAGACTGTGTTTCACTCTAAATGCCATGCTGGGACATTTCTTTGAACTGTCTCTTTCCATGAACTGTCAGAACAAACCAATGAATGACTAACGTAAGCTGATGAATCACTAAACTGAATCAAGCTTTCCCGGTGCCTCTTAGGAGCACGGAAAAACACATCTTACTACAGCCCGCGTTGTGTCACGCTAACCTGATCTTTTTCTGAAAAGGTTGCCTGTTGGTGGAAAAGAGACTATTTTTAAAGGAGTCATAACCTTGGATACCCACGCTCTCTTATAGTCTTATCAGGCCCTTCTAAAAAGAAAAAAAAAGTGGGAAAAAAATAAACACAGAGCTCCTCTGACCCTTATTTCTGAATGCGTTATTGTCTCCGAGATCTGATGCGATATTTTGGCTGTCGTGGACGGTCATTTTAATAATGCAAATGGGCGAGTTGATTGGTGGCAGGAAGGAGGGGGCTTGACACCGCAGGTAACTTCAGCATATCATTCCAAAATAACACCATGGCGCAAGTTGTGAATAAACGGAATAAACCCGACCTGGCCACCATATATGTTTGAGCCAGAGCTGGAAACGGAAGATATAGAGTCAATGGAAGGACGTCTACATCAACGTGTCTCTGAATGGTAAAGACAATAATTTTGACTGAGAAATACATTAACATCAGTAACGAGCTAAAACGTTTGTTGCTATTTTCTCCCACATAAGTTGACCTTTTATTTAATGTAGATTACATTGACGGAGATGTAGTCTACTTTTTTATCAGCTTACAGTGGTTATAGAGATCACGTTTGCTATCATGTGTTGTTTTTGCCTTGTTTCACGTTCACGCACTTCTTATAACTTAACATTACTCCGTTTACTCAGCTCTTACGGTGATTTTCTGAAGTAAAACTGACGCTTCATCTTGTGTGATGTACAATAAACTTTATTAAACTCATCAGTATATGTTTGATCATCATTCGGATCTGGTCCGAAACAGCAGACTTGTAGGCTATTAAAGGATTAGTTCACTTTTGAAAACTTTTGCTGATAATTTACTCACCCCCATGTCATCCAAGATGTCCATGTCTTTCTTTCCTCAGTCGAAAAGAAATTAAGGTTTTTGATGAAAACATTCCAGGATTTTTCTCCATATAATGGACTTCAATGGGAAGCGGATGGTTCAAGGTCCAAAAGACAGTTAATAACAGTTTCAGATGCAGCTTCAAATGTCTTTAAACGACACCAGACGATGAATAAGGGTCTTATCATGCGAAACGATCGGTTATTTCAAAGCTTATTCCAAAAATGTAGCTTTTCTAAGGACAAATGCTAACCTTTCTCCATTCTGTGAGGCGCGTTTGTAACGTCACGTAATACGTAATTACGTTCAAAAGGTCACGGGCGACGTAGCCAGAAGTACAGAGTCAGAGTGTTTACAAGTTGAACGCATAGGTTGAACGTGAAAACTAACTCAAACGCCGTTTACAAAAAATGAAATTAAAAGGTAAAACAACGATGTCGGACGATTTTGATTCTGTACTTCCGGCTACGTCGCCCATGACCTTTCGCCCGTGACGTTACAAACGCGCCTCACAGAATGGAGAAAGGCTAGCATTTGTCCTTAGAAAAGTTACATTTTTGGAATAAGTTTTGAAATAACCGATCATTTCGCATGATAAGACCCTTATTCATCGTCTGATATCGTTTAAAGACATTTGAAGCTGCATCTGAAACAGTTATTAACTGTCTTTTGGACCTTGAACCATCCGGTTCCCATTGAAGTCCATTATATGGAGAAAAATCCTGGAATGTTTTCATCAAAAACCTTAATTTCTTTTCGACTGAGGAAAGAAAGACATGGACATCTTGGATGACATGGGGGAGAGTAAATTATCAGCAAAAGTTTTTTCAAAAGTGAACTAATCCTTTAACAAATAATGGATACATACAAGCAGATGACAAATACGTTATAATAGCCGTAATTAAACTACTAAACTATACCTGTTCCATCTCTATACAGCACTCTGACTCTGTAGGCATTATTGTCCGACTCGAAATGAATGTTGTAAAGGATTCCTGTGTAAAATGTTTAGCGCAGACACCTAACATTGAGCCAGTTGATATGGTTGTTGGAACAGCGTCATTAAAAATGAATTTCATCCACTGGTCCCTGGTAGTTTGGTCCGTTTTTGGTAGAGAAAACACATTTTAATGTTGATTCTGGCAGTCAACCACAGCAGCACTACATTTCTGCATCTTTCTTGACTGAATATAAGGGGGAGAGGGACAGCGCGGGCTTCCTCCAGCATATGTCTGCGGTGTCCATATATGGTATATCCTGCCCCGTCTTGACGTCAAGTCGGGGGAGAAATTAAAATCTCGTATTTGAGTGCGCGTGGGCTGGTTTATGAACCCTGGGGTAAACAAACGCCTCACTTTTGAATGTCGGCTTCCCAATGTATAATCGTTAGGCAATCATAACATACATTGATTCTCGTGGAAAAGTGAAAATTGCAGGTTATGACTCCTTTAAAATAGCTGAGGTATTGTATTATGTTTATTGTGTCGCTGCTTTTAGTTCATCACAAGTCAACCCAACAGTGCTGAGATTCATCAGAGTAGAAACCTTTTGGAACCAATTATAAAAAAAATCCCTTTGACGAGTTGTGGACCATTTTGGCTTCGCCACTAACTCCATCTTATACTTGCACAGACGGAGAAGCAGCGATTTCAACAGCAGGCTGAACGTGACCATCATGAGGAGAGGAGGAAGATCAGACGGGCGGCTGGACACTTACATTCTCAAAGAGGAGGAAGAGGAAGAGGCGGTTCGAGAGGACGAGGCGGTGGGAGAGGAAGAGGAAGGAGACCCTTTTAAACTCAGGACTGATCGTGGTCACTAGACGTTGACATTGGACTTTTAGTGCTGCCATAAAATGTGTTTGATCAAACATCTGCAGGAATCACTTTTGTCTTCAAGTACAGATGACGTCACTGATTCACATTAAGAGACTGTATATCCGTGTGTGTGTGAATCAGATGTCTTTTTTTCCACAACGTCTCTCAGTACAGTAAACAGAACCTTGTGTTTTGTGAAGAACCATAAAACATTTTTATCAACATCTGCTTTGTCCTTGTGGTAGATTTTTCCCTAAACCTAACTACGTGACGTCCTATAATATTTATACTCTACTGTGCCTACACATCATTGTCGGCTGGGTGCTAATCCTAATATTTATACTCTAGCGCGTCTACACATCGAGGTCAGCTAAATCTAATCCTATACTCTAGCGCATCTACACATCAAGTAGCCTAGAAATCTAGACGCACCCTAGCGGCAGCAAAAATTATTTTGCAGCAAAGTGTGGTCTTGCAACTCTCCATAGACGTTTTAGCTGGAAAAACTCAACTCTGGTAGGGCCAATCACATCGTGTATAGAGTCGGCGGGCGGCCTTAACATAATGACGACAGAGTTGCGACGGTCAGAGCAAGCTCGGACATATTCGGGTTTAAGTCGTTCATCCTCGGATGCGGCCGGCGCCGCGCGCGCTGTTACAAAAAAGCTTTTGCTTAACGATCAACTTGTCATTTTGTCGTCGAGGACAAAGGCTTTATTCCGTGTCAACGTGCACTTTGATCGGTTATGGTGCACGGACCTCTCCCGAATCATCTCCACCACTCCGAAGCACCACTACTCCGCCTCCGTTTCCCTCGTAAGCTGATATTAGTATTTAAACATTCTCTATGATATTATTTTTTTAATGACGCACTACTGTCTCTTTCTCTCTCACACACAAACACACACTTACATACTGTCTCTTTCTCTCTCACACATATGTAGGCTAGTTATAAACTCTTTAGACATTTAATGATTACTGTTTTATTTTTAAAGTTTGTGGGTCGTGTAAAAAATAAAAAAATCCCTTATTTTGGGGATGTATTCTGGGAAATCTGCCTAATTTTCAATGTTCAATTGTTGACAGCTGGACTGGATGCGGTAAAAGTTTAATATATCAACTTGCTCTGCTGAGTACGTCACCTTCTTCGTTGCTCTGATTGGCTTTAGCGCTATCCAATTGCGTGCAGAGAGAATTTGAAAGACAACCGTTTATCCCGCCCCTCGGATTGAGCTCTGTCAATGAAGAGTTTCCAGACCTAACATCTTGATGTAGGTCTGGCATGCCAGGCTACACATCGAGGTCAGCTAAATCTAATCCTATACTCTAGCCTAGCGCGTCTACACATAGGCGTCGGCTAAATCTAATCCTATACGCTAGTGCGTCTACACATCGATGTTGACTAAATCTAATCCTATGCCCTAGCGCGTCTACACATCAAGGTCGGCTAAGTCTAATCCGATACTCTAGCACGTCTACACATCGGCTAAGTCTAATCCGATACTCTAGCGCGTCTACACATCGAGGTCAGCTAAGTCTAATGCTATACCCTAGCACGTCTACACATAGGCGTCGGCTAAATCTAATCCTATACCCTAGCGCGTCTACACATCGATGTTGGCTAAATCTAATCCTATACCCTAGTGCGTCTACACATCGATGTTGACTAAATCTAATCCTATACCCTAGTGCGTCTACCATCGTTGTCAGCTAAATCTAATCCTATACCCTAGCGCGTCTACACATCGGTGTTGGCTAAGTCTAATCCTATAGTCTAGCGCGTCTACACATTGGTGTACACACACTAGGGTATAAGATCCAAGCCCGATTACAGTATGCCAGCCTCAATTGGCTGGCAAATGTTACGTAGTGTCTGGGAGTGGCTACCCCACCCCTCAGTAAAAGAGGAGCAACACATCATGACAACATTCAAAATAAGCACACCTCTTCCTCGCTTAACACAGGAAGGTGGGTGGTCTGGTGAGACACCTCACTTAATGCAATCAGAGAGCTGGGGTTTACGCAAGTAACCTATTGTTCCCTTTCAAGCATATGTTTCGGTGTCTCACTATAGGATATCCTAATTCCTGTATTGCCAGATAGCCTGCCTGCACTGGGCACAACTCATTTAACTTCTGCTGTGCTTGTGAACCAAAAGATGGAGGATAGAAAGCTCTTAGCTTAATAGGAATGATAGAATTAACTACTGTATTTTGATCATAAATGCAGGATTAGGTTTCAGAACTACCCCTGCATCCCGGGATTGAACTGCATCTTGCGTCTTAAACAACAATATTTTAAAATCAATCTTGTCCAGTGGCTCAAACTGAGAGAGCATCAAGTACCAATGCTAAATCCCATGAAGGAGAAAGCGGTTTTGAATTTCAAAACCTATGTGACAAGCAGATATCGTGGCCAAATACACTTTTATGGTAGAAGACACTTTCCCTTAGTCTATCAAATCCTTCAGAAATGATAGAGCAACTGCCACAGGACACTGAAAGGGAATCTTGTGCACACCCCATTTGCATTCATAAAGAGACCTACGCTGTAGCATTCTGTATGGTTCTGATGACACTGTCAGACAGACCAGTTTTATTCAAATTGAACCACTCACTGGCCAGGCCTATAGTGCCAGGCATTCTGGGTGAGGACGAAAGATCACTCTGTAGAGGGTTGGAGATATTAACGCTATCGGTGGGTACGCGTAATGGAGAGTGTGGGGCCATTTGTGCATCGTAAAGGCAACATGACATCATGACTTTTGCGTAAACATATACGCCACTTTCGAGCCAAGTGGCGTGTTATTTCTACGCATTTTGAGCTATCCGCGTCCGCGTCATTCCGCGTGTCTGTACACGACGTCAAATCTCCAGTCATAAATGCCATTAACCCCAGTGACGGTTAAGTTTAGGGATGGGGTTGAGGTAAGTCATATCTTTTTCTTTCCTAGGATGGTAAGGGAACAGTCATAAATGCCATTAACCCCAGTGACGGTTAGGTTTAGGGACGGGGTTGAGGTAAGTCATATATTTATATAACGTTACGTCAACGGCGTTCATAAACACGCTGAAAAGCGATTATGCGTCTTGATAGAAGGCAAAAAATGGAAATACGAATTGGCGTGTCATACACACGCTACTTCATGAGATCAGTCTGGTAAAGGGGATTGCCCATGGACAACAGATCTCCACCCTGATTCAGAGATAGGTACGTGCGACCCTGTACGTGTGTCGCTCTCGGGGATGAAAGATTGCCATTGCTCCACAAAATCAGTTTGCTTGCCAGCATGTGCAAGGGAGGTGATTGGAGACTTTCTCAGACAATTTATATAAGCCACGACTGTAGTGTTGTCTGTTCTCACGAGAACATGATGCTCTTTCAAAAAAGGGAGAAAATGCTTCAACGTCAGAAATACGGACAGCATTTCCACATAGTTTATGTGAAGATTGGTCAGATGTCAACTCCATCTTCCATTCACTGCCCTGCCCTTGTGAATGTCCCCAACCTGACAAAGACACGTCCATCGTTATGAATTTCTAGCTTGAACCATGCCCATGGGTACCCCTTGAACCAGAAAGGTTGGTTGACTCCACTGGCACAGTGCCAAGACTGCCGCTGAGGTCCCTCTCACCCTCCTCCGGGAGTGCTGAAATGGGTTCAGCCTCAGAGACGCAACCCAGCGCTGAAAATCTCTTATGAACCGTCTGTCTAAGGGAATAACTATCAGGGCTGAGGCCATCAGTCCCAGTAGCCTGAGGCATGTGTGGAAAGAGACACTTTTCCCCCTCAAATTCGGCCTGGCATCGGGTGAATTTTCCCACTTTTTCCTCTGACAGTCACCGAGTTAGGTGACAACCCCAGATACAGTGGGGCAAAAAGTATTTAGTCAGCCACTGATTGTGCAAATTCTCGTACTTAGAATGATGAGAGAGGTCTGTAACTTTCATCATAGGAATACTTTTACTATGAGAGACAAAATGAAACATTGTAGGATTTTTAAAGAATTTATTTGTAAATTATGGTGGAAAATAAGTATTTGGTCTAACAAAAGTTCATCACTTTTTAAAACTCAATACTTTATAACATTACCTTTGTTGGCAATGATAGAGGTCAAACGTTTCCTGTAAGTCTTCACCAGGTTTGTGACACACTGTAGCTGGTATTTTGGCCCATTCCTCCATGTAGATCTCCTCTAGAGCAGTGATGTTTCGGGGCTGTCGCTGGGCAACACAGACTTTCAACTCCCTACACAAAATGTCTATGGGGTTGAGGTCTGGAGACTGGCTGGGCCACTCCAGGACCTTGAAATGCTTTTCACAGAGCCACTTCTTCGTTACCCGGGCAGAGTGTTTGGGATCATTGTCATGCTGGAGGATCTAGCCATGTTTCATCTTGAAGGCTCTCACTGATGGAAGGGGGTTTTGGCTTAAAATCTCACGATACATGACCCAGTTCATTCTTCCCTCAACACGGATCAGTTTTCCTGTCCCCTTTGCAGAAAAACAGAATGCAACTCTGCATTCTTCTTCCTCCAAACACGACGAGTTGAGTTTTTACCAAAAAGTTATATTTTGACCATATGATATTCTCCCAATCCTCTTCAAGATCATCCATATGCTCTCTGGGAAACTTCAGACGGGCCTGGACATGTACTGGCTTAAGCAGGGGGACACGCCTGGCACTGCAGGATTAGAGTCCCTCTCGGTGTAGTGTGTTACTTATGGTAGCCTTTGTTACTTTGGTCCCAGCTCTCTGCAGGTCATTCATCAGGTCCCTCCGTGTAGTTCTGGGATTTTTGCTTACCGTTCTCATGATCATTTTGACCCCACGGGATGAGATCTTGCGTGGAGCCCCAGATCGAGGGAGATTATCAGTGGTCTTGTATGTCTTACATTTTCTTACAATTGCTCCAAGGTACAAGGTTCATCAAAAATACAAGGTTTCCTAAACAAATAACATCTGCTTTAATGGAATATGAAACTATCAGTTGTTAATATTTGAATATTGAGAGTAATATAGAGAAGTGAAAGTACCATCTGATGTGTGAATAGTTAGTCATTTCCTCCTGCCTTCAGTGTCAGATTGGCTGCGACGACTTGCATTCAGACACCAGATAACTTAAAGTCCCCCTATAATCAATCAATCTGTCCTTTAACACTTATCTTTGATCATCAAAATTATTTAAACATATTTAAACTTGCCTTAAAATAGCCTGAATGCAACTCTATACCATTTCCTCATTAAGTATACACAGTTCATTGCTCTCACAGTAATGTAATTACTTGAAATAAAAAATATATTTTTAAAAATGTAACTTTTAAATTGAAATTTCATTCAGTTTATCTTGATGTAGCCTACTAAAAAAACTTAAACTAAATTAAAAATCTCAATGATAAAATCATATTTTCAGATCATATTTTCCTCATCAGTTCCTTCAAACAAACCACATGAGTTTTTTTGTGGTCTGTAATCCTGCAAAGCAATAATAGAAGTGTGCTCGTTCTACTTTCGCTTAGGAAAGTGCTTCATGTCTGTTTTAGGAGCAGCGTGACATCACTGTACAAACCACATGATTACAGGAGCCGACAAACTCTCGTCCAGCACATGTGTTGACACAGTGTCATTATTTTAACATGAAATCTTTCATATACATTCTGAGTTTGTTCAGAGCTAAAGCCTTTGTTAGGCACTACATTCTTGATGAGTGCATCTTGAGTGGAAATATTAAGGACACAGAGATTCTTTAAATCATTGTTTGTTTGTTTTTAATTTAAAAAAATGGATAGTTTGCATTCAGAAATGACTTGTAAATCTTACAAATAATTAAAAAGAAATGGCCAGTCACATTGAATCAAAAAAGACTAAAATAGTTTTTTAAGAAAAAAAATAATCTTTGTTTTGTTTACAACTTAATATATAAAAACTGTGTAGATTTAAAGGTGAAATTCAAATTAGTGTTAATATAGGTCTACTTCCAACTTATTATGCAAGTGACACATCAGTAGGATTTTTAGTTTTTCAAAGATATTGTTTGTTTTATTTCTCCACCTCTTTTTAGATTACTGGTATCATTCTCAGACAGGTTTATTGAGTAGTTTGACAACTTAAATAAATGGGAACCCTACTTAAAGAAATGTTTCCACATTATTAAGCAAGTCACAGTTCTTATCACACATGGGGAAGAAGAAAGATCTCTCAAGAGAAAAGCATGAAATGGTGCAATGTGGTGCAAAAGGCATGAAAACAACTGATGTGTGAAAAAAACTGAGTGGAGATTATCAAACTAAGATTTGTGAGCGATTTACAGCACAAGAGATCTCGGTCAGATAAAGGCTTAAGGGAGGTTTCTGTCAAATAAATTCATTTGATTAAAAGGGTTACATGTAAAAAAGCCACTGGTGAGAACCAAATGGGTATTTGCAGTGAGAAAGATGCTTTTCATCTTCAGAAAGATCTTTCTTCCTCCTAGTGTTTCATGAGAGCTGTGACTTGCTGTGAACTGTGACTTCACCCTAACGTGGAACAATCTCTCGAGGAACGTTTTTCCATTTAAGACCCGGCAAACTGCTTCAACCTGTCTGAGATTGTTAGCTATCTTACAAGACACGAGAAAACTGAAAGGAGAAATACTGGGCTTAAATGCAGCAGTTATGACATATTTCCTGTTTATCTCTCTTCCATGAGAAGATGCTTTTACAGTAATAGTGACGGATAAGAGGCTCATGTCCAGCAACGCTATTAAACGATAGGGGTGTGACGAGTCACTCGGTTCAGGAGAACAAGACGAGATGTTTTGACAATATTTTTTACAAGTACTCAATGACAAAATTAATCACTGGAAAAATAGTCTGCAGGTGCATTTTGAAATGTTTTACTATTCTTGTAATGAACGTCATTTCAGTTCACGGACATGATAATGTTTTAGAAAAAAAATTCAACGCTTGCTCCTTGGAACCTATTTTTGCTAAGCTATCCGCTAAGTTGATAACTAATGATCTTTGCAACGGAAGTTAATCAATCAAAACTAACTTTACCTGGACAATAACTATCTCTATCTAAAACTATCTCTGTTACTGTAATCTCCTGTTATCACTGTAAAGCTGCTTTGAAATCTATATTGTTAAAAGCGCTGTGTAAATGAAGGTGACTTCTACTTTGAGTATGAATTATAAAATGCATTGAAAGAGAACAATATACAAGCACTGTAAAAGGTTTTGCCACAAAATCGACTGGCTTTTCTCCTGTATGATTTCACATGATCTTACTGTACTTGATTTATGAGCTTCGAGAACTTCTGATTGAGGCCTTCTTATTCACCTCCTTTCCAGTCTATTGTATGACGCCTAATTTGTGCGCATCCGAGAGCTCTTGATTTACTTTCACTTTTAAATTCGTTATCGCGGGAATCTGTGTTTAGGGAGCAGACACGTGATCACACGTTCTACAAGACATTTATCAAACACTAGGCTCTGTTGCGCAACGAATCCTCCGCCATCGTCCCGCGATCAGTGATTCCTGCTGTGTGCGACTGAAACTCACACTGGATGAGCAGGGCACACGTTTGTAATGATTTAGATTTTTCTAAAACAGCAAAACGACAGTGGAGGCAGTGATTCGATGGGCACTGTAATGTAATGTGAATGTAGCGGTGGCATATGATATGCTAATTTCACCCTCACGCTCCGTCATGTTGAAATCACAAGACGGCTTTTAAGGGAGTAGTTCACATTTCAAAAAACTTTTGCTGATAATTTACTCTCCCCCATGTCATCCAAGATGTCCATGTCTTTCTTCTGTTTAAAAGAAATTAAGGTTTTTGATGAAAACATTCCAGGATTTTTCACCATATAATGGACTTCAATGGGATCCAAACGGTTCAAGGTCCAAATGACACTTTCAGTACAAACTGTTCAAAGGGCTTTAAAAGATTACAGATGATGAATAATGGTCCTATCAAGCGAAACGATCGCATCTATAAAAAAAAAATATACAGTAACAAAAGTTTACGTTTTATAAGCTCAAATGGTCGCCTTGCTCTGTACTGTGATGCGCGTTCGTGACTCTCCTGTTCAAACTCATTCATCAAAATGAACAAATCTTTTTCAAGTCAATTTGTTCGTTCCGTTCGTTGAATGAACCAAATGATTCGGAAAAAAGATTTGTTTATTTTGAACGAGTTCGAACAGGAGAGTCACGAACGGTGACTCTCTTATCTTACGGTGACTCTAAAACTTATCAGCAAAAGTTTTTTCAAAAGTGAACTACTCCTTTAACTCGACGAGAATCTCGTGGCACCGCTTTTAAACAATCATTTCAGGTATTGTACTGCTATAAATATGGTTGTATTGTTACTGCCTTTATAACGAGCTAATGCACCTGGATTTTCTTGCTAGTCTGAAATCTTCCCGCATGCAAAAGTATATCCAAAATGTACAGATGGACATTTAAAATTGTCATAATATCATTGAATTAAAGATAACTGTTGATTTGCATTATATGATTCAGCAAGTGTAACGGAGGCCAGCTAGTAGTTGCTGTGCAAGTAAACCTCACTCCTCTAATCTCAATAGGCGCTCTAGCGACAGATGCTAGACGCTGCAGTCTTTAGCCTCCTTGTTAGAGCGCCTGACTCTCATTCAGGAGACCTGGGGTCGAGGCCCACTCGGAGCGGGTCGAGTAGGACCCGGGTTGAGGGATTATATTGGTGCCATGACCCGGGTGGGAGTAAGGTTTAGGGGAGTGAGTGTAACGGAGGCCAGCTAGTAGTTGCTGTGCAAGTAAACCTCACTCCTCTGATCTCAATAGGCGCTCTAGCGACAGACTGCAGTCTTTAGCCTCCTTGTTAGAGCGCCTGACTCTCATGCCGGAGACCCTGGTTTGAGGCCCGCTCGGAGCGGGTGGAGAGGTTATATTGGTGCCGTGACCCGGATGAGAGTGAGGTTTAGGGGGTGAGTGTAATGGAGGCCAGCTAGTAGTTGCTGTGCAAGTAAACCTCACTCCTCTGATCTCAATAGGCGCTCTAGCGACAGACTGCAGTCTTTAGCCTCCTTGTTAGAGCGCCTGACTCAAATTCCGGGGACCCGGGTTCAAGGCCCACTCGGAGCAGGTCGAGTAGGACCCGGGTGGAGGGGTTACACAAGGACCACGGTTTCAGCTAAAAATCTTCAATACTGTTCTACGAGAGAAAGAAAGACAGACACCTACATCTCGGATAGCCTGGGGGAACTGCAAATTCTCATTTTTGGGTGAACTGTCCCTTTAAACGTTTTACTCCAGTGCAAGTTCTCTTTGGTGTCTATAGTGGACAGATGAGATGAGAAGAAGAGAGAAGTTTTGGTTGGGTTTCACACAGCCAGATAAAAGAGTGTGTGTTTACTCAGAGTAATCCCCCTTCAGCGGTCCAGGTCTAAAAGCCTCCCCTCTTCACGTCACTGTCTGAGCCCGGGACCGTCGCAGGCCGCGCTGGGATTTACAGGCTGAATGCTGGACAGCCCAGAGGGAAGTGTCTAGGAAACACTCGCTTCTCTCCACTTCATCGCACTTTTGTATCTTGTGTTTGTTGCGTGCTGACATTCATACACTCATTCACACACCGACGGCGGTGTCAGCCATGCAAGGCGCCAGCCAGCTCGTCGGGAGCAGCTGGGGTTAGGTGTCTTGCTCATGGACACCTCGACACTTGGTCAGGTGGAACCGAGGATTGAACCACCAACCTTTCGGTTCGTGGACAACCCACATGAACCACTGAGCCACTGCCGCCCCTATTTTAATGGTCTTGGTCTTGTCATGGACTCGTGTCCATTTGGACTCGGAATTGACTCGTACTCGAACATTTTTTTTTTAGAACTCGGAATTATTCCCGAGTCCACTCGAGTTCAATTAAAAATCTTTTTCATGATTATTAATGTATGTTAATAAAATATTTCTTTAAATTGATTGACACGCCCAGTGATTGGTGATTTTCTAGTGCGCAACTGCGCATGACAAATTGTAATAAAATTACTTTTAACACCACCTACTATGTGGCCTTTTTACCCTAAACTGATCATATTTTTTAAACTCTAAGTAAATTCAGTAAAAAAAAAAAAAAAAAAGAATTTCTCTAAGTAAATAAAAGTAAATTAGGTAATCAACCCTCACTGGTCTCAGTCTCGACTATCTGTGGACTCGGTCTTGACTCGGACTCGACTCTCTCTGGTCTCGGTGTCGACTCGGACTCAAATGAGGTGGTCTCGACTACAACACTGACATACGGTGCATATTAAAGGAAAAAAATAATAATTCTAATAATAATCTAAATCTCGTTCAGAGTAGCCTATATTACCAATCTCAGCCGCTCGTCTTCAACCAGCTGAATCCATTCTTGTACATTACGTCCACTCTTAATCCTGTAAACCCAAAGTTCAAATTTACACTTAAGTTCAAGTATATTTTTAAGTATACTTTATTTAGTAGGTATACTAATATCAATGTACTTGTAAGTGCACTATTTCAATACTGCTTGGGAACAAATTGGGCCAATTTATATTTATTCATTTATTAATATTTTACGTATAAAGTATACTTTTGTTTACTTGTTACAGTAAACTTTGAGTTTTTCTGTTTGTAGTGCAAGTGAACTTATATCTGATAGTTTACTAGTTTAGTTTATGAAAATGCACTTTAAAGTATACACTCAGACTATTAGTTTAGTTGTTTTTGTACTGGAAGTGAACTTAACATCATATTTATAGTTTGCATAGTTAATGCAAAAGCATTGACACAATTTTTCCTCCAATCTCTTATTTTCCTTCATCATGTCTCTTTAGGGGCTCTGTACTATTGAAACATCAAACACACTTCAGTTAAAATTATAATCAAGTGCTCCACATGTACTTTAAGATGTTAGTCAACCCCTCAAAATAAGAGTAAATGCCTTTTTTAGAACAAGCCAAAAGATTATTAAAACATGATTTAAAATATACAGTACTTTAAAGTAACACTTCTAATTTGGCATTGTTACAAAGTGCTTTTTTTTTTGTTTCATTAATATATTATCCTCAATGTTTTTGAGTTCACTCGAGTTAAGTACACTTCTTTTCCACAAGCGCATGAGTTCGTCTCTGCTGGCACTTTGTCATTCTCTATAAATGTCCATCCATGTGTGTACAAAAGTTGTCTCAATCACGGCGAGCTTCCCTTTGACGTCTCTGCCCTCATTTATCCTCTTTTGATCCTGCCGTCATTTACGCTTTCCTTCTGATCTCGCTCTTTTGTCTGCCTGGTTTTCTGCGGGAGAAATGTGCTGACCTCAGCTCTGGCGCTTGGCCTCAGTCTGTCTGTCTGTCTAGTGTAGGAGCAGCTGAGAGTGATAAATGACATTTATTGAGATCATCGCCATCTCTGCGTTCTGAAACGAATGCCCTGCTTTAGGGTCATCGCTCACCTGCTAAAGCCAAAGCCCAGAGACATCAAAAGCAGGGAAATGTGTAATCTAATGCATTTCGTCTAGAACTGGGGCTTAAATGCGACCACAGAAGAGTGCGGTTACAAAACTCTTCAGACATGATGTAACAGAGAGAAAAGCCACGCAAATACCTCTGCTTCTGTTCTCATAAAAATGCTGATTGTTAAAGACATTATGCTTTTAACTCATTAAACTAGTTGCCAAAACAGAGCCGACTAGTCATCAAAGATGGAATTATTTTAGAAAAGCCAAGATAGTGTGCAGTTATTTGTTTCTACTTCTTAAGGCGAGACACTAGACACTACAAAAATTATTATAATTTTGGGCTTTTTGGCTTTTCACAAAGTGTTTTTTCAGGCAACTGAAAAACCAAACACTTAGCTGTATCTTTTAGAGCACTTTGTCTATTTGCATCTGTAGATTTTAATGACAGTATAATATATATATATATATATATATATATATATATATATATATCTTTAAAGGTTTTCTCAAAATGAGTCTCCACTTCAGGCAATGTTTTTCTTCCAAAATATTGGATTATATAAAGGAATGACTGTATAAGATTTTGATTTTTATTATTATTACTATTATATGTTCTCTGTCATATTGTTAATCTTTTGAAAAGTCTGTTGCTCCCCCTCCCCTGTCTTTTTGTTTGAGTGGATGCTTGTGTTTGTCTGTTGATATTGTCTCTAAATAGAGAGATCCAGAATCCACTATGTAAAAACTTTTGACTAATATATATATATATATATATATATAAATATATATAAATAATATAAATTATTTTATATATATATATATATATATATATATATATAAACAAATGGCTTTTTGTTCTAGAAATGTATGCAAATGAGTGCATATTTAATTAGAGAATGCCTCATTTGCATATTTAAACATAACATTTCAGATTTTTTTTAAATTTATTTATTTATTTATTTTTTTGCAATTATTAATGTAATCAATCAACTGGTAAAGTATGGTGATATCTATTAGTTTTTTTTTTTTACCCTATTCACCTGGGGTGTCATAGTTAAACATATTAATAGTTTATTTAAACACTGACTACCAAAGCTCCAGAAATGCTTTTTTATAACATTTTTCTAAACATTAAGGACTCATTCTTTACCAAATAGGTAATCAAGAAAGACTACACTGAAAAAAATATTGTTGGTTTAACTTAAAAAATTAAGTAACCTGGCTGTCTTAAAATTTTAAGTTCATTGAAATAGAAAAAATGAGTTGATACAATGAAAGAGATTGATTTAATCATCAGAAACTCAAGATATTATGTTATCTGAACTATATAAATTATTTAAGTTGATTTGACAAAAGAAAAATGTTGTGATTACAAATCATGAAAATATTTTTTTTCAGTGTAGGTTTTGATGTCAGAAATCCCAGTTAATGACTTTCGTTTTAATCCACGAGTGATATAAACAAACACAGTTAAAAACTGTATTTGCCCTGATCCGTTTAGTGCAACTTTTACAACAACGTGATGGCAAGAATCAAGCCAAATAACAACTTCCTCCTGGAAGCCTGCTGTTTGACCCTGACATATGACAGATTTCCATTCCCACAGCCAATAGAAGAACCAAATAAAACAGGGAGAGAGAAAGAAAGAAAGTCAGCCAGTGAGGAAGATGTGTGATGATGTCATCAGCCGATGTCAGAACAACCTTCAGCCGGTATGAAGCAGTTTGCACTTGTTTCCTAAACAACACTGTCCCAATTCATTCCAATGCCAACTCCCATCAGATTATATTATCTCTATACTGGCAGCATGTGATAATGCAGGAAATTATTATTAGTATTCATAGATTGTTTTTTTACATTGTTACAAATGATTTCTGTTTCAATGATTTTTTTATTTCACTTTGTATTCAACAATGAATCCTTAAAACAAAGTTATCAAACTTTTCACAAAAATATCTATATAACTTTCCACAAAAATATAACTGTTTTCAACACTGTAATACTCAATAAATGTTTTTTGAGCATCAGATCAGCATATTAGACTAATTAATGGAAGGATCTGTGACACTGAAGACTGGAGTAATGATGCTGAAAATTCAGCTTTGATCACAGGAATAAATTACAATTCACAATATGATAATATCTCACAATATCACTGTTTTGTTTTGTTTTTTTTCAATTAAATAAATGCAATTAAATAAATAAACTTGTGAGCATGAGAGACTTTCTCATCTTAGCTGCCCCAAACTTTAATTGTGATGATTGTGATGTTGTGATGATGCGTACTATTAAATGAATTCAGAACATTCTGATCTTCAGTAATTATAGCATTGAGCGAATATAATGAATCATTTCTGTTTGTAATTATTACGCCATACAACCTGTTTGTGCGCATTCACGCATACCTGTTACACAACTGTGTGCCGCTGATGAGAATTCGCTCTTGAGAAAGTTGGTCATTTCATCAGAAATACACGTCTATATGAATTCTGTGTTTTTGTTGTTAAAACTAAAACTATTTAAAGCGTTTCTGTTATTTGAAACACAGATTTGCCATGGCAGTTTATGTTGTACAACTAAAATTATTAACTGGAAACACAAAAATTAAACTAACCTAAACGGAAATGAAAATCAATATTAAAATGACTAAAGCTCATAACGAAATTACAAACGATTAAACAAAAATCAACATGAAAACAAAAAATATTAAAATAAAAGTTAATTAAAAATAGTAATAATATTACATATTAAAAAAAATAAAATAACGCTGGTTGTAAGTCTAGAGTAATTTCACACTCCTCATTCAGAGGCTCCTCCCTTCGAAGGTCATAGGGTCACGTGCCAAAAGCGAGCGTTGTTAAATGGGCCGGAGCCCACAGGGGACTTTTCTTGTCAACCAGTGACTGTTACAGTTGCCTTTAAAACAACACTGAGTAACTCTTCCTCCACGGTTGCCCTGCGGCTTGGAAGCGGACTTGACCTATGGCTAAGACACGCCCTCAAACGTGATGAGCCAATCACAGTGCGCAGCTAATCCAATACACTTGGACATTCTCTGCTTCCACGTCCATTGAAATGCATTGCAGTTAGTCCGTTTCCATTAGTTTTTTTCTTGTCATTTTAAGTTTAAAATGCCAACACGACATCTTGACTTTTTGCGTAAACATACACGCCGCTTTCAAGTCAAGTGGCGTATTATCTATATGCATTTTCAGCTATCCTCGTGTATCGACGTGTATGCGTACACCGTAAAATGTCAGAGTAATTCCGTGTGTATGTACACGCCGTTAAATGTCGAAGCGAAAAGAAGCACGCCAAAAATAATAGCACGTCAAAAATTTAAATACGAAATGGCGTGTTATACACACACCATTTCATGAGATCAGTCTGAAAATGGTCAAACGGTGTGCATGGGATACATGCAGCTCCGACACTAGGTTCCCGAGAGGCTGGGTGACAGTGTGTTTTTTTTTTTACCCTTTCCCAAGCCACATCTCAACCGAGATAAGTGTCTGCTCTGGATTAAGATATGCGGTAGACCACAACACCAACTAAACGTGGATAAATTAAACAAGGATGTCTAAATCTGTTCTAAGTTAAGTCAACAACGTATTTGAACGTTATCTTCAAAATCTAACGTAACGTTAGGCTAACCTTAGCCTAACATTAGAAAACATTAACGTTAGCTTCTTAGCGTCTTAGCCTACTTACAGGTTGTGGCCCAAAAATTGCTGCCTCTGGTTTTAAAGTTGGAACTGCTTCATGTTTTAGTAACAGTTTCTTGTTGAATCCGGCATTGAATTCGTGGAGATTCTGGAAGCTGTCTTCCGTAAAATGCGCAGCACAGAGAGCTAAATTACGATTTTCAGGAACATAATCAAACATAAATTGTATCCAACGTTGATGAACTACAGCGTCCGTGGGAAGATCGAGCACAGAAGACCTGACAGCTGGGTGAACTTAACACACTCGACGAGCAGCAGAAATATGCGCATGCCCTTTCCTGCATATACCGGAGGGAGGGGTTGATGTAAATGCATGGGTTAGTGACGTCTAAAACCCAGCTGTAGTCCCAATCGAGTCGTTTTTATAGGCATTAAACTTCCTGATTTTTAAAAGACGATATCTCTGCTTACATTGAACATCTGCTTACTCTCCGAAATACGTCACAACACTGGAGAAAAGTCGTTTGCAACTTCCGGTTCACGGGGACTTTAAGTGGACAGGAGTGCGGAATTTAGGTGTTCTTATTGACCAGTCTTTAAAACTTGACAAACACATATCAGGTGTCATCAGCTCCGGTTTCTACCAACTTCGTTTATTATCTAAAATCAAAGGCTTTCTCACTCCGACAACCCTGGAAATGGCGGTTCATGCATTCATCACGTGTAGGCTTGACTATTGCAATTCACTTTATTGTGGGATATCAGTTTCTCAAATTGCCCGTCTTCAGTTGGTCCAAAACGCTTCGGCTAGACTTATTTCCAACTGTCGCAAATATGACCACATCACTCCAATTCTTAAATCTTTACACTGGCTACCTGTCCGGCAAAGAATAGATTTTAAAATCCTACTATTTGTCTTCAAATCGCTACATAGCCTAGCCCCAGTCTATCTTTCCGAATTTATTCATCCCTATACTCCGTCCAGAAGCCTAAGATCTCACGACCAGGCTCTGCTGGTAGTCCCTCGTGTCAGACTTAAGCGCAGAGGGGAGCGTGCTTTTGCAGTGGCAGGGCCCCGTCTGTGGAACACCCTGCCCCTAGAGATTCGAACGGCCCCCAACCTGTCTATTTTTAAGTGTTTGGTGAAAACCTGCCTTTTCTCTTTAGCATACTGCAGAGCATAATGTGAGCATACATAGCATCTCTTTTTAAGTATTTTATTATGTTATAATTGGGTCTCTGACAAGGCTACTTGTAGCTTTGCTGCCTTTTATGTGTTATATGTTTATATGCCTTTTTTTTTGCTGTTTTTACTTTTCTTATTTGTGTGTTCTGTAAAGCACTTTGGTCTGTCTAAGCGGCTGTTTAAATGAACTTAAACTTAAAGAGAAAAGGATCTCTCTTTATCCATGTTTACACATCCTGTGTGACTCTACACCTGTATTGCCCCCTGTAGTCAATAATTCTATCTCTTAAAACTCCTGTTTGATCACAACAAATTCAATTTTTATGTTTTTTCCCCTTGAAAAACAATTCTCCGTGCCTTAAAATAGCTTGAATCCCAGCAAACAAATTTAGGTTCTGGGAACTTTGCTGGAAAGATGAACTAAACTTAAAGAAACCGTCTGATATCAAGTTCCCTGTAATTTTCCAAGTCGTTTAATGTGCTTGGCTGAATTAGTGACCTGTGGCAGTTTTTATTTGTCATATAAAAAATAGCCTTTTACAATACACACTTTTAAGCTGATTCTGATTGATTTGTTTTAATATAACACTGAACTGATTAAAAAACTGTATTTGTGTTTCACCATATTGCTATCAGGGTCATGCATGTATAAGCTTATTTTTTGGCTCTTTAATGTGTTTACTAATTTAGTTCAGAATCAGGTGAAATGCTATTACAGAAGGGGAAGTTCAAAGTCCTGATTGCTTAGTGTCATGCATTAGGCTCAGTCAGTGTATTATACCTGCTTGCCTGGATGTTCTATGAACAACTGGGACTCCACATTCTCTTTGCTTTAATTCAATTTATAAATCAACCAAGTAGTAACATTAAAAAAGTAAGAGAAACGTTTAACTAAAACGTTCCAAAAAATGTGTTCCAGATAACTTTGTTCCAGATAACTTTGCATGGATGTTCTATTAAAGTTACTTGAAGAACGTTTGTTCATAACTAACGAGAAGCTTGCCAAAACTTTAAATCTGAGAACGTTATTGTCACACTCGTGTTTAGGAAGGAAGACGAACTAGACAGACGGCTCAAGATTAAAACACTCAAATGCTGCGTTCCAAACCGCATACTTACTATTTAGTATGGGGAAAAGAGTAGGCGAGAATTACCTATGTGACGTTCTAATTATCGCGAGATTCGGACGTACGCATACCTAAAGTGCGTTCGAATATATATAGTAGGCGAAAACAGTACGTGAGAGAAGCAGTACGTTCGAAACATCAGTAGCTATTCATAAAAGAGTAGGCGAGAAGTTCCCGGATGGCTTACTGCTTCCGCCCAGATTTTTGAGTGCTTTTCCATGGGTACTAATGATACTCATCTATCCCAGGAGGCTACGCGAGAGGATACTTCATTATCAACATCGCGGAGATCAGGGTTTCAAATGTGAGTAAACACGGTTCCTTGTGTTTAAATCGTATGTGTTAAACTACTATAGAGTAAAGGTTTTAACTGTTGAAGGTGTAAAGGAGTTTTTTGTGATTTTGCTGTAAACACATCTTTTATTATGTATATAGCTAGTTAACAGGGGAGCTCCAGTAAGCACATGTACGTGTATGTACGTTTCTAAAGTGGATTTACATAACCATACATCTTAAACACACTTATTTAAAATGTCTATTTACATCAGGAAGGAAAATATTGTATAAGTTTTGCCGGTGAGCACATCCCAACATGAATAACAATCGACGTAACGTTTTGTGCGCTATTATGAAGGATAATTCACTGTTGTCAACACTGCTTACATTAGACAAATGTGCTGTAAATAAGGTAAATAAACAAATCTATAATGTAACTAAACATGTTATATTTAATTTGTCCCTTATTAGTGTTGATATATTGAGGAACATTTAAGTTGGATTAAAAGTGAGTTAAAGGGATAGTTCACTTTGAAATTAATTTTTGATGTTTTAGCTTACCTCAAGGGCATCCAGGATGTAGGCGTCTTTGTTTCCACAGTATTTTCAATTTTGACATTTTTCAGTCAAACCGTTGTTGTCAATCAGTCATATAATGGAGGTCCAAATTAAACATGATTTAATGACTCATAAATGTAAGTACACATTGATGGCCTACGAACAGTATTTATATCGTTTTTACCTCGTGTAATCCAAGTGATCTGAATCAGTTGTGCAATGTCCAACTGAACAGAACTGAATCAGTTCAATGTTACGCCGTAAGTGATCGCTTGCGTGTGACGTCACTCAATATTTACGCGGAGATTTCGGAAGTTTTACCTTTTACTAAATGTGACGGATGTAAAAATTTCTAATGTATGCATTTCACTAAATATCCCTCTCTACTTTTTTATTTTATTTACTTTTATTTTAAATAGTCTATAAAAAATGTTATTTTTCTTTACATATCTTTAGCATTAATTTGGAAGGAGAGTTTAATTATGTGTTAGTACTTACGTCGTGACGTCATTTCTGTGCAGCTCGCGCTGCGTCCTCAGTCTGCATTGTCCATGCTGAGGAGAGGTAAGCGGTCGGAGGTGGTCCTCCATATAAGTTTATAAAAGTTTGCAGAGAGTCGATAAAGTACATAATATGCATTAATATTATTGTTAATACTGTTATAAAGGTTCTAGGAAATGTTTCATGTATGGATGGATAGGATTGATGGTTTTATTACGAAGTACAGATGTCGAATATGTGTGTGCGTCGCCAGAACGTGGTGATTGTAACCGATTGATTATGATTCTTAATCTGTGCAGGTGATACAGACAGAGAGAAACGATTTTTTCATTGCTGTCTCTCTCTTTAATTCATCCAGGTATGATTTGCATTTGTTTAATTTTTCGATGTATTCATTTTGTATTAACTTGGTTTCAAATTCATGAGTTATTCAGAATTTGTTGCAATAGACTCTATTGAGATTAGATAAATAGTTGTGACGAATTTATTCTGAATTCAATGTTTGCAATATGTTTTCATTTATTGTATTCTTGATGTTATTATCAACATAATGGTTGTTGGGTCTGCATTGTGCATGCTGAGGAGAGGTGATACTTTTTTCATTGCTGTCTCTCTCTTTAATTCATCCTGCACCATCCCATGTGCCATGAAAATAAACCTTCAGTCAGCAGCAGTTCCGGTATTCCGTGTCTTCTATGAGTAACAACACGCAACACAACACAACGCAGATAGAGTACTATGGTCAGAAAAGGACCGGTTACATAAACATATTTAGATATACCGAAATCGTCTTCCATTGCGGTTTAGTGAAAGGTAAAACTTCCGAAATCTCTGTATAAACAAAGAGTGACGTAGGCATGCAAGCGATCACTCCGTCAGATCATTTTGTCATGGCTAGGATTACAAGAGGTAAAACTATATAAATACTGTTCGTTTTCTCACACAAACCGCTCGTTTCGTGTCTTAGGCCATCAATGTGTACTTACATGTACGAGTCATTAAATCATGTTTAATTTTGACTTCTCTGTGCATGCTTTTTGGTGGACCCCCTTAGCCCCCAGTGTATGACTGATAGACAACAACGGTTTGACTGAAAAATGTCAAAATTGAAAATGCTGTGGAAACAAAGACACCTACATCTTGGATCCCCTTGAGGTAAGCTAAACAGTGTTGAGCTCGTAATGTGAATCTTGTCTTTATGTTACAGGGACAGAAGAACACGCGTGTGTTTATCCGGTGGAGAGGCTCATGATGCTGAATGCTGTCATCAAAGGCTTTGAGTGAGTATACTACAGAAATCGATAGAAATTACAACATTTTTCTGAGTCTTGATTTCTGTGCATTTGCTGCAGAGCTTTTGTGGTGGAGCAGGACCTGCAAGGAAAGATGATGGCAGTATTTCTTTGGGAAAAAAAGTTTTGGGGATTTTACTCAAATATAAAGTAAGGTTATTTTTAATACATAAATCAAATGACACTGTGCTGTTAAAATGACTGCTTTTGTGTAATGTTTGTGCATTTTTGTAGGATCTGAAATGTCTGCAGACTGGTGTGAGCACTGAGGATGAGGAGCCCAGAGCTGCATCCTGGAAGTGGTCCCATGGATGAGACCCTCCATCACTCCACTTGCCCTTATGATACCCTCAATCTCTCCATCTGCCCTTATTGCCTCAGATTGTGAAGCGCAGCACAGCAACAAGCTCTGGGACGAAGGCACAGTCACCTCTGGTGAATTCAATAGAATAAAGCCGCAACATGGGAACCGCTGTGTTGAGTCGGCAGTAGGATGTGGTGTTCAGCGCCTGTAAATACATGCTTGTAGTTTGAATAAAGCTTTGTTTCATGTGCTGTTGACATGTATATGCATTTGTTTATTGTGATGGTTACTTTTATTTGTTCTTTTACTCATTTATTCATGTTTCTTATTGTTGTCAGTATATAAAAATATAATTATTTAATTTATGTATGCATTAATTCATCGATTGACTGACAATTGAGATGTTTCACTGCATTTAGCAATATAAATGTATTCATGCATCACGGAAATAAGCCACAACACAACGGAAATAAGCCACAACAGAAATAAGCCACATCAGAACGGAAATAAGCCACAACACAAAGGCGGCCAGGGCAGAGCAGCCTGTGCAGTCTCTGAATCAGCCATCTTGTCCGTAGACACTGGCTCGGAGGCAGCCATCTTGTCTGTAGACACTGGCTCAGAGGAAGTGATGTGAACAATCTCTGAATTGGCAGAAGTAACATGAAGAGTCTCTGAATCGTCCATCTTGTCCTTAGACACTGGCTTGGAGGTGGTGATGTGAACAATCTCTGGATTGGCAAAAGTAACGTGAACAGTCTCTGAATCAGCAGAAGTGATGTGAATAGTCTCTGGTTTGGCCATCTTGTCCGTAGACACTGGCTTGGAGGTGGTGACGTGAACAATCTCTGGATTGGCAGAAGGAACGTGAACAGTCTCTGAAACGGCCATCTTGTCCGTAGACACTGGCTCGGCGGAATTAACGGGAACAGTTTCTGAAACGGCCAGGAGCAGCGCTTGCAGGTTCACGACCTGGTCCCGGAAGGGAGTGGTAGGAACCTTGGGCACATATCCAGGCTGGGGTCTCAAGATCACGTGAGAGTAAGCCGGCCCGAATTCCAGGCATGCTTCGTCAACGGAGAATGCGTGCAGGTCCTTCCCCAGGGACTTACCTTCAACTGCTTTGTGATATGCAGCAATGGTAGCCACATACACCTTCAGGGTGGAGGGAGACAGCCTTCACTCCAACCCTTCTTACAGGAAGGAAAGCACGACACTGATCAACATCTCCGGGATCTTCTCGGCAAGAAGAACACCAGTTGACAAAGAAGTTCCACTTCAACGCATAGATGTGTCTCGTGGACGACGCTCTAACGGAAGTGATAGTAGCCGCCACCGCAGGTGGCAGGGTACTCAAACCTGCCTCGACCTGTCCAGGAGTCACACATTTAGTCTCCAGAGATCAGGGCGAGGGTGCCACAGGGTGCCCCTTCCCTGAGAAAGGAGGTCCTTCCTCAGAGGAATTGGCCAAGGAGGTGCTGACGTGAGTATCAGTTCGGAGAACCAGGTCTTGGTGGGCCAGTCTTGGAGGCAAACAGATCTATCTGTGCGTCCCCGAACTGGTCCCATATCAGCTGGACCGACTGGGGATGGAGTCGCCATTCACCAGAGACTGGACGGAGCCGAGACAGCTCGTCGGCTGCACAGTTCCGTTCTGCTGGAATGTGGATAGCACGAAGGGACATCAGCTGCTTCTGACTCCATAAGAGGAGGTGGCGTGCGAGTTGCGACATCCGGCGAGAGCGTAGACCACCCTGGTGGTTGATGTACGCTACTGTCGCGGTATTGTCTGAACGAGCTAGTACGTGTTGTCCCCTGAGCAACGCATGGAAGCGGTGCAGGGCAAGGTGTACTGCCAGCAACTCGAGGCAATTGACATGCATGAGGCGCTGGGGTCCTGTCCAGGAGCCCGCGGCTGCATGCCCATTGCACATGGCGCCCCAACCCGTGGCAGAGGCATCTGTGGAGACTACAATATGCCTGGAAACTCGCTCTAGGGGAACACCGGCCCGTATAAAGCTGAGGTTCCTTCACGGGGTGAAGGTCTGATGGCAGGTCGGAGTCACTGGAACTCTGAGCGTATCGTGATGCCATGCCCACCTCGGGATTCGATCGCGAAGCCACAGATGAAGCAGTCTCATATGAAGCAGTCTGAGTGGCGTTGCTGCGAATGCCATATGCCCCAGGAGCCTCTGAAAAGGTTTCAGTGGGACCGCACTCTTGCCCTCGAACTGTCGAAGACAAGTCAGCAGTGAGTGTGCGCGCTCGCTCGTAAGTCTATCGCCATACAGAGAAAAGAGATCCTCTGCACGGGGCAAAGTTTGCTCTTCTCCCAGTTGACCCGAAAGCCCAGATGGGCTAGGTGCTGGAGCACAAGGTCTCTGTGTTCGCAGACCTGATCTCGAGAGTGCGCTAGGATTAGCCAGTCGTCGAGATAATTCAGGACGCGAACCCCTTGTTTGCGAAGGGGAACAAGGGCCGCCTCGACAATCTTCGTAAAGACGCGAGGAGACAGAGCCAGCCCGAATGGGAGAACCGCGTACTGATATGCCACAGGTGTCCCCCTGGAGGGGCAGCGGGGCGGAGAGATCAGCACAGGCGAGGGTGGCATAGCGACCCTGCGCACGTGCGTCAAGCTTCCCATGGGCAGCTGTGCTGTCGAGGGGGGGGGGGGGAGGCGGAGAAAGCTGACGAACGCTCACGGGAGGTCAAAGGAGCCTTCCATGACTTGGGCACTCGTGCCCATCAGAAGATGACAGATATCGACCGCAACCAGAAAAACACGGGAGACATCTTTAAAAAGACGCGCACCGTGCAGCTCTTTCAGGAGAGAAATCTCTACAATGCTGAGGCGACCAGGGAGAAAACACAGAGTCTGGCAGACCGCAGCACAGACAGGCAAAGAGGCAAAGTGAAGACTCGCTGGGTACCGCCGTCACACCAACACTGGAGAGTCGCTCATCTCGAACAGGTGAGTCACTTGTAAACTCAGATCTTGTGGCTTGTGGAGTGAAGAGATGCTCTTGGCTCCGAAGCGAAAACATACTGCGGTTGCGTTTGCTTCCTCCTTTTATACTCACGAGGTGAGGCGGAGTTATGCTATGCAAATTCCGCAGACCCATGGCATTTTCTTGCCATTGGCTCGTTTTTTAATACTCGAAGAGGATTGGCTTTCTAGGCGAAACCCCCATTCTCCGTCATCCGACGTAACTCGGAGTGACTACGAAAGGGAACTAAGGACTTAAAATATTGAGACCCAGAAATCAAGGTAAATCTATCAGGGTTCTGTGACTTCTGTCTAGTTTATTTCTTGGTTTTGTGACAGAGATCTGACACTCCTTCAAGGCTTGGTTCCTGTTTCAGGGTTTGCGTTCTCGAGCCGCCAGGCACTGTTGTCGTGCGAGTGAGCGGCCGGATCGCGTTAAAGGAGTAGTTAACTTTTAAAAAAAACTTTTGCTGATAATTTACTCACCCCCATGTCATCCAAGATGTCCATGTCTTTCTTCAGTTGAAAAGAAATTAAGGTTTTTGATGAAAACATTCCAGCTCAAATGCTCATCTTGCTCTGTTCTATGATGAGCGTTCGTGACTCTCCTGTTCAAACTCTTTCATCAAAATGAACAAATCTTTTTTCGAGTCATTTTGTGCTTATAAAACTTTTTTATTTTTATTTTTTTATTTTTTTTTAAGTTTTTTATTTATATTTGAAATGAGCGATCGTTTCGCTAGATAAGACCCTTATTCATCGTCTGGAATCGTTTAAAGCCCTTTGAAGCTGCACTGAAACTCTCATTTGGACCTTGAGCCGTTTGGTTCCCATTGAAGTCAATTATATGGAGAAAAATCCTGGAATGTTTTCATCAAAAACCTTAATTTCTTTTCAACTGAAGAAAGAAAGACATGGACATCTTGGATGACATGGGGGTGAGTAAATTATCAGGAAAAAAGTGAACTACTTTAAGGGCTTTCTGTTAGAAAGGTGTCGTGTTAGCATTAAGGTAATAACTAATGATCTTTGCAACGGAAGTGAATCAATCAAAACAAACTTTAGCTGGACAATAACTTTATTCTTGAGCTGCTGTAAAGCCAAAACAATCCCCGTTACTGTAATCGCTGCACCTATTATCACTATAAAGCTGCTTTGAAACAATCTATATGGTTAAAAGCGCTGTATAAATGAAGGTGACGAGTGAATGGTTTTATTTTATTGTATTTTATTTGAGCTTTATTTGAATGAACAGATATGTTTTTATTGGTTTTAGTTTAAGTAAACGATAATAACCCTTCTCCTGTATCAGCTGTGTTCAGAGAGAGTGTGTGTGCGTGTGTGTGTTTGTGACACACATAAAGTGTCTTAATGCTCTTAGATCCATCACAGATGCTGCCCTGAAATAGTCACCTGGTCAGCCCTGGTAAATACAGCAGGCTTACATGTGACATAGAAACATACTTCCTCGAATCACTGTCATTATACATCATACACTTTCAGAGAAAATGTACAAAAATAGTCCCTTTAGTGGCACAAAAACTCGTCTGTTTCCTTTTAATGCAGTGAAATAAACATTTAGGAATAATGCACCAGTTCCACCTCATGTGATCAAGGGAACAAAATATTGACTTCCTGGAGACTTTGTGCAATATACGGATCAATAGTAAGATAAAAATTCACTGCAACCAAGCCTGTGACGTTTTTACGTAATAAACTAAGGAAATGATGCAATAACATATTACTTCAATATCAAATCGCTCAGGCATTACAAAATGACTAAAACAACATTTGAGATTCAATCACATCATCTGCTAAGTCACGCAAGTTTCTTGTTGTACAACCAAGAATTTATTTAGATTTCGTAAGTTATGCACATTTTCTTATCATATTCAAAATACTGAGCGTACGCATTTTATATGCACAATTTAAGATTTTGAGCGCATCTTGGCATTTCCATCCAGCAATTTTTCAAATGTGATATCCAAAAACTAGCATTAAAATATGTGGATGGAAACATCTTTGTTCCTCGCAGCAGTATCTTACTATACCATAATTGTTTGGGGTTTTTTTCTGATCTCTTGGGATATTTCTATATGTGATGATTTTGCTAAGTGAAACAAAAACTCTATTATTTACCTAGCATGTTCTCATTGTTTATGTCAAGGGTTTGGGTTTGATCAAATAAGGCATACCCTTCAAAATGCTTTGACTCAAAATATCCTTGTTGGTAGAAATAGAGGTATTGAGGTTCTTAGTTCAAGACTGTGTATACTGTACACAGAACAGCCCGTGTGTTGTGTATATCATATTACTGACACTATGATATTGTGCACGTGCCATTTTGTCTCTCTCCAAATCAACACACAGCTGTAAACATCAGTATATTGCCATAATTATCAACTGCACATACAGTAAATCCAATTTGAATCCTTATAATGTCCTCTAAGGCCGTGTAGGTAGAGGGAAAGAACGAGAAATCTCCTTATTCTTTACATGATGTCTCTGTACTAACTTCCAGAGAAAATTCATGATTGACAGATTAGGAAAACCTATTTAGATCTTGATAAGGGTGGAAAAAGTTGCCGCATGAAAAGTGTTGCCCGGAGCCTTATGGCAGTGGGAAAAACTGACATAGGAACTTTCTTGCGCTTTAAATTTTATTGCGTTCACGAGAAAGTGATGTGGTTTGTGGTGTTCGGAGACAGTAATAAACAATGACCTCATGTTCTAGTTGACCTCTAATGGTTCTGTGTGGATTCTGGAAACAAGACGATGAATTACAAAAGGTCTGGGCTCATTTGCATCTGGAAAATGTATTCCTGACCACAGCGATGTAGTCTTCATGGATCATTGAGTTAAAGGGAGCAGGGAAAAAGCCACATCAAGGATGTGAAACACAGAGGCTTATGGCTTTTTCCAGTAGTGATAGCATTTGTGAATACATTTAAAGTCCCTGTAATGGTAATTCAACAAAAAAATTCTAAAAACATAATAAATGTTACAAATGTATTGCTAAAACTTATTACAAAGACTGTGAACCGTGAATTACTGAAATACGGAGTTAGACCGTTAAACAGTTTTTCACCATTGCAATTTTACGGATTTTTTGGGCGGGGCTAAAACAGGGCTCGATGACGCACTGGAGCCCAAGAGCTCGTGGACACGCCCCAACTTGATGACGCACGTTTGCTGATCCATAGACAGGAGATGATCTCTCCCCTAACAATAGAGCACATTTGCATTCGCCGCTCAATCGCGAGTTACTGTCAGTACTATAGTTAACAGTCTACAGTTTGCTAGCTTGCTATGTCTTAGACAAGGAAATGCATAGGCTACTACCTGGATGCGATCATATACAAAACAGATTGGTGTCTTTATTTAAATTTCCGAAAACCGATCACATCAAGAAGAGGTGGATTCATTTTGTGTAGAGCCAACCTCGATGAAGAACTGAGGATCACCGCCAGCAACACCCGTCTCTGTAGTGATCATTTTACACAGGATCGTTTTATAAACTTTCCTCAGAGAAAACTGGCATTCACTGATAATCCGATGCTGCTGGTGAACGGGGCCGGAACGACTATCTTCCGCCTTAGCGTTCATCCTCCCTTTCCGAGAGCAGTTTTACCTAATATCACCATTGACAGCTTTCCTGTGAGTGGGCGTGGTTTCAGCGCAGCCAGCAGACACGCCCCCAGCGTTTGAGAACAGAGATCACTACTGATTTTTTCATGATTTTGATAGCTTATTTTATGTACTTGCCTGCTTTTTTATCATTCAAATTTGGCTGGGTGGCTAATATCACATTTTTCTGTGGTATGACAGACTCAAAACACCTACTTAATTTTGACTTTACAGGGACTTTAAGCACAATTCTGTATGAATTCACAAAATAATATGCATAGTTTTTATTATTAATTGATTGATTAGAGGTGATTGCCAGTAATTTTGGTCAGTGTTTGCAACAATAATACATCGATTACAGCAGATAACAAAAAGATAACAGTAGTCTGATATCCGGCTGTGAAAGGGATAGTTTGCTTTTTAATTAATTTTTGGTATGTTTGAGGCCCTGTTTACAAGAGAACGCTCGCGGGTGAAAACGTCGGATGACGTCGATGAAATCGGATGTGCCTTTCGTTTACACGGCAACAGCGTTTTTGGGGCTTAAAAACGCAAAAAAGTGAAACCACCCTCCAGAGTGGAAATCTTAAAAACGCTCCATCGCCGTGTTCCCGTGTAAAAGGGTAAAAACCGGTAAAAACGTAAAAGTCTGCTTGACAGTGACGGTTGTACGCAGGCGCGCGGACTTGGTGTTGTTGTGTGGCAGTGCTTCACATCGCCACCTAGCCGCATACTGTGCATATAGTGCATACTACATTGAATTTCACACACTTTTGCGTCACCATATGCACGCGGATTTCCCACCCAAAACGCTCGTCTAAACGCACAATAAAAAGTGATAACGCAACGCCACTTTTGCGTTTTCTCTTCAGAATCGTTTCCGTGTAAACATAGCCTTAGCTTACCTCAAGGGCATCCAAGATGTAGGTGTCTTTATTTACGTAGTAGTTTCAATTTTGATATTTTTAGGTCAAACCGTTCTTGTCTGTCAGTCATATAATGCAGGTCTATGGTCACCACCTCAAATAGCATGCACAGAGAAGTCCAAATAAAACATGATTTAATGACTCGTAAATGTAAGTGCACATTGATGGCCTAAGACACGAAACGAGCGATTTGTGTGAGAAAACTAACAGTATTTATATCGTTTTACCTCTTGTAACCACAGCCACGTCCAAGTGATCTGAGGGCACGGGCGCTTCGGTCTGTGCAAGCGCTGGAAGTGATCTCTCTCGCGCAGTTGCGGAAATCAACGTTGTCTGTTGATACATTGAAATCGTCTTGCATTGCAATTTCCGGTATATTTAAATATGTTTAGATCTTTACAGTGAAGGGTAACACTTACGAAATCTCTGTGTAAACAATGAGTGACGTAAACACACGAGAGATCACTTCCGGCGCTTGCGCAGACCAAAGCGCCCGCACCCTCTGATCACTTGGACGTGGCTGTGGTTACAAGAGGTAAAAACAAAATAAATACTGTTCGTTTTCTCACACAAACCGCTCGTTTTGTGTCTTAGGTTGTGACTTATGTTTAATTTGGACTTCTCTGTGCATGATCTTTGAGGTGGTGACCATAGACCTGCATTAAATGACTGACAGACAAGAACGGTTTGACCTAAAAATATCAAAATTGAAACTACTATGGAAACAAAGACACTACATCTTGGATTCCCTTGAGGTAAGCTAAAACATACGAAAAATTAATTTCAAAGTGAACAATCCCTTTAAGATAAAATCATTTAATGTAATGCCAACTAATATGACAACAAGGGCCTATATTGTGAATACAGTATGAAATACTGCGCTTTTACGTCAGTCAAATCTATGTTAAGATGCTCCTGAACCTCAATGGATCTAATTTTCTTCTTAAATATTGTCTATTTCAAAAAGAAGAAGGAAAAAGTTGTTTGCGCAGTGCCCAGGTGCACAGGATATAGCCATGCTTAGTCTACTCCTTTGATTATGGGGAGTTTTAGGATTGATATATTTAGTGTCCACTGCTAATTTCTAACATCTGGCAGGATGACAACAAAGTCTGCAGAACAAAGATAAAAGACGGAAGGGAGCGTTTGTGCAAAAGGTGAGGAAACATCCATCTTCAGCAAGGTCTTGCAACATTTGGACTGAAAGCTGCTGTCATGAAAGCGAGGTTTTACTGGAACCGGATTGCTTTGGTTAGGAGAAAGGAGCAAAGTTACAAAGGCACAAAAACTCTCCTCCATATGACATCATCATCCGCACTGGCCCGATCTAAATACAAGTGTTAGGCTACTAATGAAATGCAAATGTAGCTGTATAACTGTTTTCCCCTAATATATCTTCCTCCTCTCTCTTCCCTCCTTTCACTTCCAAACACTGGGGTGCAATAAACCTGTCTCACGAACTGGAAGTACAACACCTATCCTCAGCCAACACACATACACTCATTACACTGTACTCCATAATATGATTTTTTTTTTATGTTGAAATCTATATGTGTGTGTATAGCTATGTATGTGTAAGTATATCTACATTATACTGTCATACTTATAAAATCTATTATATATTGTTACAGCACTATGATGTTTTTTGAACAAAAACTATCGTTTATTTTACCACACTGTCTTAAATTTATGCTTTTTCTATTTTTGCCAATCCTTGTGAGCTGCTAAAGACCTATTCTATTATTTATTTGCATTGTATACAGTTAACAGAGGGATTTAATCAAAATTACTTTAGCCAAATAATTTAAGAGAGAGTGAAAATATATAGTGCTATAGTATTATTTAAACATTTTGAATTAGCTTTTACCATTATATTTCAAGTTTTAGTGTGTACTTTTGTTAGTCATACATCTAATATTCATATTTATAACACTTGCATTTTACTTTTATTTTCATATCAATTAGCTACAGAAAATCTGTAGTAGTCTTACTTTATCAATAATAACTTTTCAAACTTTTCTATGTCGCAGAAAGAAATTCAAACTTTCCTACAACTATAAACTTTTCCAATTAGGAACAAAGTTCAGTTGGGATTTTGTAGTAAACCACAAAACCTGTTTTTTTTTTCCCTTTCTTTCTTTTACAGCTGTATATTTTTAGCATGTTGTTCATTTTAAGGGATTCTTTATCATTAGAATGTTTTAGTATAATATTTATTAATTTATTTACCAAATAAGTAAGTTCCTTTGTTTGAATGGGAAGCGGGAAGTATGTCACTTCTAGTTCTTTATCCTCCATTATCATTCACTCACTCGCTCGCGGCCTCGCGCTTCTTCAAGCCGCTAACAAGACCAAACCGGTTCACTCCTTCGAAGGAAGCCGGTTTCAGCTAGTGCGTCACCTTGGAAACCACGTCACTATATATAGGGCTGAGAGGGAGCGCCGGCTTTACTCCGACAGTTTGCCAGTTGATCATCACCATAGCCGTTTGTGCGCGAGGAGAACAACGTTAATATTTTTCAACTGTCTGATCTAATGGGAACACTCTTTGTAAATGCGTTTTAAGGTGAGTTATATGCTATTATTGAGTGAAATTTAGTATAATTAACTTATAGCCGTTATGTTAGGATACGCTTTGAGTATGGTAAGTTACAGTCTTATTATAATCTAAGAAACTAGCCGCTAGTTACAACGCTAAAAGTGTTTTTCTGACTTTTAAAGAGCTTGATTTGTGTAGTGGCGTATGTTATGACATAATGGCCTTCTGTGGTGTGTGAGACTGTGAGTCAACGTGGCCGGTGTGTCACGCTTTCTTGCGTAATTTTAACTTCGGCTTTTATAAATTTTATAACTAATATCTTTATTGTCGTAACCACACGCGCGAAGTAACTTACTTGTATATCTTGAGCAATTAAACCGTTAACCGTTATTCTCAAGATCAATGAATAAAGTCAGTCGGAAGTCTCACACGCTGCAAAGCCTACTAGCCTGAACGACTGCATTCTATTGGCTGAACTGAAATCGGAAGCCGCCTGGAGTTGATCAGTGATTGGCTGACTCGAATGCCTGTTATAGTTCGTGCAAACAGAGCCTTTCCTTATTGGGTAACTGGTGTAGTCGCGGTCTTCAAAGGGGAGGGACTAATTTTACTGTCTGTCTTTACGTAAATGCCCGGCGGCGTGTACAAAATGTGTGCGGTTTCCAGTTCCGCCGAGAAAAAATTTCCTAAACTTACACGATGTGGTCTGTCTCTCACGATAAACAACACACATGATTTCGTGTTGTAACTTTAATAAATGCAATGAAAGTTTCACACACAATGTGACTTACCAGAAACTTCGTATATATTGGACTGATTTATTACATTCTTTTTAGGCTTTTATGGACTGTAAAGAGTACGGCGTAATATTTTTTCTTGTCATTTTAATCAATTTCAGAATTCTTGCTTGAGAGAAGTACACACTGGCCCTGGCCTTGAGGCTTATCTGAAAGGATTCAATTTCACTGGTGAACCTCCCTGGCTGGCTGACGTCTGCTAGCATATTATAATTCCATCTCTTCCATTCATCTGGTAAGCCATTATAAGTGACTCAAAAAAAGAAGAAAGAAAGAAATGAATAGTTTGTAAGAAAATGAATATGTTTGTAATGTGTAGTGCTATAATGAAATCATTAAGTAGATATTGAGAGAAGTTGTGATGTGTTGCTGAGAGATATAAACTCGTTATTTTGAGAAAATGTCTGCCTTTTTTCCTCATAAATGGACTTTATATCTTGCAGTTGTTAGTCTATGCAGATCTGAGAAAAAAATGAATGTTAATTGCCAAGCAAACAATCCTCATTTTCATTTCGTTTATTCTGATGTGCTAGAATAACTAAATACAACTCTATTAAAGTATATTATAAACATTTTTAAAATAAATAAAAATGACACCATAACAATTTAGACTTTAAAATGACAATGTACAAATAAAAACTATTGATAACTCTTGTGGTGTCTCATTCATATTAACATACTAGATTAGTGGAGACTAACTGCACAGTAGCTGTGATAGTCGTCCTGTTCAGAGTCACTGGAGCAAAGATAAGGTGCTTGTTTGAGGACACTGTGGCCGTTGAATTCAAGGAAAGACTATCTGTCAGATTAAAGTCTGTTATCTTAGAGGTCACATTTATAACACTCTTGTCTTTTCTTTTTTTTTTCCTTTTTTTTTTTTTTTACAGTTTCTTTTGCAATCAATTCTTGAACAAACATGATGACCACACTGACTGGATCAGACTCAGACTTCACCTTCCTGGAGGAGGGATTCTGTGCACGGGATATCGTGGAACAGAAGATCAATGAGTCGTCCTTATCGGTGAGTTAACCCCTCCTTTTATACCTGCATTCCTACCTGTCCGCCTTAGGCAAGGAATGCTGTTTTCAGCAAGTTTGAGATTTGGGCCTATTTGGCTTTTTTATATATATGAATTTTGTCTTTGCACTTGTCTGAACAAATTATATATGTAATTTGTTATATGTTATTTTGTTATATACATTATATATGTAATCCCCCCCAAATATCTTTTGCCTGATTTTATTCAACATTTTATTTCTGAAAACATGTTTTTTTTTCAGGTTGTTGACAGTGTTGTCTGATTTATGTAGTGATAAACTTTTAATATGTCAACATACTAAAACAAGAATTTTGATTCTGAATCTAATTTTTCTGATTTCTGTTCTGAAAATGTATGTATGCAAGTGGTGTTAATTCACTAATGCTCATATAATATTTCAGAAAACTTGTTTTCTGTGAAGTATGATGTCTTTTTTTTAACCTTATTCACCTGTCGTGTCTTGCTTTAATTGCTGTAAAAAATAATCAATGTTAATATAAAAATATGACTCCTTTTGTTTACGCACAATTTTTTTGAGATGATATGTGACATGGTCACGTTTTCATGAGATTCGTGCTCTATAATTCATCTTGATATACTTCTGTTTGTTCCTGCATATACAGTCAAGAGTTCTGATCACATCTCTTCTCTTCCTTTAGGATGACAAAGATGCCTTCTACGTGGCTGACCTAGGTGACGTCCTGAAGAAGCACCTCCGTTGGTTGCGTGTTTTACCTCGAATCACTCCGTTCTACGCAGTGAAGTGCAACGACAGCAGGGCTGTTGTCTCGACACTGGCGTCCCTGGGAGCGGGATTCGACTGTGCGAGCAAGGTATGGAAGATTCTTCATTCAAGTCCCTTAAATCGTAACCGTGACTTCTCCACGTGTCTCAATAACCTCAGCAGCAAACACGAAGTATGTTTAGCAGCTTTAATCCTGTATTGACCTGACTTTTAATCCTCTGCCAGACGGAGATCCAGCTCGTGCAGTCTGTGGGTGTGGACTCCAGCAGAATCATCTACGCTAACCCCTGCAAGCAGGTGTCTCAGATCAAATACGCCTCCGCTCACGGCGTGCAGATGATGACGTTTGACAGCGACGTGGAGCTCATGAAGGTCGCACGGTGCCATGATAGTGCCAAGTGAGTAACGTCGCAAGAAAACCATTTCTCACTTGCAGTACACAAAGTAATAGTGGTCGACCGATATGGATTTTAGAGAGCAGGGCGGCTAGTAACAAGCATAACAATTACAGCAATTATATTTTACAAAGAATTTACTTAACTATTTTAATAAATGTTTAGAAAAATGTTCAACTTGGGAAATTAACTGTTAAATTGACTAAGCCTGTGCTTGGGTGTTCTCAATCAAAATGAAAGTCTTTTATAATGTCGATAATGTAAAAAAACTCCCAAATATCAGTTGACCACTACAGACTAATAAAAGAAATGGAAGATTGTGAGCAAGGTTTTCATGACCATTAAACCCATACTCTCTGTCTGCAGACTGGTTCTCCGTATCGCCACTGATGACTCCAAGGCCGTGTGCAGGTTAAGTGTGAAGTTTGGTGCCACGTTAAAGAGCAGCCGTCTGCTGCTGGAGAGGGCGAAGGAGCTTGGGCTGGATGTGATCGGAGTCAGTTTCCATGTGGGCAGCGGATGCACTGATCCGGAGACATACCGGCAGGCCATTTCAGATGCACGCTGTGTTTTTGACATGGGGGTGAGTGGCCTTTTACTGTAGAAATTAAAAAAAAAAACTAATTTCTACGAAAGTGTATAATTAATGTGAAAAATGCATTGTCCACCAGGCGGAGCTGGGATATAACATGACCCTGATTGATATTGGCGGAGGCTTTCCAGGCTCAGATGACACCAAACTGAAATTTGAAGAGGTATTGTTATTTGAATTTTTTTAAATCACCATCTTAACTTTCAAGATGTTTGAAAGTTCAAAGATGTTTAGATGATAAACTTTTTTTTTTTTTTTTTGGTTTGCAGATCGCTGCTGTGATTAACCCTGCACTGGATAAATATTTTCCTGCTGACTCCGGCGTGAGGATCATTTCTGAACCTGGACGCTTTTACGTGGCGTCTGCATACACGCTGGCGGTCAACATCATTGCCAAAAAGGTCATCATGAAGGAGCAATCAGCCTCTGACGGTAACAGCTAACATCCAAAACTGTTTGTTTCTAATATGCTCTTATTAATATTATTCAGCAATGTTATCGATTTAACTGCACTGACACTACTGGATAAGAAAATTTAAACAGAATTGAGCATTGTCTGTAATTAAACTGAATTGAATCAACATTGATCTGAATTATGACACTTGTCTTCTGTAGAGCTGCTTTTAGCTGAATTGATGACAGATGACTGATTTGGTTTAATTTTTTCCCCACTTCAGAAGAAGATGATGGGACCAATGACCGAACCTTGATGTACTACGTCAATGATGGCGTTTATGGTTCCTTCAACTGCATTCTGTACGACCATGCGCATGTTTCACCCACTCTGCACAAGGTGTGGAAATGAGTTTTAGCACATCAGATTTTTTTTTTAGTTCGATGATGGTTTTTATCCTCCAGAAACTAACCCATACTCTCTTGTAGAAACCCAAGCCTGATGAGCGCATGTACCCATGCAGTATTTGGGGACCCACCTGTGATGGGCTGGACCGCATTGTGGAGCAGTGCAGCCTGCCGGACATGCAGGTGGGCGACTGGCTGCTGTTTGAGAACATGGGTGCCTACACTGTAGCCGCATCCTCCACCTTCAATGGCTTCCAGAAACCCGACATTCATTACATCATGTCCCGAACAGCCTGGTAAGTTGGGTTTGGGAAAGCCATTTTCATGATATTCTTTAAGGTCTTTAGTTTGGACCAAACACCTTATTAAAATGCTCAGTAGTGTCTAAAATAACACTGAGTTTCTTAAATATTTAGTTTAAAATTATACATAATATTTTTTTTAATAACTAAAAATAATACCCCTATCCCAACAAAAAGTATGATTATTGTGTAACGCTTTACAATAAGGTTCATTAGTTAAAGGACAACTCCGGCGCAAAATGAACCTTTGGTCTAATTACACATTGTTACCTAGTCAACCGTTATCTGAGATTTTTTTTCATGATTGCCGAATGTAAATAGTTTTATCTATAAAAACAGTTTAGCCTATAATGCTAGTATAACGCTAGTCTATAGGGCATAGAGTAATGACAAATAAAAATCGCTTTTTATTACCACTAACAAGGCTCAAAATAGCCCCACGCTAACACGGTAGCACAATAAGGATCCCTACATGCAAACCGAAGCATTGAGAACTTTGTCAGTGTCCATACAGTTTAATAAGAAGATATTTTATACACAGTCAACTTCGCGAATACAGGAAGAAGCCATCTTTGAAAAATAGTCTCTACTAGTCGATCTACGAACGCCGATCCAAGCGCGCTGGTGAGATGTGAATAAAGTGATAATGTGAGCGCGAACAGTAGGCTATGTGTACATATTGAAGAGAAGAAAATGGTTCGTGTTGGTGTTTCTTCCCGAAACAAACGGACCATATGAGATTCTGCACAGTTCAGCGCACTTGGATCGGCGTTCGTAGATCGACTAGTAGAGACTATTTTTCAAAGATGGCTTCTTCCTGTATTCGCGAAGTTGACTGTGTATAAAATATATTTTTATTAAACTGTATGGACACTGACAAAGTTCTCAATGCTTCGGTTTGCATGTAGGGATCCTTATTGTGCTACCGTGTTAGCGTGGGGCTATTTTGAGCCTTGTTAGTGGTAATAACAAGCGATTTTTATTTGTCATTACTCTATGCCCTATAGACTAGCGTTATACTAGCATTATAGGCTAAACTGTTTTAATAGATAAAACTATTTAGATTCGGCAATCATGAAAAAAAATCTCAGATAACGGTTGAATAGGTAACAATGTGCAATTAGACCAAAGGTTCATTTTGCGCCGGAGTTGTCCTTTAACTACCTTAGTTAATGTGAACTAAGAATGAACAATACGTCTACAGCATTTATTAATCTTAGTTGATATAATATACTAATTTGAACATTTACTAATATATTAATAAAATCAAAGGTTAACATTACTTAATGCACCAAGAACTAACACAAACAACGAACAGCTGGATTTTTATTAATAGTTAATAAAAAGATCAATAAATATTGTAACAAATGCATTGCTCATTGTTAGTTCATATTAACTAATGTAAACTAATGCACCTTATTGTGGTGTTACAGATTATTGTACTAAAAGAATCGTTAATGGAAAAGGCTGTTTCTTTCATTGTAGGCAGTGCATGCTGCAGATCCGTGACCAGGGGATTCCACTTCCTGCTGAGGAGCAGAGCTCTGGAAACATGCCATCGCACTGCGGGCACGAGAGCACCCTGGACGTGCCAGCCAAGCCGACCCCTACTCACGTGCTGTGACGCTCTCTGACCTCCACCGCTTGAGACAGCTCTCATTCAGACATGCATTTTACACCAGAGGTCCAGTTCCAGATTTGTGCTTTTGAATTACAACATAAGTTTAATTAACTATTCTAAATGCAGCTCTTTTACCTCTTGTTTGTAAAAGTTGCAGACCTGAAAGACGCACCATTTTGTCTGACAGTCCTATGGCTGTTTCTTAATTTAGTTTTTTTTCTACTTATTTTTTATTTATGTATACATATTTTACATATATACTTGTAATTTGAGGCCAGATACAAGGGAGGTTTGAATGTGTTTGAAGGTCTATTCCTGAACTAATTCCCTCTCTTACACATGCTACTTTCCATGGAGGAGCGTTAAGAGCTTGTTGGGGGAACATTTCATGAAATGGCTGCTTTTCGATCTCGCCCTCCATACAGACACGCACAGATTTCCTCCTCAGTGACCATTTCTCTCTCTCTCTTTTTTTTTTTTTTTTTTTTTTTGCTTGATTAATAACTTAACATTACGATTATTGATCTGAAATATGTATTATTGATCTGAATTGTATGCCACTGATGCATTTGAAGCGGATATGAAAGAGATGGGATTGCATTCATATTGCTTTCCTATGGAAACTTTTTTTTTTTAAGTTTTGTATTTTTATATAAATAAAGGTAGCTGTAAAATGTTGATTTGTCTTGCTTTTCATTTACATGGCCAGTAGCCTTTCAGTATTTTACAACTGAATATGTACACAAAGATTCTGGGTTGCAGACAAACAAACAAACAAGGAGTAACTAATATATATATATATAAAATGGAGCGCAATGGGAAAAGCTTGTCAAATGAATAAGCTTCATGGCTGTTCATGATTTCTGATTATTTATGGTACATGTTTGCAAAAAATACGGAACTACACACTTAGGTTTTTTCAAATAGTTTTTTTCTGAAACAAGCCCCATTTCCTGAAGACAACCACATAGCATGCAAAATGCCACACTACTGGATCTTTTGCAAAAGCAACACTTCATCTAAGACTACAACTCTTCAAATAAATGTGTTATTGTCTAATAACTATGCATACATCAAATTATTTGCAAGAAATTTGCACAGATGTAAAAAAACTCCTGTACACTCCACAAGCAAGACACAAGAGTAGTGTGTCGCTTGTGCACAACTACAGTACATACACAGTCCATATGCACAATTGATGAATTTTACAGTTATTGAACTGACTTATATTGTACTGTACATATTTACAAAATAAACAAATGCATGTGTGAAAATGTAGTTGTTTCTAAAACATAGAGTTTTGGCTTCTAAGTGAACAAATTGGGTACATTTAAACTATAAACAGAATTGCAAAGGGTGTAAAAAGATTATTTCTTTCTAAGAAAGTTCTGTACAACAGATAATGTGCTTGCAGTTCTTCAGATTTGGTCTGAAGATAAATGATGGGTTTCTCTGAGTGGGTCTCAAGTTCCATTTTTTGTTGTATAAGCAACTGGAAAGCACTGTAACATGACTGTAGCGCCGTCTACTGGTGATGTTCATATTTCTTACAGTTAAAGGCAACAGGTTTAAGTTTGCTTCATTTTACTATTATTTTGAACGGACAATTTCAATTAAACAGATGACTGTCCAGTTGTCTTATAAATGGTTATTAATTTATCAACAATTTTAATGTGCCTCAAAATGACCATGTCAGTGGACACACACACACACACACACACACAAGAACTGCCACTGAGATACCTACATATAGTACTTCCTAGGGTTAGAGTTTGGTTTAGGGTTAGTTTTAATTGTGCATAATTTACTGTTTAAGTACATGTAGTAATGTGTAACTACGTCACCTTAAAATTAAGTGTTGCCTAATATTTTAGTAAACGAATTACGTTTGATAACCCTCTACAATATATAATTGATTACTTAGTATATATTAAATGTACAATATTTAATATTCAATATTTTTTTTTGGCTTTGATCAGTTGTGTATTTTCCTTCACTCTGGAAAACACATTGTTTCAAAGCAGCTAATGTTCATGTTTTTAATACCTTAAGCCACATTTAGGTAATGGAAATTTTGTGAAATTTGTCATTGACATTGACCAACCTGCTCGTTTAACTGATTAGATGAGACTAGATGAAACTAAACACACATACACAAAGTTATCTAATTATGTTTACTTTAGTTTTTCATTTTAATTATATTTTTACTTTTTGTTTGGAACAGCGACATACATTTTTCTAATATTAGCCTATTAAATTTGGTATGGATCGATTGTATCATTTTGGGAGAGGCAACTACCGTAAGAAAGGGAAGGAGAAAAAAAAGAAAAAGGATAATAAACAAAAAAAAAATGTGACGCGTTCTTTAAAGCAGAACTAAGTAACTTTTTTTACCTTAACTGAACAGCTTTGGAGTCATTGTAATGTTAATATTACTGATTTTGGCCTCAGTGTTAGGAAGTATCGTGAGATTTCAGGTCTCGCGAGGTAACGAATTGCTTTACGGCACTATACGCGCACACGCATGCGTACACGCCCCCGGCCATCCAGGAGCCGGCTAGCTATAAGAAAAAGGTAACGCTAGATATTGAATTCTTCAAGTTTTCGTGATGGCTGATGTAAAAGAAGAAGAAGACAGCTCGGAAGTGTTTATCAGAGAAACAAAGAAGAGAAACGGACCGGCTTTTTCAGAATAGAGAGAACTGAAAGAAAGCGAAGCCTGCAAAACCGATGCTGACCTGGCCTTCTTGCTGTTGCACTTGTAAGTATCTTTATAATAAACTGTGTTTAATGTTTGTATTTCTTGTAATTGTGACCTCGGGAGTCGGGATGTTGCTATTGTCTGTTTTTTTTTTTTTTTTATTATATTATGCTCGCTGTCTGTTACCGGCTTACTAGTACGTTATACTGTAACTTAGATGTTAGCATTTTCATTAGCAAACAAACTTGCTTGTTTTCTGTAAGTAAGTGTTTTGTCCGTTCCTCTATCAGGGTTTATTTGTGTTTCTCAGATCGCCTATAAATCGATATGAAATTCTACAAATTATGCATTAGTTTAGCTTGTCGTCAGCCTCAGAATTAGTAACGTTATACTGTGCTGCTGACTTGATAATGCATAAACCGACACGAGAGCTGCTAGCTAATAATGCAACTTTTTTATATTTATTTACCCACATTTACACAAACAGAACTATAAGTAAACGAGAAATTGCATTGCAACTTCACACATGCAACTCCATCTGTGCTATTTTGACCTTGTCTATAAATGATATGTTGATAAAAGATTGATACATTTTCTTTTTCCTTTTTAGCTACAAGCGTTGGCAAGTGTTATCAACTCCGAGGCACCCCAGACCACCAGTACCACCGGTCTCAAGCTTCAATAATAAAATAAACAAACTTGTAATAAACAAATTAAACGTGTTTGACTTTCTTTGGTCAATCGTTACGATAGACAACTCGGATCACCAGAAAAATGATGAATGTAACGTAACATGTATTTTGATAATGCATAATCAAAGTAGCTATAGCTGTAGGCTAAACTAAAAATAAATAAATAGCGGAAATATTTCTTATAGTATTATTGATTTTTAACCATAATGTTACTGATAACGTTTGGTAACACAATAAAAATATACACTATCTCAACATAATAATATTGTTCTGAGAATCATACCTCAGTGGACATGGCTCGGGCGTCAGTTTGGTTTGAAATGTGCTGGGGACAGAGACGCATTCGGAAGGGCATTTTCAAAAGTGCTGGGTAACGCATTCATTCTTTTTTCTCTTTCGAGTAGGTAATATTTTGAACGACGATGTCCATAGCTTCCTGATGCACATAAATAAAAACGAGCATTATACAGTGATGGTCCGGCCAGAGGTTCCGCACTCGAATAGTTTTTATTTCCCCCTCATCAAAACCAATAATGTTTATCAGTGGTTGAATTGATATAATGTTTATCAGTGGTTTTATATGTTTTGATGAGTGGGGGAAAATATACGAGAGAGGAATTAGAAACCATGAGAAAAAGGGACACGTTTGTGTGCATTTTTATTTGTGATTTCACCGGAAAGAATCTCCGCAACGGATTGAAGCGCGTTTCTGAGAGAAGCCAACACATTTCAGTGCTAGATCGCCTGTTATTTAACAAACAAATGAAACGAATGCTGTTAACTGGAGATGTTTTATTTGCATTGGTACATCTGTGCCGCGAGATGTTTCAAAAGTGGTGGGGACAAAATCCGTTTGTTCGCCGGCTTCTCTGAAAACAAATTCACATGGCCTGCCTGAAGGAGATGGGAGGGGGAGTTGACAACGAGTTTACGACAGTTTTCTCATGTATATATACTCCGAAACTGTAGGGGGAGCTCGAGAGAGAAACCTGCGAGAAAACAGCAAAGAAGTTTCCAGTCTTACTGAGCGCTGCTTTAAATTTGCACAAGTTGTAAAAACCGCTTCCGGGAACATCATCCTCCTCACTGACGACTTCGCAAACTCATGGAACAGTGAGTGAACAAACATGAGGTAAGAGCCAAAAGTAGCCTAAAAGGTATAAGAAAAGTTATACAAGACAAGAAATAAAGTAAACAATTCAATTCGCGAGGGCCGGTCTGATATTTATACATTGCAAGTTCTTAGCAACACTATGCGGCGGCCTGTACACGTGCAATCGCTACGGCGATAGATTGAAGCGCGAGCCGCAAAAGCCTACAACTTTCCCCCAACATAGATAGCATAAATAATTTGCAAGCTGCTAAAATAAAGTTTACAAAACATCATCTAAAATGATCTATAGGCTATATGATTATAATCAGAGCACGTGCATGTTTGTCAGTGATTTATATTAGCTTATTATAGCGTTTAAAGAGCACTGACCTACGCAAAGGAGATGCATTTGAAACACCTTGTAACTTTTGCCGTTTCTGCATCTGAGGCAAATGCATCGCGGACTCTTTGTCAGACTCCGTAGCCTACAGTTAAAATCCGATTCTGAAACGTTGTCAACCTCGGGCTGAGGTAAATTTATGTAGGCTACTAATTTTCACAAACTAAATTAGAATTACGAGTTTGCTTTTACAGGCGCGATTACATTCGGAAATAGACAAGCTTTGTTTACATAAATGCCCCAAGCAAAGATATCCCGTCAATTTAATAAACCTTTATAAACCCAGCCAGTATAATCACAATGAAAACATAATCAAAAATGAATTATTTAACAACTGCAAAGCATCTGAATTGTAAACAAAATTATTTACGTACTAAATCCAGCATAAACTCCGGGACAATTTTCATATTTGAAATATCTCAAAACAGACGTCACATCCCAAACATCAATTGGCTGCCGACCGCGTTTTTGCTGGAAAAACCCAACTCAGGAAGGGCCAATTACATCGTGTATAGAGTCAGTGGGCGGGCTTAACATTATGACGACAGAGTTGAGACGGTCAGTGCAAGCTCGGACATATTCACAGTTTTGCCAACTTAGCGACTTTGTGACTATATTTAGCGAGTATTCAGACCCCTCTAGCAACAAATTTTCAAAAAAGCGACTAACGACAAATCTAACGACTTTTTCTGGTGTTATTAGAGACTTTTGGAGAAGACGTGAAAGCTCATATCGTTTTTCCTCATCTCAACGAGCAGCGAGTGCTGCCGTGGGTCCCACCCCGTCCCAAATCACTCACAGGTGGCCCAGTCCACATGCCGCAGCCCCTCCCAGCTGTAGACAGACAGAGCAGGAGATGTTCTCCTCCACGCACAAACTGCAAAACAATTGCGCAAATGAGTCGCTATTTTTAGCGACTTTTCAGACCCCGACTTTTTGCTTTCTCCCTGCCGTCACTCACTCTACATCTACCCTGTTCAGTGAATGGCTGAGAGGAGCAGATCATCTGTTGAATGCATGGCCACTGACAGACGTGAATGAGCAGTGTTTTTCCATGGACTTATCACTTATCTGCTTTCTTTAAATAATAATGTTTTTAATTTAAACAATTTAGTTTCCTTTCTTTTCTTGTGCTTACAGTATTACTTTTTTTTGTCATTCACTAGACCTATATCAACTCGTCCTGTGTGACAAGAAATAGGAAATGAGAACAGCTTTATTTTACATTCGGCTATATTATTTTATAATATATTAAATACAATATGCGAGTTGAGCACTAATTTATAGTGAAAACACATTAGGCATGCGGAACGCAAGTACGACGCGATGACGTCACTAATATGCTAATTAATGTATGATGACATTTAGCGACTTTTAGGGAAGGCGTTAGCTACTTTCATTTGAAAATAGTTGGCAACACTGCATATTCGGTTTAAAGTCGTTCATCCTCGGATGCTGCGCCACTTGCGCTGTTACAAAAAAGCTGTGGCGAAAAGTAGGGCTGCACGATTCTTGCTAAAATGTGAATCACGATTTTTCTCCATGGGAATTGAGATCTCGATTCTCTTACACAATTCTCTTTTTTTTTTTTCTCCATCCAAAATGTATTGCACTCAAGTAAAAAAAAAAAAAAAAAAAAAAAAAAAAACACAAGACAGTCTAATAAAGTGCAGTAACAAAAAAAATCTAAATTGTTTAAGCTGGTTCTTTGGGGCTAGCCTATGTAGCTGTCTGTGTATTAGTCATGAACTAAAAGTAAGTGTAGGCTATATTTCATATTTTCTGGCTAGTTTACTATAGCTTTTTTTATAATCAGACATCACACTTTCACCCAAACTGAATAATTACAAACAAGTTTAAATGGGTAGCTGTGGTAGATCGGGAGAGTTATTAGAATTGTCCACTAGGTGGCAGTGGTAGATCAGTCAGGGGTAGTGGGGTATATAGCCGAGGAAGAATCTGCAGGCTGGTGTGTTGTACTGGCTGACACTGTTTGCACTGATGACTGGTGTTCAGTAAACTCCCAGCTAAAGCTACCTCGATGTCTGTTGTTTATTTATTAGTACTGAGGATACTACATTTGGCGACGAGGATGGCGGCTGAGCTCGGAAGAAGCTTGTGAGTAAATCACGCGGATATTGGACGGAAGTCGAGTGACGAGGCAGCTAACGCTAACAAAAAAAAAACGTCGAGATGGCTACGGCGATGGTAGGAACACTTACTGCTTTTGACAGTCAGACCCAAACATGGGAGGAATACGTCGAGGTATTGGGACATTTTTTCGTGGCAAATGAGATTGAGGAGGAGGAGAAAAAGAGGGCAATATTGTTAAGCTCTGTTGGCAGTCGGACATACAGTTTAATGAGGAACTTATTGAGTCCAAACAAGCCTGGCGAAAAATCATATGAAGATTTGACGGACTTGCTGCAGTCGCATTATAACCCAAAGCCCAGTGAAATTGTCCAAAGATTTAAGTTTAATTCTCGGACTAGAGCAGTGAATGAAACTGTGATGGAGTACGTGGCAGTGCTACGAGAGCTTGCGCAACATTGCAACTATGGCGATAAGTTAAAAGAGATGCTACGTGACAGGCTCGTGTGTGGCATAGCGGACGATCGCATGCAGAGGAGATTGTTGGCGGAGCCTGAACTCACATTTGAAAAAGCTTTGAAAGTGGCACTGGCTATTGAGACAGCAAATAGAGATGTCCGTGATTTGCAATTGAAAACTGTGGAGGGCATCTGGAGTAATGTCAGTAATCAACTGTTAGTGCATAATGTGGAGTCAAACCATAAATGGCAAGGAAAGGCAAAACCATTGACATGTTACCGGTGTGGGGGTGAACATATGGCAAGTGTCTGTCGTTTTGTCAATGAAAAGTGCCATGGCTGTGGAAAAAAGGGACATTTGAAGAGAGTGTGCAAATCCTCGCCTCTGGGGGACCAGACGCTTAAGGAAGAGGGAAGAGGGAAGCACAAGCAGTCTGGAAGGTTTAGAAATGTTAAAAATCAGTCAGCGCATCATATAAGTGAATCTGGGGAGAATGTCACGAGTGACGAAGATGTTTTTACAATGTACAATCTAACAGAGCCAAAGTTAACAAAAATTGATCCCATTACTGCACAGCTTAAAATAAATGAGAACATTGTGGAATTTGAAGTGGATACTGGCTGTAGCGTGACAATTTTGGCAAAGGCTGAATATGACAAGTTAGGGACACGGGGCACCCAAGAGTTGCATGACTGCTCAATGACGTTGAAAACCTACACGGGCGAAAAAGTACCAACATTAGGAGTGGCAAGCGTGACTGTGAGGTACCAAGACCACGTCAAACAGCTACCAGTAGTGGTGGTAACAGGGCCAGGTCCAAACCTGTTAGGCAGGGCATGGATAAAGGAGCTGGGAATTAACTTTGTGAGTATAAATAAGATGGAGCAGCAAGAGTTAACATTGCAGTATGTGCTACGGCAAAATGAAGATGTGTTCAAGGAGGAGCTTGGTTCCTGGAGAGGTCCACCAGCAAAAATATACATCACAGAAGGGGTGAGTCCAAAGTTCTATAAACCCCGGGCTGTTCCCTATGCCATGAGAAAAAAAGTGGAGATGGAGTTAGAGGGACTCACAAAACAGGGGGTTATTGAGCCAGTGAAGTTCTCAGAGTGGGCAGCTCCGATCGTGCCTGTGTTAAAAGCTGATAATTCTGTGCGCATTTGTGGCGATTATAAGCTCACTGTCAACCAGGTATCGAAGCTTGAGCAGTATCCCATACCGAAATTGGAGGACTTGTTTGAGAAGTTGTCAGGCGGAAAGAGGTTCAGTAAACTGGATCTGAGCCATGCATATCAGCAAGTGATCCCTGATGAGACATCTAAGCCATATGTCACTATTAATACGCACAAAGGCCTGTTTCAGGTGAATCGTCTTCCATTTGGTGTTTCTTCCAGTCCAGCCATCTTTCAACGAATGATGGAGAGTCTGGTGGCCGGCATCCCGAATGTGGCCGTCTATCTGGACGACATTTTGCTGACAGGCCAGAGTGACCAGGGTCACCTTGCAACGCTGAATCAGGTGTTAAACCGACTGCGGGAAGCTGGTCTTCGCTTGAAGCGCAACAAATGTGTGTTCATGGAACAGGAAGCGGAGTTTCTTGGTCATAAAGTAGATGCATCTGGCCTTCACCCTTTGCCACATAAGGTCAGGGCCATACAAGAAGCCCCGGCACCGACTAATGTCACAGAACTGAGAGCGTACCTAGGACTGCTTAACTATTACAATAGATTCCTCCCACACCTGTCAACATTGTTGTCGCCTTTACATGGACTATTACGGAAAGAAACCACTTGGAAATGGAAGGCCGAACAGGAGCAGGCTTTTGAGGAGTCCAAGCGACTCATGCTGTCGTCTGATGTGTTGGTACATTATGACAGCCAAAAAGATCTGATCCTGGCCTGCGACGCTTCTCCTTATGGGGTGGGAGTGGTGCTGTCGCATCGCATGCCAAATGGGCAGGAACGACCAATCAGTTTTATGTCTAGGACATTAACGTCAGCTGAATTAAACTACTCCCAACTGGACAAAGAAGGTCTGGCGGTGATGTTTGGCATTCAGCGGTTCCACAAATATTTATATGGAAGAAGATTTGTCATTTGCACGGACCACAAACCACTACTGGCTCTTTTTAATGAGATGAAGGCTGTGCCTCAAATGGCTTCGCCGCGGATACAACGTTGGGCAGTTGCCTTGAGAGCGTATGAGTACGAGATGGTTTACAAGCCCGGCAAACATCATGGCAATGCCGATGCGTTGAGTCGACTTCCGCTATATCAGCCTTCTGTCAAGAAAGAGCAGGAGGAGCGAGTGCTGATGTTGGAGAATGTGACCCTCGTGTCAGCTGCAGAAATGAGTAGATGGACAAGCAAAGATCCTGTGTTGTCCAGAGTGGCACAATTCGTCCAACATGGCTGGCCGCCACTAGAAGGGGACCCAGTGTTCCAACCCTATGCTGTAAGGAAAACAGAGTTAAGTGTGCAAGATGGCTGTGTACTGTGGGGCTCAAGGGCAGTGGTACCGCCGCCAGGCCGGAACGCCTTGATACAGCAGCTACATCATGGGCACATTGGCATCACTCGAATGAAGGCATTAGCCCGAAGCTACTTCTGGTGGCCAAAGTTAGATGCCGACATTGAAGCAGTTGTTAAAAGATGTGTAGCGTGCCAAGAACATCGTAACTCTCCAGCTCCAGCACCTCTTCATCCCTGGGAGTGGCCGAGCAAACCCTGGCAAAGGTTACATATTGATTATGCAGGACCTTTTATGGGACATATGTTTTTTCTTCTGATGGACGCGCATTCCAAGTGGATGGATGTATACCCTGTAACGACCTCAACTTCAGCCAGCACAATTGAATGTCTAAGGAAGAGCTTTAGTAATCAAGGATTACCAGAGACAATTGTGTCTGATAATGGCTCATGTTTTGTGAGTACAGAATTCCGAGAGTTTATGCAGAAGAATGGGATTGAACACGTCACCTCTGCTCCTTATCATGCTTCCTCTAATGGTTGTGCTGAACGTGGCGTTCAGACATTCAAGGCGATGATGAAGAAGGCAGGTGAGGGAAGCATCGCCACTAGAGTATCAAGGGTGTTGTTTAGTTACCGCATTACACCACAGTCAACGACAGGGCTGTCGCCTGCTGAAATGTTACAAGGCAGGAAGTTGAGATCGACCTTAGATTTAATTCATCCAGACCGCCGAAGGAGAGTGGAACGGCAACAGAGCTTTCAAAAGAAATATCATGATAAGCAAGGTTCAGGGAGAAGTTTCCAGGAGGGAGATGCAGTGATCACAAGGAATTTCAGTCATGGACCTAAGTGGATTCCCGGGTTTATTATCAAGAGAACGGGTCCTGTCTCTTACAAGGTCATGCTAGGAGGAGGCAGCATGGTACGCAGACACGTTGACCAGATATTGGCCAGTTCTGAGGATAGGGACTGGATGGAACAAAAGATTATGGAACCCTTGGGGTTGTCTGAATCTTCAGCGGTCGATGTTGCAGCATCAGAGACATCTATTCCCGAGGAAACTGGCGGTGTTCCAGAGACAAACACTCAGAGTGTGGAAAAACCTGTAGAGATGGACTTTCAACCTCCAGGTACTCCAAGACAGTCATTATCCGCGATTGCACCGGTACGCCGGTCATTGAGAACTGTGTCAAAACCAAAGTATTTGAAGGACTATGAGTGTGGACTATGAAAAAAAAAAATGCTAAAGTTTAAAAAAAAAAAAAAAATGTTAATATCACTGGCACATGTAGCGTGACTTGGGGATTTGGGATGAAGGCAACAGCTTAAGGGGGAAGGAATGTGGTAGATCGGGAGAGTTATTAGAATTGTCCACTAGGTGGCAGTGGTAGATCAGTCAGGGGTAGTGGGGTATATAGCCGAGGAAGAATCTGCAGGCTGGTGTGTTGTACTGGCTGACACTGTTTGCACTGATGACTGGTGTTCAGTAAACTCCCAGCTAAAGCTACCTCGATGTCTGTTGTTTATTTATTAGTACTGAGGATACTACAGTAGCCTAAATCTTCTATAAATATTTGAGTCTTCATATCTAAAACTCTCCAAAATGCTCTATGTGAAACTGCGGTTTTCCAAACTTTCGTGTTGTTTGAAGACCTCTCTCTCTCTCTCTCTCTCTCTCTCTCTCTCCGCCCTTTCAAGCGCAGCAGTTTCTATTCTACATCATCACTCGCCGATCAAGCTAGGCTTTGGCGGGACTAATATGTGCTAAAGCGGCCTCCAAAAAGCAGACGATCTGACGGTTTTAGAAGATTAACAAACCGAAATTGGTAAATGGTAAATGGTAAATGGACTGCATTTATATAGCGCCTTCATAGACCTAATGGCCACCAAAGCGCTTTACATTTTGCCTCACATTCACCCATTCATACGCTCATTCACACACCGACGGCGGTGTCAGCCATGCAAGGCGCCAGCCATAAAATTAAAAAACAGACCCGCCCTATTTGAGACGAGCTTTTATTTACCCAAACCTGCAGCCACACAGGCGTGTAAAAGATACAGGCGTCTATGGGACTCGGCTATTATTTTTATATGAGTTTTAAGGTACTTCAGTTCTTGTTAAAACTGACTAGACATTGTGTGAAACTACTTTTTGAGTGAAATCATTAATTTTGTCCCTCAAAGTGTGCTTTCACTTTAATTGAGCGCGCGTTTCACTGCTGCTCACGCGCTGCCCCTGCTCCCGGTGAATACTTTGATTAACATGCAAGCCCAAAAAAATATGCGCTGCTCACGTGCAACAACTTTAATTTAGACATTCCCTGATGAAACGTCCGCATGATTGATTTGTGAATTATTGTTTTGTTTTTGTGTGAGTGTGACCAATAACGCGTGAATGCAGCATGATCTGAATGCAGGGAAATACACGGAAGTGAATCGCCATCATTAAGAAAGGAGATCGCATTTATGTTTGAATCGAGATCGTGATTTTTTTTTTTCGATTAATCGTGCATTTATAATTTATTCGAGATATTCGAGATTTAGCTTGAAGCTAAAAATGGATCGCTTTCTCATACCTCAAAAAAAATGAGAGCAGACGTAAATTATTGCAATAGGAGTGAAAATATACCCGTTGCAGTGATGGAGGGCGAGCCCTGCTTGATCCTAGAAACAGAGGACACTGAGGAATTGGAGGATGAGGAGGTGCGAACGGAACAACTCGAGCGTTACAGCGGTCACGGATAGTGGGAATCCTGACGGCGGGGTGGATTTAACGGGGGATTTAAGCCACGGCCCAGCAGAGAAACCAAGACAGCCTCAACTAAAATCATACCCACGTCGTTCTTTTGGATCACAGGGGAAGCTAGCATCCAGGAGTTTTAGTTACTCGTGGTTCAAACAGTACCAGTGGCTTGAATAATCTGTGTCAAAAGACGCGGCTTTTTGTTTTGCCCATCGTCATTTTTTTCACAGTGTGCATGGATCTGGTGGTCACTCAGAAAAGTGCTTTACCCAGGAAGGGTTTAAAAACTGGAGAAAAGGAGGAGAAAAACTAGCGCAACATAACGCCAGTGCTTCTCACAAAGTGGCAATGGAAGGGTGGTGTGAATTTAAAGGTGGAATACCTAAGATTTTTGCATTAAAATATCCCAAAATCACAAGGCCAGTGTTATATATTTAGTTAATGATAACTTACAATATTCCAAATGTTTCAAACAATGTTTAAATCGCGAGAAAATTGAGATTTTAACCAAGGAAACGGGGCGTGTGAGCAGGGGTGAGCTGGGAGTCGCCAGTAAATCGCGTCATATCCGCATTACCTCGGTTTCCGCTCGTACTGCGTGTAGACCTGGACAAATGCGGAATTTGTAGTTGTGCGTTAGCGTCTATCAAGCAACAAACGTCAGCTTGTTTCGCGCATTTGTTTATGGAATGGAGCACAATTATTCTTTAGTGATTGCACCTGTCGACAAAGACAAGTCTCATAAACGCAAACGTCAACAAATGGGTCAACCAAATCCCGTTACAACTCCAGGTATCGCACACTGGACGCGCACTTTCTCATCAGTGTATGGCCAGCAATATTGTTATGTTTACCCAGACAGCAAACTGACATTGAATCAACGTGGAAACGACGTCTCTCATGACATTGACACAACGTTGATTTTGCTCATCGAATTAACGTTGAACCAACGTCAGACGCGGCATTCTTCAAAGCTAAATGAAAATCGAAAATTGGTTTGCTTTCATAACGTTGAAACAACGCGTTGATTTCAAGTTGATTTTCCGTTAGTTTTGAAAGAATGACGCGTCTGACGTTGGTTCAACGTTAATTCGATGAGCAAAACAATGTCAGATCAACGTTGTTTCGATGTCATATTTCCACGTTGATTCAATGTCAGTTTGCTATCTGGGTAATGACATGAAAGGAAGATAATGTCTGTTCTATGTTATGATTGTACTGTACAATTAAATACAATCGTTGCTGAGTCTGCATTCTGAAAACTTCACCTCAGAGCATCTGTTAACTGAATGAATTGAGAATCTCAATCTCGAATTTTGAAAAATCAATTGTCATTCAAGCAGCAAATTTCTGTAAATTAATGCAAAACTAAATGCATATTGCACCATAGGGCGAAGTAAGGATCCATTAGCAACGATTTGAGACAAAAAAAAAATTTAAATTTTATTTAAAATTATATATATATGGCGCTCTGTGTCACAGCAGGATTTTGAACACGGTCCTGAGCCGTCGCTGGGCGCCGCGGACAGACGCCGAATGGTGCCACCGGTATGTGTACACTTATAGAGAATAATGTATTTGAATTTTAAAGCTTCATGTCCGGTGTGGGACCACCTTAACGTTAATTTTGTGAAACTGTAGCTGTGGTTGAATACTTACATGACATGAAAAGATTTGTCAAATGTACATTAAATAGATTTTTTTATTTTTATAAAGTTACCAAAAAAGAGGACCAGCCACATCAACTCCTTGGAAGAGACCTGGAATGCCCCTTCAAACCCTCTCCACCATAGCTTCGTCCAGTGACTCGTACAGTAACATATGTGATGACTAATTTACTTTTAAACCTTACTTTTCTTGCGGTTATTTCAGTTTAATGAAAAACAAGCATGTCATTAAACGCAACATTTATAGAAATCGAACTTTACCTCATCCATGACAACTAATTTTCGATTCCAGTCTGACTGAAAACAACAGTTCCCATCATTCTGTGTTCCTCCACGTTGTCATCAAGCAAAGCCGTTGTTGTTTTGAATACAGCGACCTCTAGCTTATAAAATCCATATTGTAGCTTTAACTTGTGACCTCTGTGTGTTTCTTTACAAAAACTCACCATGGCGTTATTTTAGAAAATGTATACTACAGTAAGCTACATGGTTTATGATTTCAAAGCACAAATATAGCCTAAATTGACTCTATAGTCAGACAATGGTACATTTTTGTGGCTACTACAGTTGTATAGCTGCTATGGTTAAACTAGTTATTAATGAAAACATAGTTCTGTGGCATCAGATATAGCTCATGTCTCAGGTGATTAATATAAAAATGTTATTTACATGTTGCTTTCGACGTTATTTTAGCCTAAAATAAATTTATAAACATATGTGACTTAATTTACTTTGTCTTGGTAATACTAAATGAAATGTAAATGTCACATTGTAGATGCTTATAAAGATCACATTTTAAGGGGGGGGGCTCTTATATAAGCTAATTATTAAAATACTGCAAACCCAACTCAAAATGGAATTAGTCTGTCAAAACTCAAGTTTCCGATTGATCATGACCATATAAGCTACTCAATCAAAGCACAATGTGTGTTGATAACAAAAACAATTGATGGCATTATGAAAACTGCATTATAAATCATGTTTCACTTCTGCAGAAAATACAAAATCCATAGTTTTGTTATTTTTACTTTCTTTTCCCCCTTTACTTAAGCCTCGCTAAATTGTTTGTTGACTATTTAATATGTGCAGCTTTACAACATACAATCTGAAAGTAAATGAGTCATTGCCTGAGTGTACAGTCCGAACCTGCTTTTTGGGGGTGTTGTCGGAGTGTTGACAAGGCCATATGGGTGTTGATGGTGCCCCCTTAGTTTGTGCCCTACATAGACTGCATATTCTGCATGTGGGAAAAGTGGTACTGGAGTCGGTGTAGTAAAAGCTTTACATTAAGCTTTGACTTAAATGAAAACAAATCGAACTTAGATGTAAATGGGCTTTGGTTTCTTTGGAAGCTATTTCCCGCCATGAATAAAAAAATAGTAATTGTGTATTTTATCTCAAAAATCACACTTTTTCTCCCTGCTAAAAGAAAAACAACAGACAAAAGGCAGAATGGAAGAAATAAAATAGGAATTGAGTGAAAAACAGTCTGAAATGTGAGGAAAAATATACAATTATAATTACCCTTTTTATGTTCAGTAATACGCAGGTTCCACATAAGGGGGAAAAAACATAAAGATGCAGTCTGACACACATTCTTACTCCTGCCCTCCAACTGTTCTTATCCCTTGTCCTGATCCATCTATGACTCTCCTTCTTAACCTATTCTTGTCTGTTACTCAGCCGTTTCTCTCTCTGCTGCGTCTCTGTGTTGTTGTGCATCCACGCTTAACAAAAGCAATTCAAACACTGTTTTGTGTGTGTCCAAGTAATGTAAAGAACTTCGACACCTGACGTCTCCGACTGAGAGTGGGATCAACTATTTCTCAATATTTCACTGATGTGTTATCTAAAACTGTCACAGTGTCTGGTTGTATTCCCTTGTTTATCCACTAGATGTCATCATTCCCCACGGTGTCATTCACTATCTGAACTGTATTTCCCAGCATTCTGTCTGTCACTATCACTCATCAGTTCATTGCACTCAGCTGTTCCCTGTAATCAATGTTCCCAGCTATTCTGTGTTAGTCTTGTTAGATATGTGTATATATTCCCTGTCTGTGTTAGTATGTGTATGGAGTTGTTATTTGATGTCATCACACTTCTGGTTGGTCTATTGTCTGTTCATGGTTTGTTTCTTGTTTTGGACGGTTTTGATTACTTGGATTTGATTTGACTCCTGCCTGGAAGACTATGATTTGGATTACCCTTAATTAAATAAACGAACTGCTGCATTTGGATCTGTCTGTCCCTCGTGTGTTCGTGACAAAAGCTGCTTATCACGTGTCTCAAAATTTTAAGCATTTTTTCAGTACTTCTGAGCTCCTGTTGTTGCCTTGAACATGAATTTCTGACATGCTGTGTTTAAGCATTTGTAATTGTGTGAAAACAATTTTAGCATTTCAGAAATGTGTTAATTGACAATTTTCATTCAATTACTAGGTTAAAGGATATGGTTTGATCACAAAAAATACACACTGTAGACAGTATTGAAACAGTGGTAATGTATATAAGGAAGGATGCCCCAAAATAACCAGTAAGTCTATGTTGTGATGTAGCAGTACATTGTCTAGAGTGTTCTTACATGTTAGTATGTATCCAATACTACATGTATAATGCAAAAAATTTACACTGTGGGTTCCAATTGTATGTTATAAAGGCCATTAAAAACAAGTTCGCATAATAATACAGTTCGCACGGTCTCCTCCCCGTCAGGGGAGTTCGCTTCCTACGGCCGGTGGCTATGCCCTGGTCATGAGAGCGGAAATTGCAACCCTGCTGGCGAAGGATGCAATCGAGACGGTCCCTCCAGCCGAGATGAGGTCAGGGGTTACAGCCCCTACTTCATTGTCCCCAAGAAGACCGGTGGGTTACGACCGATCCTGAATCTGCGCGCATTTTCGAATGCGTCCGGCCTCAGGATTGGTTTGCAGCGATAGACCTGAAGGACGCGTACTTTCATGCCTCAATTTTTCCTCGACACAGACCGTTTCTTCGGTCTGCTTTCGAAGGCCAGGCATATCAGTACACGGCTCTCCCATTTGGGTTAGCTCTGTCACCTCGCGTTTTCACGAAGATCGTCGAGGCAGCCCTTGTTCCCCTTCGCGAACACGGGGTTCGCATCCTGTACTATCTCGACGATTGGCTGATCCTAGCACACTCTCGAGAACAGGTTCGCGAACACAGAGACCTGGTGCTCCAGCACCTAGCCCGTCTGGGCCTTCGGGTCCACCGGGAGAAGAGCAAACTTTGCCCTGTGCAGAGGATTTCTTTTCTCGGTATGGAGATAGACTCGGTCGCCATGTCCGCGCAGCTCACGAACGAGCGCGCGCACTCACTGCTGACTTGTCTTCGACAGTTTGAGGGCAAGAGTGCGGTCCCACTGAAACTTTTTCAGAGGCTCCTGGGGCATATGGCATCCGCAGCCGCGGCAACGCCGCTCGGACTGCTTCATATGAGACGGCTTCAGCTGTGGCTTCACGATCGAGTCCCAAGGTGGGCATGGCATCGCGGCTCGCTCTGAGTTCCAGTGACTCCAGCGTGCCGCCAGACCTTCCTCCCGTGGTCGAACCTCAGCTTTTTTACGGGCCGGTGTCCCTCTGCTGCGATTTCCAGGCATATCGTTGTCTCCACGGATGCCTTTTCCACGGATGCCTTTACCACGGCCCAGCTGATTGGGACCAGTTCGGGGAGGCACAGATAGACCTGTTCGCCTCTTGGGACTCATCCCACTGCGCCTAGTTTTATTCCCTGTCCGAGGTCACGTCCGGCACAGACGCACTGGCGCACAGCTGGCCGCGGGGCCCACGCAAGTATGTGTTCCCCCAGTGAGCCTTCTTGCACGGGTGTTGTGCAAGATCAAGGAGGACGAGGAGCAGGTCTTGTTGGTGCCCCTTACAGGCCCACCAAGACGTGGTTCTCCGAACTGATGCTCCTCGTGACAGCACCTCCTTGGCCTATTCCTCTGAGGTCTCACTCAGAGATGGGGCATCCTGTGGCACCCTCGTCCCGATCACTGGAGGCTACACGTGTGGCTCCGGGATGGGATGAGGCAGGGTTGAGTTCGCTGCCACCTGCGGTGGCGGCAGCCATCACTTCCGCTAGAGCGTCGTCCACTTGACACCTCTACGCGTTGAAGTGGACCTCTTCGTCAACTGGCTCTTCCCACGGGGAAGACCCCCGGAGATGTTGATCGGTGTCGTGCTTTCCTTCCTGCAAGAAGGGTTGGAGCGTAGGCTGTCGCCCTCCACCCTTAGGGTTTACGTCGCGACCATTGCCGTGGCTCATGAGCAGGGGAAGGCACGATCTGATCATCAGGTTCCTGAGGGGAGCGGGGAGGCTAAATCTGCCTCGCCCTCCCCTCGTTCCCTCCTGGGACCTCTCAGTAGTTCTAAGTGCTCTGCAGAGGCCTCCCCTTGAGCCCTTGCAATCGGTAGAGTTAAAAGTTCTGTCCAGTGAAGACAGCACTCCTGGTTGCATTGGCCGCCACAGGAGGGTAGGGGACCGGCACGCATTCTCCGTTGATGAAGCGTGCCGGGAATTCGGGCCGGCTTACTCACACGTGATCTTGAGACCCCGGCCTGGATATGTGCCCAAGGTTCCTACCACTCCCTTCCGGGACCAGTTGGTGAACCTGGATATGTGCCCAAGGTTCCTACCACTCCCTTCCGGGACCAGTTGGTGAACCTGCAAGCGCTGCCCCTGGAGGTAGCAGTCCCAGCCTTGGCACTGCTCTGTCCGGTACGTGCGCTCCGCGCCTACGTCGACAGAACGCGGTGTTCAGGACCTCAGACCAGCTCTTGTCTGTTATGGGGGGAGCCAGAAGGGAAGGGCTCTCTCAAAGCAGCGGCTGTCTCACTGGATAGTGGACGCCATCGCTTTGGCTTACCAACAGCAAGGTTGACCGTGCTCCCTTGGTGTGACGGCCCACTCCACTCGGAGTGTGGCTTCCTCTTGGGCTCTAGCGCATGGCGCCTCGCTAACAGACTTTGCAGAGCTGCAGGCTGGGCGACACCAAACACCTTCGCAAGATTCTATAATCTGCGAATAGAGCCGGTGTCCTCTCGCGTACTCGCTTCCGCCAGTACTGGACACGCTTGGGTGTCTTCGCTTGCTCGCCATTCCACTCCTCGGACTGGATAAGTGCGATATTTCCTTAGTAGTCTTCCGTTGAAGCCTTGAGTTCTCCAGCAGTTCTGATGCGGGCACCACTGCTTTTGCTCTGGATGCCGGCTAGGTGCCTCCGTGTGTACGGTTCCCTATGGTAACTGTCTCATGTGTATTATCCACTGTAAACCTCTCTGAGCTTGTGTCTTCCCTTGGCAAGCCATCTGCCACTCCTGGAGTTAAGATTCTAGCCACCCGTAGGTTGGTGCTCCAGTGATCTCCATATGTAGTCCCTAACACGGCCATATGTGTATTCCTAAGTCCTCCCTACGGTAGGCATTTGGTAGCATGTCCCTCTCGGGATATGTTTCCCAGTGTACCTTGGTATTCCTGTGTCAAAGTAGGTAACTCCTGTGTAAGCTAAGTAGGAGTCCAGACTTTCGCAGGTCACTGGAAGACAGCCTGAAGATGGCGTGATGGCACAGACCCCCATTCTCCGTCATTCCGACGTAACTCGGAGTGACTACGAAAGGGAACGTCTCGGTTACGGATGTAACCCTCGTTCCCTGAGTAGGGAACGGAGACGTTACGTTTCCTTGCCACTTCTGCTGTACCGCTGGGTAGACGCCGAGTTCAGTCTTGGCTCCTCAGCGAAGACATACTGCGGTTGCGTTCACCTCCTCCTTTTATACCCACGGGGTGGGGCGGAGTGACCCTATGCAAATTCCGCAGCCCCAAGGCATTTTCATGCCATTGGCTCGTTATTAAATACTCGAAGAGGATTGGCTTTCTATGCGAAACCCCCATTCTCCGTCATTCCGACGTAACGTCTCCGTTCCCTACTCAGGGAACGAGGGCTACATCCGTAACCGAGACATTTCCTATATGTAATTACATAATGAACTAATGAATAAAATACACACAACATGCATTCAACGCTTAATGTTTATATATCAGAGCAATTAAAATATGAAGGGGACATGGATTTCAAAACTTTTAACATGCATGATTTCCTTTAATCACGCTTTAATAATTCATAGTTCATAAAGACTTCACCTGAAGCCCTGAAGGTCCAGCTACTTCTTCCTCAACATGCTCTATGACACCTTCACAAGATGTCTGAGTTTCCTATATATAATTAAATAAACTTATGAATAAAATACACACATATCATAGTATGCATTCACATCATGTTTATATTTCAAAGCAATTTATATATGAAGGGGACATGGTTTTGTGGATTAACAAATCCATTATTATTATCATCCATTATTACAGTATTCTATTAATACTAAAATTGTATCTTCATATCAAATTCTATGGGCTATATGCACACATAAGTTCCGCATTTGACGCAAGGAATTTCATTTTCGGTTGTGGAGATTAAAGCGGAGGAAAACCGAAGAAAACGGGATTATGGCAGAGTCTTGAAAATTTACTGTCCTCCCGTCTTTGAAACGAAAGATGTAATTTTAGATGTAATTCTATATATAGTTATATTTATTTAATATAATTTTAAAAAGACGCATAAACACAACGAGGGGTGTCTGTTTTATCTGTTTTTGTGACTAACGTTTCTTTAGTATAACCATGGAGTATAAAATTCAATATAAATTCTCGGTATTGCATTGGACTCTACGATCGGCGGAAGTTATCGAGCATCCTTACACCTTCACCGTCCCATCCCGGTCATAAAACTTGCATATTGTTATCCTAGGTTTACTGCTTCTATTGTTCTCAATTGTAAGTCGCTTTGGATAAAAAGTGTCTGCTAAATGAATAAATGTAAATCTGTTCTGGTTTGATGCTGTCTTTCCTGCATTTTGTAGTCTATCCTATGGCTAGCAAGTTTAACCCTCCTATCAGATATTGTTATTTGGATATTTTCAATAAAAATAATGATTCATTATATTTGAATAACCAACAGTGTTAACTTTTGCCTTTTTAACATTGCCAACATGTTTTTCCAGCACATGTGTCTAGCAAGTAGGCTACACTCACAAATACATTACATAAACAGAATGTAGAAAAGAAAAATGTCTCAGATGATCCACTGTTTATGACTGCAAGATTCTAAGGTAAGGTAGGCTAAATGGCTAATTAAAATTCAGTGACTTACTAATGTAGAATTCTATCATGATAGCGCGACTCAAGGGCGTAGGTTTGGTCTCAGCTTTGGTGGGGACACACCCCCACCCCCCACTATCTAAACTTTCCAAACAGATGCCTACGTCTCTGTCATTTACAGATACAAACTGTTGGCCTACATCCTTAAGGTCCACTTTGTCAAGGGCCTCTTGATGTACATGACATACAGTTACATTATTAAGGCGCTGCTGAGACATGGTAGATCGTAACCAAGTTTTCAGTCTCGTCAGTGCACTGAAGCTTCGTTCAGCTTCAGCTGAGGCCACAGTGACAACCAACAACAACTTAACAAGCTTCTCAACCTCATCAAATAAGCCTCTCACCTCATTTGGCATTGCTTTCAGAATGCATGCAGCTTCATCACTTGATGTGATTGTATGCTTTGAAAGAAACATTGGTAGCTGAACCTTCAAAATATCCCTGTTTATTTCTGGATACTGTACAATCACATCATCCATCTGCCCAGTGAGGAGAACATTCTCGATCTGTTTCAGTTTCTGTAAGTCTGGCTGGTTAAACCGTTCCTTGAACTGAGTGCCCAAACTGTCCAACACCTTCAAAAATTCTATTCTATAGTATTCCTCTGGTGTTTTTGGCTTATGCTGACTAGCCCCGCCAGTGAATCTTTTGGGGGGATTTCTTTGATGAGGGATTTGAATAGGTTCAATTCCCATGGAGTCTACCATTGACACTGCCTTCTCAAACACTTCTGCAAACTTTTCCTCACTCCTTTTTTCTTGAAGAGTTGAACTAACATAGTCAACAGCAGCTTGCATGCCTTTAACTGTTTGGGACTGTTTTTGCAAAGATTTGGTTAAGCACTCAAGCTCTCCCAACACCTCTCATGCTATCAGCAGTGCAAGAACAGTCTTACCCTTCTGGAAGCGATCTAGGAGACCATTGGCTCTAGTGCCATTTGGAGAACCAACAGAGGCCATTTCCTCCAAACTACACAACACAGCCTCATACAGGCTAAGAACTGCATCAACAGCTTGACCACGCACTGTCCACCTAGTTGGACACAGAGATTTAACTGTTTTGGTAGGCCCCTCAGATGTTAGATGGCTAGCAAATTCCCCTTTGAATTTCCCTGATTGGTTGCTCAGAGTTCCAAGCTCATGGACCCACTGCAATGTGTCACGTAGTAAGGTAGAGGCACTGCAAGCACTCTGATTCACACAATGTGCACCAAAATGCACATACAAAGCCAATGGCTATTCTCTCTTCAACACTGCCTGTGCGCCTGAGAATTTCCCTGACATATTGGCTGCTCCATCGTAAGTCTGACCTCGCAAGCCAGAGATTGGAATATTCAATCTCAGGAGCACATCAATAGCTAGCTTAGCCATCTGCTCACCAGTTGTCCCTAGCACCTCATACAATCCCACAAATACTTCCTGAGGCACAAGGTCTTGATCCACATATCTGAGACATATGGAAACCTGCTCTTTCCCCTGTATATTAGAGTATTGTTACCAGATATTGTTATTTGGATATTATAAATCAAAATAATGATTCATTATATTTGAATAACCAACAGTGTTAACTTTTGCCTTTTTAACATTGCCAACATGTTTTTTTTCCAGCACATGTGTCTAGCAAGTAGGCTACACTCACAAATACATTACATAAACGAAAAATGTCTCAGATGATCCACTGTTTATGACTGCAAGATTCTAAGGTAAGGTAGGCTAAATGGCTAATTAACATTCAGTGACTTACTAACGTAGCATTCTATCATATCTAGCCATATTGCCACTACTTGCACTGTCCTTTACTGGCCAATCCCACCGCTGGCACCATTTGTAAGGGCGTGGCCAAGAACAGGGAGGACAGGTCGTGAACAGATAAGAATATTTATTTCTTCTTAAGAATAATTACACACAGGGGCAGATCCAATGAAAGTAATTTCCAAAATAAAGTCCATACAAAAATCAAAGACTTAAGATGGAAGTCAACTGAAACAAACAAAAATTAAACCGGCCTCAAAATAAATAAATAAATAAATAAATATCCCCGGTAAGCAAAAAAACAAACAAAACCACTTAGGTCAGCAGGCCATGACGTTACTATGGCTGGGCAAAAATCTGACTACCATTCACACATTCCCTCTGATAAATATACCCCTTAGCCTCTACCAAACAAAAAGAAAAGGTAAGAATCAAAATAAAACTTTCCTCACATCACACATCTTCTTCCGCTCATCCAGGGCCGGGTCGCGGGGGCAGCAGTCTAAGCAGAGATGCCCAGACTTCCCTCTCCCTAGACACTTCCTCCAGCTCTTCTGGGGGGATGCCGAGGCGTTCCCAGGCCAGCCGGGAGACATAGTCTCTCCAGCGTGTCCTAGGTCTTCCCCGGGGCCTCCGCCCAGTGGGACGTGCCCGGAACACCTCCCCAGGAAGGCGTCCAGGAGGCATCTGGAACAGATGCCCGAGCCACCTCAGCTGACCCCTCTCGTGGAGGAGCAGCGGCTCTACTCTGAGCTCCTCCCGAGTGACCGAGCTTCTCACCCTATCTCTAAGGGATCGCCCAGCCACCCTGCGGAGAAAGCTCATTTCAGCCGCCTGTATCGGGGATCTTGTCCTTTCGGTCATGACCCAAAGCTCATGACCATAGGTGAGAGTAGGAACGTAGATTGACCGGTAAATCGAGAGCTTTGCCTTACGGCTCAGCTCCTTCTTCACCACAACAGACCGGTACATCGACCGCATTACTGCTGAAGCTGCACCGATCCTTCTGTCAATCTCCCGTTCCATCCTTCCCTCACTCGTGAACAAAACCCCAAGATACTTAAACTCCTCTACTTGAGGAAGGATCTCTCCACCAACCTGAAGTGGGCAAGCCACCCTTTTCCGGCTGAGGACCATGGCCTCGGATTTGGAGGTGCTGATTCTCATCCCAGCCGCTTCACACTCGGCTGCAAACCGTCCCAGTGCATGCTGAAGGTCCTGGTATGAAGGGGCCAACACGACAACATCATCCGCAAAGAGCAGAGACGAAATCGAGTAGTCCCCAAACCTGACACCCTCCGGCCCCTGGCTGCGCCTAGAAATTCTGTCCATAAAAATTATGAACAGAACCGGTGACAAAGGGCAGCCCTGCCGGAGTCCAACATGCACCGGGAAGAAGTCTGACTTACTACCGGCAATGTAGTAAACCAAGCTCCTGCTTCGGTCATACAGGGACCGGACAGCCCTTAGCAAAGGACCCCAGACCCCGTATTCCCGCAGCAAATTCCACAAAACACATGTGGACTGGTTGGGCAAACTCCCATGAACCCTCCAGCACCCTGTAGAGAGTATAGAGCTGGTCCAGTGTTCCACGGCCCGGACGAAAACCGCACTATTCCTCCTGAATCCGAGGTTCCACTATCGGCCGTATTCTCCTCTCCAGTACCCTGGCATAGACTTTCCCAGGGAGGCTGAGAAGTGTGATCCCCCTATAGTTGGCACACACCCTCCGGTCCCCCTTCTTAAAAAGAGGAACCACCACCCCGGTCTGCCATTCCAGAGGCACTGTCCCCGACCGCCACGCGATGTTGCAGAGGCGTGTCAACCAAGACAGCCCCACAACATCCAGAGACTTGAGGTATTCGGGGCAGATCTCATCCACCCCCGGTGCCTTGCCACCGAGGAGTTTCTTGACTACCTCGGTGACCTCAGCTAGGGTGATGTACAAGTCCACCCCCAAGCCCTCAGCCTCTGCTTCCTCAATGGACTTTCTTACATATCTTTTCATTTCTTACATATAAGAAATTGAGGAAAACTTTCCTCAATTAACAACAAATATTTAACTAAAAATATACACTATCATAACAAACATAATTTAATCAACTACTTGAAGCACAATACAAAACTACTTCAAACAAACAAAATAGAAATTAAACTGGATGAAATTATAAAAAGTGTCTTTTAATCAAAAACACGCCTGTCACGAACAGTTACAGTGGCGTAGATCGTAGAGCGTGAAGTTCTTGAAAGAGCAATTGATGCGCTCGGGTTTGAGCCTGGCTTTTGCCGAACATATGAGATGTAAAAAGTATAAACTAACATGGTCTCTAGCGTTATATTTTGCCAATGAACTAAAATCGAAACCATTATATGGCTTTTTGCCTTCATAAAACAGCACAACACTTTAAGAATAGGCATTCTGTGTGCACTTTGCTCACGCTATGGTTATGTGTGATCTTTCCCAACCGACCTATTAATCAAACCCTGATTCGGCAGAGCACTCCACCTGATGAAACACTTAGAAGCTTCATTTAGCCGTAGTCACGTGACGTGGGTGTTTTGAATCACGCTTCGGATCAGTGTTTCGAATCATCTGCGCTTCGGTATCGCGCAAGGCTTTGTAACGTCTGTTTCGCGCCAGCCATCTCTAAATATAAGTAGCCCTAGTGTGCACCCTTCAATACATTCAAAACTTTAATAAACTGTTCAACTCATAACCTTGTCCTGTGTTTATTAATAATGTAACAAACCATACTAAATTAAACTTCAAAATAAACAATTTAAATCATGATAGAATTAATGTGAGGTGAGCAACGCACCTGTCACATAGCGCGACTGATCCAGATCGCCTATCTTCGTGTTCACTCGTTACCGGCACAGAGAATCCACTTCAGTCATCGCCAGCTAAGTCACCATTCACCATCATTCTACAAGTCACCATTCTCTCAGCATCATTTGGTTACAGTTGTTCCACCATCACTCTGCTTTTAATAAAGTCAAGTCAAGTATTTATATAGCGCTTTTCACAATATAGATTGCATCAAAGCAGCTTCACGGTCAATCAAAACATAACAATAATGTTCTTTTCTTAGTGGAAAAAACATCCACGTTTGGTAGAGCTGATCAATGGGATCAATGATTGGTTCATTCATTTGAATATCCCCAACTTAGCAAGCCAAAGACAACAGCAGCAAGGAACCGAAAAACTTCCAAACCGAAATAAACACTGTGTGAACCTGCGTGTCTGTTTCCTCCTGTGTTGGTGACAGTAGTATGGAGAATCAATGAATTATGAATGATTTACTGACATTGTGAGAATCACATGTAATAATATAATCAATAAAAAAGTTACTGTTGTCTGATTAGAGTATTTTAAAATGTAATATAATCTAATTACAAGTACTTGATTTTTTCAGTCTGATTACATAATATAGATTACATGTAATCAGTTACTATCTAGCACCGTTGACACAAGCGAGGGCATTTCGTAACTGAGATAACTGCAACAAAGGAAGAACTCAAACATAAATGAGAAATTTAACTTTTGATAAATTTTTTGCTTGTGGTTAACCATATGGCATTTTATTTTAATTATGTGTATTTCACTCTTTTTATCATAGATTATCATAGTTTAAAAATGTAATAATTATTATTTTGTTAAATCTGGAAAAATAATGTATAATATTCAACAATATTATTGATATGATTGCACTGCCCGATCTCATGAAAGTTCGTACAGTTTTTGTGTATATGGCACGCGATTTTCGCGTACATATGATACGCACTTTTTTGCGTATAATACGCACGGACTCCCCACCCCCCTAAACCTAACCCAGGGTTTTTAGTGCGTACCATATACACGAAAAAAACACTTTTGGCGTATAAATGCCACGAGAAATGACACTCGTGGTATAGATACGCATCTTCATGAGACTGTGTTGGATGTACAGCTGAAAGGAACTGTTTGCATCATCAAATCGTTTTTACTAAAGCTGCTTTGATCTGTTTTGATTAAAACGTTTCATAAATAAAGGCGAGGACTTGAATGTTGCGCAACAATTTACAACGTGTTCTACTGCAAGTTGGCTGTATATCAAGTGTGAAGTGAAATGTAGAAAACACAAGGTTAATTCCAAATTAAGGAAGTAATGTCAAACTTAACCTTGTGTGTGTGTGTGTGTGTGCGTGTGTGTGTGTGTGTAAAAATTAATGGCCACCATCTCCACCCCTAATGATGATGTTTAGTTTCAGAGCCCTATAAAAGGACCTCTTCTGCCTTGTCAGAGAGAAAACGTGTTGCTGGTGAATTCTCAGGATTTATAAGACTACACAAGAACAGTGAGTATATAATTTAAAGCTTTATTTATCTGATGTCTTGTCAGCAATAACAATTAAAAGTCATTATAATTGTAATGTGACAGCAGTTGATTAAATTAATCCATGCTGCCACCTTTTTAAATAAGATAACAATGATCTGCGCACTTACAAATGTGCATAAATACAAGATCGGTATTAGTATGAAAAAAAAACAGGATTATTTCACATTTCCACACATAAACATCTGTGCCATTCAAATATGTTTAAGTGGCAATAGCTGTATTATGGCCATTTAATATTATTTACAATAATATTATTATTTAAAAGTCACCGTAATTATTGTTAGAAGAAATGTAAAACTATTTCATATCATGTTTCTATTTCAATGACAGCAATTAAAAGATTAAATTGTTTAGCAATTTTTAAGGTGAAACACTTATATTTAACGTTGCTTTTTAAAAAAACAAATTCCCGTTAGTTCAGGTTTAGTCTAGGTTGTATTCACTTGTCAATTCACTTTTTTTTTTTCAATAATTAATGATTTGCTATTTTGATTTACTGACTTTTTTATAGATGAGTTCATCCAAACTTCAGGAAAGGTATGTAATCCTGCTCAGATTCCTATGATTGAAGCAGTGCGTGTGCGTATCATTACATATACTGCTACATTACTTACACAATTAGTCTATGACAAAATTAACAATTATGAGAATAACTGTTCGAAATGAACATTATACTAAATTGTATTCAAATCAAGAATATGAAATCCAACATAACAGTGTGTGATGATGATGTTCATGGTCTGTAACAGTGAGGTGAGAATTGAACACTCTCTGCATAAAAATGAGGAGGAGTTTAGAGTCAGCAGGAGAAACACTGTTCAACAAGGCCTGCAGAACCTTGGGATACACTGCAGTGTGGTAAAATATATTATACTTCATATATCTGCCTGGCTGTCTTCTTAATCTACTAAATGGTTTTGTAGCTGCTTAACATCAAATGTTTGAGAAACGAAACTGTGTGTGTTTCAGGATGAAGTGCCAAACATTGCATTATTGGGATCTGGAGGAGGAGAAAGAGCCATGGTGGGTTTGCTGGGATCCCTGGTTCAACTCCAGAAAACTCCCAGTCTTCTGGACTGTGTCCTTTATCTGAGCGGAGTCTCTGGATCCACCTGGTACAAACCCTGAGAAACAACAAACAAAGAGACACACAGATGTGTTGAATGTCATAAATGACAGCAGATTGTTGTTCCTCTGAAGGTGCATGGCCTCCTTATATCAGGAGCCAGACTGGTCCACCAAACTAGAGGCGGTGAAAGACAAGATCATCCAGAGACTCAGCGGTCCTGCAGTCTGCTGGGGAGATGCATTTGCCAAACTGGAGAAATATTACAATGAGAAAGACATCTTCAGCATGACTGACTTCTGGGCAGCGATGGTCGTCACCACATATGTGAAAGAGGTCTGTAATTATTCATAACACAGCTTCCATGACGTATTTATGAGGTCAACACGTTTTACGTGTTGAATATTTTTTAATAGATTTAATAGAAGTGTTTAAAAATATTGTAACGTTGTTTAGATCACAGTACTACAAATCTAGCTGCCATCCTCTGGTATAGGATCTATAATCTAATTTTGCATTTTAAGATTATACATTTTAGATTTCGCACTTATAAGTCGCTAAACAAATAAGTGAATGAAGCCTAAAAGAACCAGAATACCTGAGAATGAAATTGTGGTGAAATTTACACCCACATGGGTAACACATTACTTGAAGGGGTGTGCATAAGACTGACATGACACCTTCATAAACCATGACATATGTCTTGAATATGAAGTAGGGTTTATGCATGTTTATGACAACTGTCATTAAGTGTCTTTCGCTCAGTTATGACATTTTGAATGCAAATATGACAATGTTTAAGATGTATTTGTTATGACATCTTGTCATAAACCATAATATCATAACCTGTCAGTGTCTTTGTCATGACAACTTTACATAAAATTGAGTTAAACTGTCATGTGGTTGGCTTTGACATTGGCTGTCAAGAGGCATTATAACTGTCATGAATATTTTTCGTGACCTCAACTACAGTGGTACACATTTTTGTCATTAAAATGTGATAATGGCTTCATGACAGCCAATGTCAAAACCAACCACCTGACAGTTTAATATAATGTTAACAAATAAAGCTAGGTGGTTTCTTAAGTTTGATAATTAATCTGCTATGTCATGTTTATGACAGGTTGTGTTGTTTTTTAATAATCTCAAGTTGTCATTACCAAGACACTGACAGGTTATGATGTATTGGTTTATGTCAAGGTGTCATAACAAAGACATCTCAAACAATGTCATATTTGCATTAAAAATGTCATAACTGAGTGAATGACACTTAATGACAGTTGTCACAAACATGCATAAAACCTTCATTTTCATAACATATGTCATAATTATGAAGGTGTCATGTTAGTCTTATGCACACCCCTTCAAGTAAAGGGTTCTCTCTTTGTAAAGTCCATTTACAATTGTGGTTCTGTGAGAGATGTGATGACCTCAAGAAACCCCAGTATGTTTCAAGTGTCTCAAAGCCTTTTCTTCATGATGAGGTCACTGGAGGAACTGTTGACAGTCTTCAGAATTTTTGCAGGAACATATGGACATTTTATAAGTTCCTCAGAGATGTTCCTCTTCAGAGGGTTCCATCAGTGTGGCGATCTGAGGAACCCCAAATGATTTTTTCCCCCTTTTTACAGTGAAAGCCTTTACTATGCATTTGTTTCTTAATAATTTTCTAGTTGTATATGTCTCTCCACTACAATAACGTTCTCTATAGATCGATGAACAACCATTAACAAAGTATTGGAACCAGGAGAGTAAAGACCCGTTTCCCATCTACACAGTGATCGACAAGCAAAGCAAACAGATAAAGGAAGGAGGTTTGTGTCTTTGTCTAAAAGAAAGACAGCGAGTTAATGTCAGCAGTTAAATGGACGTGTTTCTGTCTGCAGACCCCTGGTTTGAGATCACTCCACATGAAGCAGGTTTTTCCCTTATTGGAGCATTTGTGGGAACCTCCAGCTTTGGCAGTCAGTTTGATAAAGGCTCCATGATCAAGAAGCAGCCTGAAATTGACATGCTGTACCTGCAAGGTAACAAACTAATAGATCGATACTGTGATCAGGTCTGTAGTAGATGCTCATCTCCAATTGAAAAAACAATAACATTATGAGTCGAAATGTTAAATTGTTTAGGAATCAATTTCAACAGCACATTGAGTATTTAGAGAGGATTTTTCTCCAACATATTATTAGGGGGGAAAATGAAAACATTTGCTAATTTAGTATTTGCTCAAAATTGAACATTTCAATACAGGATCATATTGCCTTTCTAATAAGGAAAACTAGCATCCTACCTATAGTGCAAGAAGCCACCTAGGGTAAACTTATCCCTATTAAGCATGCCGTACAAGCCCTGAAAAGTTTAATCCAAAGCGTCTCGATCGCCCCCCCAGTGGCCGGTCCCAGTATAGGTCATAAACCCCGCCTCCCCATGTTATTCAACAGGACATGAGACCAACTAAACAATTCAATTACACTTCACATATCCTTTTCCCAAATATAGTTTCTGTCATTTAATTTAGTTTCTATCACGTTGATGTAATTTCAAGTGTTTGTTTTTAAAATTTGTTTATTTGATGCTGTAAAAATGGTGCTCTGACATCATGATTGACAGCTGTGATTGACAGGTTCTCTTTGCGAAGTAATCACTGAAGCACCAGCGGACTTTTTTTTAATATTGTTGATTATGTGGTTAGTAGTTGTATTTACCTTATTTTAACGAGGTATTGCAATCAGCAGACACCATTGGAGAGGAACGGAGCAGACAGAGGCCATTTAAGAAAAGTGCGGAGCGTGTGCTTGCGTTTGATTCAGCGAGAATGAGGGCGGGGCCTTGATTTCGCAGCTTTACTTCCTGCTCACGACTGCGCATGTCTGGTCCCGAAAACGCAAGTGCGCAGACTCAAGTCCCAAGATGTCAGCGCCATATCGAGAGACTGGCGGCTTCAGTTCTCTCCGATGGAAAAGAGCGAAGGGGCGTCGTCCATCTTTTATTACAGTCTATGATCCCTATCATCTGCTTTTTGTCGAATATCTAAAATACATGTGATACTTTTAATGATTTTTTTCTGTAATTAATGTAAAATACTAAATCAAACATTCCATGTAAATGTATTGTATTAAACCTAGGCTAGTGTTGTCAAATTGTCACAGCTAGAGTAATTCACTCTACAAAAGCAAGCGGCACCACAGAGCTAGCAAAAATAATCATTATTTGATACAATTCAGGCAGTTACCAAACATTTCAGAGTGGTTCTGGCTCTTGAATTACCAAACACGTATGCAAATCAGCCGGGGCGAATAACACCACAAGAGATCATGCTCCACAGAAAACACCGTCATAAATATAGCAACGCTATAGCACACACACATCAATCCCGTAGGACACTGCACACGTTCAAAATGCACGTGAACTTCAAACTTAAGACGCCCTCCGACTACTACACAAAGATTTAGTTAATCATAACCCTCCCACCCCGTCATGAAATGGTTACACTACCAGCTTTAAAGCAAATCACACACACACTCTCACACACACACACACACATAATAATACTTCTAAAATTCAACACTTAACTCTCCCAGGATGTAAGACCCTCCCCCGGGGTCTAGGCTTTGGCGCTGGTTGGCAAGGGGGAAAAGCAGACGCCAGTCCAGCACTCAGAAGGCCTCCAAACTATAGCGGGAACGGAGCACCCCTTGCTGAGAAGCCGCGCTGCCCACGCACTCCTATACCCGGACTTATCTATCGGTTAACCCGCTAAACTATCTTCACCGCCGGCAGCCCTAATTAGCATGCGAACGGCACCCACCCCCCAACCTTGAGTGCAGTAGGCATTTGCAAGAACAGCTGCTTCTCAGACTCGCTCCTTCACTGTGCTCACCTTTTTTTTAATCCCTCGGGTGACATTGAAATTCACAATAATTACTGCTTCCTGGACCTTCCCATTTATCAGTGATCAGGTGAAAACACTCACTAAACTCAACCCACTCCTCCACTCCACCCACGCCAGTCATAACAATAAATTCATCCACCGTCACTTCATTACACTCCTCCCACCCATAGGGCAGACTCGTCCTCGAGTCGAATTCAAAACATTTCATAGTCCAGAGACCATACTGGTGCCCTCCTTGATCGTCCTTGGCGCACTTCTTTGGGTAGCGATGCACCTTGCTGGGCCTCCCCAGTCATTGCAGAATGGCTAGTCATGGATGTTTGCATATCCCCAGTATATGAAGATTCTTGACCACCTTAGTTCTGTGTGTCCCGAGCTGGCCGGCCTCTTTGCCCTTGTGATCCCATTAGGGCAGCACTGCTTCCTGATACCTCGCTTGTGACTGGGGGTACTTCGGATCTGGCCCCTGGCACTACCACCTCACTATCTCGACCCGCTGTAGCTATTGAAGTCTGCAGCCCGGTCTCTTTAGAGTCTCTTTAGAGTTCTCTGATGAACCTTCCCATTCATCAGTGATCAGGTGAAAACAATCACTAAACTCAACCCACTCCTCCACTCCACCCACGCCAGTCATAACAATACATTCATCCACCGTCACTTCATTACAGTATATATTGTGACAAAATTGTTAGAGTCAAATAATGTCAGACCAATAGAGTACCGAAGTTATGACGTCATTTTTTAAGCCAAAACGCGTAAGTGAGTTAGCATTTTATTTTATTTTATTTATACATTTTGGATGAACTTGTAAAGATTATCTTGATAGACAAAACGTGTAAGGGTCACAACTCTTTGTTGAACACAGATCTTATTATTTTGTTTTTTTGCGATTTTCCAAAAGTCTATGGGGAAAATGCAGAGCTTTTTGATGGCGGGAACCCATGCGCCGCTAGCTTCCGAGTTGTCCTATAAGTGACATCTTCACTTCGGCACTTTATTAAATAGCTAACAGATTAGCCTCTTAAAGGGGTCATATAATGGTACATGCACTTTTACAAGTTGATTGTACTGCAATGTGTGTTGTCAGTGCCTGTACACAACCATCATTTAATGATAAAAATCCATCCAGTGGTTTTGTTTTAATCTCCTTATTTGTTTTCCCCTGCCTCAAATTGAGCCACACGGTCGCACGCCCCTCCCGCGGTTGTTGATTGACAGCAGTGTTTCAACACAGACCCGCCCTGAACGAGCGAGCTGTCATCATAGTCCGTCATTGTTGATACACTGAAGCAGAATGGCGTCTAAGCGATTGTGTTGTTCTGTTCTTGGGTGCAATAACAAACAGAAATCATTCTGATGTTCCTAAATTTGAACCGATGAAGACACAGTGACTGAGTTTTGTTTACAAAGGGAATATTCCCCACTATCAACGTCAATACTTTCTTGTTTGCACGAATCGTTTCTCACCAGACTGCTTTATAAACGAGGATCAGTATAAAGCTGGTTTTGCTAAGAAGCTGCTCCTGAAAAAATAATCGGTACCAACTATTTATGTTCCCTCTGCACCTAAAGTTTTATTAATTTTTATATTAATCTTTGCAAATCGCAGGAAAAAGTTTTTCATGACCATTAGTTGTAACGTCAATCTCTCAATGAACTAAGGTATACATCAGTAAACATAGCGTTCGTATCTCACTACTCTACTCTGCCAGTGCATACAAAGATAGATCAAAGTAACATTACGTTAACCAACCATTCAGAAACGTCCTCAAGCCTTAATTGTCGAACTTCTTTGTGGCGTCATCTTGTTCCGGTGAACAGTTACTCCAGTTCAAACTGATACGGTTGCACAGATGTGTCCTCAGAGACTCGCGCTGTCATTCTCTCTCCAAAACCTTCAACTGTTGTCAAGGCAACATTCCACATGCATTCACGCCCGCAGAACAGAGGGCGGGGTTTATTATTTAAAGGCATAATGCACTGAAACGGCTTGCTGAAAACAAGAGCTGATTTTGACCAGGTAAAATGGTGTTTTCTTAAAATACTAATGAGAATTTTTAATAAAAGTATATTACAAAGTTTTCATTTAGACCCTAAACATTCATATGAACTTGTACAAAAATGGCAGACCCCCTTAAACCAAATAATATGTGTTACCTGTTGTGGGGTGGCACCAGGTTTCGAAGAGGTGCTCATTTCCAAAATAGGATTAAGAGTCTAAAATAGGGACATAAAGCAGAGGTGGTGTCCTTTCCAAATTTGGGAATTTGTTTCAGCACACACAAGGGAAAAAATAGGGCAACAAATGAAGAAGGTAATACGAGATAACTGGTGAGGCAAATGAACTAATGAAAAGGATACAAGGGGGTAAAGACTTGGCAAACAAAAAGAAGCACACAAACAGAAAAGACCGAACCGGGGTAACACAAGTAGGCCCACTAATAGGAGCCAGTCATGGAAAGCTCCCCTGACCTCCCGTGAACGTTCGTCAGCTTTCTCCACCTTTTCTCCCCTCGATGGGGCAGCTGCCCATGGGTACACTGGGATTCCCCCGGTGGAGCGCTCTGTTGCGATGCAACTGTGTCCTCAGAGCCCATCCTCTCGCGGTAATTCTAAGCACCCGTCCAAGGCCTGTAGATTCTCGTCTACTTTGGTGGCGAGGTCTCACAGAGCTGCAGGACAGGCAGCCGCCGCTCTGCATGTGATGAGCAACTTACAGGTCTACCAGGCCCAGCTGCTCAGAGATATGAACGAAGGCAGGACTGAGGTGATGGCCACTAACGTGGTTTAGGAGCGTCACCTTTGGCTGAACCTAGCCGATATACGGGACGTCCACCCGACCCCCAGGCCGGCCTCTTCGGCAGTGTGGTTGAGGACTTTGCCCAGCAGTTCTCAATCACTCAGAAGCAGTCTGAGGCTATCAAACATATTCTGCCCTGATGGCCAGCTGCTGCCTCCACCAAGCCGTCGGTACAGATGCCTCTGCCTGCTCACCGCTAAGGGCGTCCTCCTACCGCGGAACGCTGGTCCTTCCCTGGTCTCCTCTGTCAGGATGCGGAGCATGACCTGGGCCAGTCACTCTGCTTCGCTGACAAGGGGTTCACATCCTGAACTATCTCGACGACTGGCTAATCTTAGCTCACTCTCAGGATCAGGTTTGGAGAAGAGCAAACTTTGCTTCGTGCAGAGGATCTCTTTTCTCGGTATGGAGATAGACTCGGTCGCCATGTCCGAGCAGCTTATGAGCGAGCGCACATTCACTGCTGACTTGTCTTCGACAGTTCGACGGCAAGAGTGCGGTCCCACTGAAACTTTTTTAGAGGCTCCTGGGGCATATGGCATCCGCAGCTGCGGCAATGCCACTTGGACTGCTTCATATGAGACCGCTTCAGCTGTGGCTTTGCGATTGAGTCCCGAGGTGGGCATGGCATCGCGGCATGCTCAGAGTTCCAGTAACTCTGACCTGCCATCAGACCTTAACTCCATGGAGAAACCTTTGCCTTTCTACGGGCCAGAGTTCCCCTAGAATGAGTTTCCAGGCATGTTGATGTCTCTACAGATGCCGCTGCCATGGGCTGGGGCGCCATGTGCAATGGACATGCCACCGCGGGCCCCTGGAGAGGACTCCAGCGCCTTATGCATTTCAATTGCCTCGAGTTTCTGGCAGTATGCCTTGCCCTGCACCACTTCCATGCGTTGCTCCAGGTTCAAAACACACTAGTCCGTTCAGATAATACCGCGACAGTAGCGTGCATTAATCAACAAGGTGGTCTACGCTCTCGCCGTATGTCGCAACTCACACGCCACCTCCTCTTATGGAGTCAGAAGCACCTGAGGACCCTTCGTGCTATTTACATTCCAGGAGATCGGAACCTTGCAGCCGACGAGCTGTCACGGCTCCGGCCCATCTCTAGCGAATGGCAACTCCATTCCCAGTCGGTCCAGCTGATTTGGGACCAGTTCAGGGATGCACAGTTAGATCTGTTTGCCTCCCACGACTCATCCCATTGCGCCCTGTATTACTCCCTGACCGAGGGCAAGCTCGGCACGGACGCACTGGCGCACAGCTGGCTGCCATACCTACGCAAGTATGCATTTCCCCCAGTGAGCCTTCTCGCACGGACTCTGTGCAAGATCAAGGAGGACAAGGAGCAGGTCATTCTGGTTGTGCTGTACTGGCCCACCCGGACCTGGTTCTCCGAACTGATACTCCTCGTGACAGCACCTCCTTGGCCAATTCCTCTGAGGAAGGACCTCCTTTCTCAGAGACGGGGCACCCTATGGAACCCTCGTCCCGATCTTTGGAGAATCCACGTGTGGCTCCTGGACGGGAGCCTGTGGCTCCATCACTTCCGCTAGGGCGTCGTCTACTAGACACGTCTATGCGTTGAAGTGGAAGTCGTGCTTTCCTTCCTGCAAGACGGGTTGGAGTGAAGGCTGTCTCCCTCCAGCCTGAAGGTGTATGTAGCTGCCTTTGCCGCATATCATGAAGCAGTTGAAGGTAAGTCGCTGGGAAAGCACGACCTGATCGTCAGGTTCCTGAGAGGAGCGAGGAGACTGAATTCTCCTCGCCCTCCTCTCGTACCCTCTTGGACCTCTCAGTGGTCTTAAATGCCCTGCAGATGCCTCCCTTTGAGCCTCTGCAATCATACATACATACATACATACATCTTCTTCCGCTCATCCGGGGCCGGGTCGCGGGGCAGCAGTCTAAGCAGAGATGCCCAGACTTCCCTCTCCCTAGACACTTCCTCCAGCTCTTCTGGGGGATACCGAGGCGTTCCCAGGCCAGCCGGGAGACATAGTCTCTCCAGCGTGTCCTAGGTCTTCCCCGGGGCCTCCGCCCAGTGGGACGTGCCCGGAACACCTCCCCAGGAAGGCGTCCAGGAGGCATCCGGAACAGATGCCCGAGCCACCTCAGCTGACCCCTCTCGATGTGGAGGAGCAGCGGCTCTACTCTGAGCTCCTCCCGAGTGACCGAGCTTCTCACCCTATCTCTAAGGGATCGCCCAGCCACCCTGTGGAGAAAGCTCATTTCAGCCGCCTGTATCCGGGATCTTGTCCTTTCGGTCATGACCCAAAGCTCATGACCATAGGTGAGAGTAGGAACGTAGATTGACTGGTAAATCGAGAGCTTTGCCTTACGGCTCAGCTCCTTCTTCACCACGACAGATCGGTACATCGACCGCATTACTGCTGAAGCTGCACCGATCCGTCTGTCAATCTCCCGTTCCATCCTTCCCTCACTCGTGAACAAAACCCCAAGATACTTAAACTCCTCCACTTGAGGAAGGATCTCACCACCAACCTGAAGTGGGCAAGCCACCCTTTTCCGGCTGAGGACCATGGCCTCGGATTTGGAGGTGCTTATTTTCATCCCAGCCGCTTCACACTCGGCTGCAAACCGTCCCAGTGCATGCTGAAGGTCCTGGTATGAAGGGGCCAACACGACAACATCATCCGCGAAGAGCAGAGACGAAATCGTGTGGTCCCCAAACCTGACACCCTCCGGCCCCTGGCTGCGCCTAGAAATTCTGTCCATAAAAATTATGAACAGAACCGGCGACAAAGGGCAGCCCTGCCGGAGTCCAACATGCACAGGGAAGAAGTCTGACTTACTACCGGCAATGCGAACCAAGCTCCTGCTTCGGTCATACAGGGATCGGACAGCCCTTAGCAAAGGACCCCGGACCCCATATTTCCGGAGCACCCTCCACAGGCCGCCTCGGGGGACACAGTCGAATGCCTTCTCCAAATCCACAAAACACATGTGGACTGGTTGGGCCGACTCCCATGAACCCTCCAGCACCCTGTAGAGAGTATAGAGCTGGTCCAGTGTTCCACGGCCAGGACGAAAACCGCACTGTTCCTCCTGAATCCGAGGTTCCATAGGATTGGCCTCTGCAATCAGTTGAGATTAAATTCCTGTCAATGCAGACAGGAATTTAAGACACCTGGTTGCACTGGCCTCCATGAAGAGGGTGGGGGACCTGCACGCATTCTCCGTTGTCGAAGCGTGCCTGGAGTTCGGGTATGGGTTTGGCCTGGATATGTGCCCAAGGTTCCTGCTACTCTCTTCCGGGACCAGGTAGTGAACCTGCAAGCGCTGCCCCTGGAGGAGGCAGACCCAGCCTTGGCACTGCTCTGTCCAGTACGTGCCCTCCATGCTTACGTAGACAGAACGCAGTGTTTCAGGACCTCAGACCAGTTCTTTGTCTGATATGGTGGGAGGCAGAAGGGAAGGGTTCTCTCAAAGCAGAGGTTGTCTCACTGGATAGTGGACGCCATTGCTTTGGCTTACCAACAGCAAGGTCGACCGTGCCCCCTTGTTGTGACAGCGCACTCCACCTGGAATGTGGCTTCCTCTTCTGTTCTAGCGCATGGCGCCTCACTGGCAGAGATCTGCAGAGCTGCAGGCTGGGCGACACCTAACACATTCGCCAGATTATACAATCTCCGATTGGAGCCTGTGTCCTCTCATGTACTTGCTCATCCGGCCAGTACTGGACACACTCAGGTGTCTTCGCTTGCTCGCCATTCCACTCCGCGGGCTGGATAAGTGCGATATTTTCTCAGCTGAGTCTGCTGTTGAAGCCCTGAGTTCCTCCAGCACTGTTGATGCTGGTGCCAGTGTCTATTGCCTGTGCGTCAGCTAGGTGCCTCCGTGTGCATGGTTCCTTTAGTAACCCCCACATGTGTATTTTCCACTGTAAGCCTCCTTGAGCATGTACAAACCCAATTCCATAAAAGTTGGGACACTGTACAAATTGTGAATAAAAACAGAATGCAATGATGTGGAAGTTTCAAATTTCAATATTATATTTAGAATACAACATAGATGACATATTAAATGTTGAAAGTGAGACATTTTGAATTGCCATGCCAAATATTGGCTCCTTTTGGATTTCATGAGAGCTACAAATTCCAAAAAAGTTGGGACAGGTAGCAATAAGAGGCCAGAAAAGTTAAATGTACATGTAAGGAACAGCTGGAGGACCAATTTGCAACTTATTAGGTCAATTGGCAACATGATTGGGTATAAAAAGAGCCTCTCAGAGTGGCAGTGTCTCTCAGAAGTCAAGATGGGCAGAGGATCACCAATTCCCCCAATGCTGAGGCAAAAAATAGTGGAGCAATATCAGAAAGGAGTTTCTCAGAGAAAAATTGCAAAGAGTTTGAAGTTATCATCATCAACAGTGCATAATATCATCAAAAGATTCAGAGAATCTGGAACAATCTCTGTGCATAAGGGTCAAGGCTGGAAAACCATACTGAATGCCCGTGATCTTCGGGCCTTAGACGGCACTGCATAACACACAGGATGCTACTGTAATGGAAATCGCAACATGGGCTCAAGAATACTTCCAGAAAACATTGTCAGTGCACACAATCCACCGTGCTATTCACCGTTGCCGGCTAAAGCTCTATAGGTCAAAAAAGAAGCCATATCTAAACGAGAACCAGAAGCGCAGGCGTTTTCTCTGGGCCAAGGCTCATTTAAAGTGGACTCTAGCAAAGTGGAGAACTGTTCTGTGGTCAGACGAATCAAAATTTGAAGTTCTTTTTGGAAAACTGGGACGCCATGTCATCCGGACTAAAGAGGACAAGGACAACCCAAGTTGTTATCAGCGCTCAGTTCAGAAGCCCGCATCTCTGATGGTATGGGGTTGCATGAGTGCGTGTGGCATGGGCAGCTTACACATCTGGAAAGGCACCATCAATGCTGAAAGGTATATCCAAGTTCTAGAACAACATATGCTCCCATCCAGACATCGTCTCTTTCAGGGAAACCTTGTATTTTCCAACAAGACAATGCCAAACCACATAATGCATCAATTACAACATCATGGCTGCGTAGAAGAAGGATCCGGGTACTGAAATGGCCAGCCTGCAGTCCAGATCTTTCACCCATAGAAAACATTTGGCGCATCATAAGAGGAAGATGCACAAAGAAGACTAAGACAGTTGAGCAGCTAGAAGCCTTTATTAGACAAGAATGGGACAACATTCCTATTCCTAAACTTGAGCAACTTGTCTCCTCAGTCCCCAGACGTTTGCAGACTGTTATAAAAGAAGAGGGGATGCCACACAGTGGTAAAAATGGCCTTGTCCAACTTTTTGAGATGTGTTGATGCCATGAAATTTAAAATTTAACTTATATTTCCTTAAAATTATGCATTTCCTCAGTTTTAAACATTTGATATGTCATCTATGTTGTATTCTAAATATAATATTGAAATTTGAAACTTCCACATCATTGCATTCTGGTTTTATTCACAATTTGTACAGTGTCCCAACTTTTATGGAATTGGGTTTGTATCTTCCTTCGGCAAGCCACCTTG
>NW_024121765.1:986126-1090285 GCF_016745375.1 Pimephales promelas | reverse complement strand
TTCTCAGACTCGCTCCTTCACTGCTGCTCACCTTTTTTTTAATCCCTCGGGTGACATTGAAATTCACAATAATTACTGCTTCCTGGACCTTCCCATTTATCAGTGATCAGGTGAAAACACTCACTAAACTCAACCCACTCCTCCACTCCACCCACGCCAGTCATAACAATAAATTCATCCACCGTCACTTCATTACACTCCTCCCACCCATAGGCAGACTCGTCCTCGAGTCGAATTCAAAACATTTCATAGTCCAGAGACCATACTGGTGCCCTCCTTGATCGTCCTTGGCGCACTTCTTTGGGTAGCGATGCACCTTGCTGGGCCTCCCCAGTCATTGCAGAATGGCTAGTCATGGATGTTTGCATATCCCCAGTATATGAAGATTCTTGACCACCTTAGTTCTGTGTGTCCCGAGCTGCCGGCCTCTTTGCCCTTGTGATCCCATTAGGCAGCACTGCTTCCTGATACCTCGCTTGTGACTGGGGGTACTTCGGATCTGGCCCCTGGCACTACCACCTCACTTATCTCGACCCGCTGTAGCTATTGAAGTCTTGCAGCCCGGTCTCTTTAGAGTCTCTTTAGAGTTCTCTGATGAACCTTCCCATTCATCAGTGATCAGGTGAAAACAATCACTAAACTCAACCCACTCCTCCACTCCACCCACGCCAGTCATAACAATACAATTCATCCCACCGTCACTTCATTTACAGTATATATTGTGACAAAATTGTTAGAGTCAAATAATGTCAGACCAATAGAGTACCGAAGTTATGACGTCATTTTTTAAGCCAAAACGCGTAAGTGAGTTAGCATTTTATTTTATTTTATTTATACATTTTGGATGAACTTGTAAAGATTATCTGATAGACAAACGTGTAAGGGTCACAACTCTTTGTTGAACACAGATCTTATTATTTTGTTTTTTTGCGATTTTCCAAAAGTCTATGGGGAAAATGCAGAGCTTTTGATGGCGGGAAACCCATGCGCCGCTAGCTTCCGAGTTGTCCTATAAGTGACATCTTCACTTCGGCACTTTATTAAATAGCTAACAGATTAGCCTCTTAAAGGGGTCATATAATGGTACATGCACTTTTACAAGTTGATTGTACTGCAATGTGTGTTGTCAGTGCCTGTACACAACCATCATTTAATGATAAAAATCCATCCAGTGTTTTGTTTTAATCTCCTTATTTGTTTTCCCCTGCCTCAATTGAGCCACACGGTCGCACGCCCCTCCGCGGTTGTTGATTGACAGCAGTGTGTTCAACACAGACCCGCCCTGAACGAGCGAGCTGTCATCATAGTCCGTCATTGTTGATACACTGAAGCAGAATGGCGTCTAAGCGATTGTGTTGTTCTGTTCTTGGTGCAATAACAAACAGAAATCATTCTGATGTTCCTAAATTTGAACCGATGAAGGACACAGTGACTGAGTTTTGTTTACAAAGGGAATATTCCCCACTATCAACGTCAATACTTTCTTGTTTGCACGAATCGTTTCTCACCAGACTGCTTTATAAACGAGGATCAGTATAAAGCTGGTTTTGCTAAGAAGCTGCTCCTGAAAAAATAATCGGTACCAACTATTTATGTTCCCTCTGCACCTAAAGTTTTATTAATTTTTATATTAATCTTTGCAAATCGCAGGAAAAAGTTTTTCATGACCATTAGTTGTAACGTCAATCTCTCAATGAACTAAGGTATACATCAGTAAACATAGCGTTCGTATCTCACTACTCTACTCTGCCAGTGCATACAAAGATAGATCAAAGTAACATTACGTTAACCAACCATTCAGAAACGTCCTCAAGCCTTAATTGTCGAACTTCTTTGTGGCGTCATCTTGTTCCGGTGAACAGTTACTCCAGTTCAAACTGATACGGTTGCACAGATGTGTCCTCAGAGACTCGCGCTGTCATTCTCTCTCCAAAACCTTCAACTGTTGTCAAGGCAACATTCCACATGCATTCACGCCCGCAGAACAGAGGGCGGGGTTTATTATTTAAAGGCATAATGCACTGAAACGGCTTGCTGAAAACAAGAGCTGATTTTGACCAGGTAAAATGGTGTTTTCTTAAAATACTAATGAGAATTTTTAATAAAAGTATATTACAAAGTTTTCATTTAGACCCTAAACATTCATATGAACTTGTACAAAAATGGCAGACCCCCTTAAACCAAATAAATGTGTTACCTGTTGATGGGTGGTGCCTGGTTTCGGAGAGGTGCTCATTTCCAAAATAGGGTTAAGAGTCTAAAATAGGGTCGTAAAGCAGAGATGGTGTTCTTGCCAAATTTGGGACTTAGTTTCAGCACACACAAGGGAAATAAATAGGGCAACAAATGAAGAGGGTAATACGAGATAACTGGTGAGGCAAATGAACTAATGAAAAGGAAACGAGGGGGTAAAGACATGACAAACAAAAAGAAGCACACAAACAGAAAAGACCGAACCGGGGTAACACAAGTAGGCCCACTAATAGGAGCCAGTCATGGAAAGCTCCCCTGACCTCCCGTGAACGTTCGTCAGCTTTCTCCACCTTTTCTCCCTCGATGGGGCAGCTGCCCATGGGTACACTGGGATTCCCCCGGTGGAGCGCTCTGTTGCGATGCAACTGTGTCCTCAAAGCCCATCCTCTCGCGGTAATTCTAAGCACCCGTCCAAGGCCTGTAGATTCTCGTCTACTTTGGTGGCGAGGTCTCACAGAGCTGCAGGACAGGCAGCCGCCGCTCTGCATGTGATGAGCAACTTACAGGTCTACCAGGCCCAGCTGCTCAGAGATATGAACGAAGGCAGGACTGAGGTGATGGCCACTAACGTGGTTTAGGAGCGTCACCTTTGGCTGAACCTAGCCGATATACGGGATGTTCACTCGACCCCCCCCCCCCCCCCCATAGCCCAGGGCCGGCCTCTTCGGCAGTGTGATTGAGGACTTTGCCCAGCAGTTCTCAATCACTCAGAAGCAGTCTGAGGCTATCAAACATATTCTGCCCTGATGGCCAGCTGCTGCCTCCACCAAGCCGTCGGTACAGACGCCTCAGCCTGCTCACCGCTAAGGGCGCCCTCTTACCGTGGAACGCTGGTCCTTCCCTGGTCTCCTCTGTCAGGACGCGGAGCATGACCTGGGCCAGTCACTCTGCTTCGCTGACAAGGGGTTCACATCCTGAACTATCTCGACGACTGGCTAATCTTAGCTCACTCTCAGGATCAGGTTTGGAAAAGAGCAAACTTTGCTTCGTGCAGAGGATCTCTTTTCTCGGTATGGAGATAGACTCGGTCGCCATGTCCGAGCAGCTTATGAGCGAGCGCACATTCAATGCTGACTTGTCTTCGACAGTTCGACGGCAAGAGTGCGGTCCCACTGAAACTTTTTTAGAGGCTCCTGGGGCATATGGCATCCGCAGCTGCGGCAATGCCACTTGGACTGCTTCATATGAGACCGCTTCAGCTGTGGCTTTGCGATTGAGTCCCGAGGTGGGCATGGCATCGCGGCATGCTCAGAGTTCCAGTAACTCTGACCTGCCATCAGACCTTAACTCCATGGAGAAACCTTTGCCTTTCTACGGGCCAGAGTTCCCCTAGAATGAGTTTCCAGGCATGTTGATGTCTCTACAGATGCCGCTGCCATGGGCTGGGGCGCCATGTGCAATGGACATGCCACCGCGGGCCCCTGGAGAGGACTCCAGCGCCTTATGCATTTCAATTGCCTCGAGTTTCTGGCAGTATGCCTTGCCCTGCACCACTTCCATGCGTTGCTCCAGGTTCAAAACACACTAGTCCGTTCAGATAATACCGCGACAGTAGCGTGCATTAATCAACAAGGTGGTCTACGCTCTCGCCGTATGTCGCAACTCACACGCCACCTCCTCTTATGGAGTCAGAAGCACCTGAGGACCCTTCGTGCTATTTACATTCCAGGAGATCGGAACCTTGCAGTCGACGAGCTGTCACGGCTCCGGCCCATCTCTAGCGAATGGCGACTCCATCCCCAGTCGGTCCAGCTGATTTGGGACCAGTTCAGGGATGCACAGTTAGATCTGTTTGCCTCCCACGACTCATCCCATTGCGCCCTGTATTACTCCCTGACCGAGGGCAAGCTCGGCACGGACGCACTGGCGCACAGCTGGCTGCCATACCTACGCAAGTATGCATTTCCCCCAGTGAGCCTTCTCGCACGGACTCTGTGCAAGATCAAGGAGGACAAGGAGCAGGTCATTCTGGTTGTGCTGTACTGGCCCACCCGGACCTGGTTCTCCGAACTGATACTCCTCGTGACAGCACCTCCTTGGCCAATTCCTCTGAGGAAGGACCTCCTTTCTCAGAGACGGGGCACCCTATGGAACCCTCGTCCCGATCTTTGGAGAATCCACGTGTGGCTCCTGGACGGGAGCCTGTGGCTCCATCACTTCCGCTAGGGCGTCGTCTACTAGACACGTCTATGCGTTGAAGTGGAAGTCGTGCTTTCCTTCCTGCAAGACGGGTTGGAGTGAAGGCTGTCTCCCTCCAGCCTGAAGGTGTATGTAGCTGCCTTTGCCGCATATCATGAAGCAGTTGAAGGTAAGTCGCTGGGAAAGCACGACCTGATCGTCAGGTTCCTGAGAGGAGCGAGGAGACTGAATTCTCCTCGCCCTCCTCTCGTACCCTCTTGGGACCTCTCAGTGGTCTTAAATGCCCTGCAGATGCCTCCCTTTGAGCCTCTGCAATCATACATACATACATACATACATCTTCTTCCGCTCATCCGGGGCCGGGTCGCGGGGGCAGCAGTCTAAGCAGAGATGCCCAGACTTCCCTCTCCCTAGACACTTCCTCCAGCTCTTCTGGGGGGATACCGAGGCGTTCCCAGGCCAGCCGGGAGACATAGTCTCTCCAGCGTGTCCTAGGTCTTCCCCGGGGCCTCCGCCCAGTGGGACGTGCCCGGAACACCTCCCCAGGAAGGCGTCCAGGAGGCATCCGGAACAGATGCCCGAGCCACCTCAGCTGACCCCTCTCGATGTGGAGGAGCAGCGGCTCTACTCTGAGCTCCTCCCGAGTGACCGAGCTTCTCACCCTATCTCTAAGGGATCGCCCAGCCACCCTGTGGAGAAAGCTCATTTCAGCCGCCTGTATCCGGGATCTTGTCCTTTCGGTCATGACCCAAAGCTCATGACCATAGGTGAGAGTAGGAACGTAGATTGACTGGTAAATCGAGAGCTTTGCCTTACGGCTCAGCTCCTTCTTCACCACGACAGATCGGTACATCGACCGCATTACTGCTGAAGCTGCACCGATCCGTCTGTCAATCTCCCGTTCCATCCTTCCCTCACTCGTGAACAAAACCCCAAGATACTTAAACTCCTCCACTTGAGGAAGGATCTCACCACCAACCTGAAGTGGGCAAGCCACCCTTTTCCGGCTGAGGACCATGGCCTCGGATTTGGAGGTGCTTATTTTCATCCCAGCCGCTTCACACTCGGCTGCAAACCGTCCCAGTGCATGCTGAAGGTCCTGGTATGAAGGGGCCAACACGACAACATCATCCGCGAAGAGCAGAGACGAAATCGTGTGGTCCCCAAACCTGACACCCTCCGGCCCCTGGCTGCGCCTAGAAATTCTGTCCATAAAAATTATGAACAGAACCGGCGACAAAGGGCAGCCCTGCCGGAGTCCAACATGCACAGGAAGAAGTCTGACTTACTACCGGCAATGCGAACCAAGCTCCTGCTTCGGTCATACAGGGATCGGACAGCCCTTAGCAAAGGACCCCGGACCCCATATTTCCGGAGCACCCTCCACAGGCCGCCTCGGGGGACACAGTCGAATGCCTTCTCCAAATCCACAAAACACATGTGGACTGGTTGGGCCGACTCCCATGAACCCTCCAGCACCCTGTAGAGAGTATAGAGCTGGTCCAGTGTTCCACGGCCAGGACGAAAACCGCACTGTTCCTCCTGAATCCGAGGTTCCATAGGATTGGCCTCTGCAATCAGTTGAGATTAAATTCCTGTCAATGCAGACAGGAATTTAAGACACCTGGTTGCACTGGCCTCCATGAAGAGGGTGGGGGACCTGCACGCATTCTCCGTTGTCGAAGCGTGCCTGGAGTTCGGGTATGGGTTTGGCCTGGATATGTGCCCAAGGTTCCTGCTACTCTCTTCCGGGACCAGGTAGTGAACCTGCAAGCGCTGCCCCTGGAGGAGGCAGACCCAGCCTTGGCACTGCTCTGTCCAGTACGTGCCCTCCATGCTTACGTAGACAGAACGCAGTGTTTCAGGACCTCAGACCAGTTCTTTGTCTGATATGGTGGGAGGCAGAAGGGAAGGGTTCTCTCAAAGCAGAGGTTGTCTCACTGGATAGTGGACGCCATTGCTTTGGCTTACCAACAGCAAGGTCGACCGTGCCCCCTTGTTGTGACAGCGCACTCCACCTGGAATGTGGCTTCCTCTTCTGTTCTAGCGCATGGCGCCTCACTGGCAGAGATCTGCAGAGCTGCAGGCTGGGCGACACCTAACACATTCGCCAGATTATACAATCTCCGATTGGAGCCTGTGTCCTCTCATGTACTTGCTCATCCGGCCAGTACTGGACACACTCAGGTGTCTTCGCTTGCTCGCCATTCCACTCCGCGGGCTGGATAAGTGCGATATTTTCTCAGCTGAGTCTGCTGTTGAAGCCCTGAGTTCCTCCAGCACTGTTGATGCTGGTGCCAGTGTCTATTGCCTGTGCGTCAGCTAGGTGCCTCCGTGTGCATGGTTCCTTTTAGTAACCCCCACATGTGTATTTTCCACTGTAAGCCTCCTTGAGCATGTACAAACCCAATTCCATAAAAGTTGGGACACTGTACAAATTGTGAATAAAAACAGAATGCAATGATGTGGAAGTTTCAAATTTCAATATTATATTTAGAATACAACATAGATGACATATTAAATGTTGAAAGTGAGACATTTTGAATTGCCATGCCAAATATTGGCTCCTTTTGGATTTCATGAGAGCTACAAATTCCAAAAAAGTTGGGACAGGTAGCAATAAGAGGCCAGAAAAGTTAAATGTACATGTAAGGAACAGCTGGAGGACCAATTTGCAACTTATTAGGTCAATTGGCAACATGATTGGGTATAAAAAGAGCCTCTCAGAGTGGCAGTGTCTCTCAGAAGTCAAGATGGGCAGAGGATCACCAATTCCCCCAATGCTGAGGCAAAAAATAGTGGAGCAATATCAGAAAGGAGTTTCTCAGAGAAAAATTGCAAAGAGTTTGAAGTTATCATCATCAACAGTGCATAATATCATCAAAAGATTCAGAGAATCTGGAACAATCTCTGTGCATAAGGGTCAAGGCTGGAAAACCATACTGAATGCCCGTGATCTTCGGGCCCTTAGACGGCACTGCATAACACACAGGAATGCTACTGTAATGGAAATCGCAACATGGGCTCAAGAATACTTCCAGAAAACATTGTCAGTGCACACAATCCACCGTGCTATTCACCGTTGCCGGCTAAAGCTCTATAGGTCAAAAAAGAAGCCATATCTAAACGAGAACCAGAAGCGCAGGCGTTTTCTCTGGGCCAAGGCTCATTTAAAGTGGACTCTAGCAAAGTGGAGAACTGTTCTGTGGTCAGACGAATCAAAATTTGAAGTTCTTTTTGGAAAACTGGGACGCCATGTCATCCGGACTAAAGAGGACAAGGACAACCCAAGTTGTTATCAGCGCTCAGTTCAGAAGCCCGCATCTCTGATGGTATGGGGTTGCATGAGTGCGTGTGGCATGGGCAGCTTACACATCTGGAAAGGCACCATCAATGCTGAAAGGTATATCCAAGTTCTAGAACAACATATGCTCCCATCCAGACATCGTCTCTTTCAGGGAAAACCTTGTATTTTCCAACAAGACAATGCCAAACCACATAATGCATCAATTACAACATCATGGCTGCGTAGAAGAAGGATCCGGGTACTGAAATGGCCAGCCTGCAGTCCAGATCTTTCACCCATAGAAAACATTTGGCGCATCATAAAGAGGAAGATGCAACAAAGAAGACCTAAGACAGTTGAGCAGCTAGAAGCCTTTATTAGACAAGAATGGGACAACATTCCTATTCCTAAACTTGAGCAACTTGTCTCCTCAGTCCCCAGACGTTTGCAGACTGTTATTAAAAGAAGAGGGGATGCCACACAGTGGTAAAAATGGCCTTGTCCCAACTTTTTTGAGATGTGTTGATGCCATGAAATTTAAAATTAACTTATATTTCCCTTAAAATTATGCATTTCCTCAGTTTAAACATTTGATATGTCATCTATGTTGTATTCTAAATATAATATTGAAATTTGAAACTTCCACATCATTGCATTCTGGTTTTATTCACAATTTGTACAGTGTCCCAACTTTTATGGAATTGGGTTTGTATCTTCCTTCGGCAAGCCACCTTGCCACCCCTGGAGTTAAATTTCTAGCCACCCTACGGGTTGGTGACTCCAGTGTTCCTCCATATGAAGTCCATTTGGGCTATATGTGTATTCTTAAGTCCTCCCTACGGGTAAGCATACTGCGGCATATTTCCTCTGAGATATGCTCCCCAATGTACCTTGGTATTCCTGTGCTAAGTAGGACTCCTCGTCCGTGCCAATATCACGACGGGTTCAGACTTCGCAGGGCACTGGAAGACAGCTGTGATGGTGGCGTGATTACTTGGGGGACCCCCATTCTCCGTCATCCGACGTAACTCGGAGTGACTACGAAAGGGAACGTCTCGGTCACATATGTAACCCTCGTTCCCTGAGTAGGGAACGGAGACGTTACGTCTCCCTTCCACTTCTGCTGTACCGCTGGGGAGATGCCTGAGTTCAGTCTCGGCTCCTCAGCAAAGACATAGCTGCGTTTGCATTCTCCTTATATACCCACGCAATGGGGCGGAGATACATAATGCAAATTCTGCAGACCTATGGAATTTTTTTATGATGCTGGAGCGAAATACCACAATAACACAAGGAGGTTTGAATCATATAAAGGAAGGTATTTATTCCTGACCACCAGGTGCACAAATGAGAGGGAGAAAATAATCCAATTGCCGTACCCAGGGAGTAGGAGTCTAAGCGGGGCTTAAAGCAAAGAAATAATCAAAACAAAAACCCCATTCTAACTTCCCGTCCCCACTAAACTACAACACCAAAGAAAAAGGAAAACAAAATCGACGGCGCTCAACACGCCCTCGCTACCCTACTCTACATTAAACTCAAACATACAAAGATAGCACCCGCTCCTTACCTGATGTTCTAACAGCGTGCTTCCCTAGGTGTTGTAATGGAAGTCACATGACATACTTTCCTGACTACTACTCCCGGGCCAGGCATAAAACAAGATAAGTAATGATCAAACGAAAAAAAACACACAATAACTCAAGTTCTTAACGTAATACAAAATAAACAAACAAAATATGTAACTCCAAGGTATTAACCTTCAGTAACGAAAACAAAAACAAAAGAAAACAAATGAGGCACGCCAATATCACGGCGTGACCCGTAACAAAAAAAAAAACAACAGCTCTCTTTCTCTCTCTCTCTCTCGCTTCCGGTCCACGTCAGTCTTTTATAAGGACGCCCATCCCGTTCCACGTCCCAATGATGACAGACAGCCAGTAGCACCGCCCTGAGAGGTGATAGCGGAGAAAGTGAAAGCAAAACAACAACAAAAGAACCACATATCCTCGGAGAACGTAACACCATTGCCTCGTTTTTTAATACTCGAAGATGATTGGTTTTCTAAGCGAAACCCCCATTCTCCTTCATCATCCAACGTAACGTCTCTGTATGTATGGTTACATACGTAACCGAGACGTTCCTTTGTTCAGTTTCCATGGTTACTAGTTCATTATTAGTTCATTGGTTTTAGCTGTGTGTCATTTATTAACTTGTTTTAGTTTGTTATTTAAGACTCACCCCTTGCCTTCACCCTTGCCGTCCAGTCTCTGTAATGTTTAGATGTGTTTGCACTGCCTGTTTGCTTGCGTTTGAGTAAGAATTAAACTTAATTAGTGTTTTGTGAGAACCTGAGTCTTCTGTTTTCAGCTTCTCTGCATACAGTACATGGTTACAGATAGGCCTATCCAATGACAAAATAAATAATAATAATACAAAATTATCCTTTAACCTCAATACTCTTCTGATGAAATAAATGTCACAAATGTTCAGATGAAAAGTCACAAGCATAATTATACACTGAATATTTAGAAATGAGATTTCTTATTCCACCCACCTTACCTAATCTGACCAAAGCAAAAGTTATATACTGTATATACATATTTTATATAAAAAAATTATAGGCTTTTGTTCTATTTATTTTAATCTTCCTATTTGTTACGTTGATATTGTGTGTTTTCTGCAGGTCTGTGCGGCAGCGCTTTAGCTGATGGAGACGAGAATGTGAATTTCATCTGGCAGTTGATAAAAGGTGCTGCTGCATTTGTCTTGAAGAATCAGTTCTGCCTAAAACTGACAGTCAAATCATTGTAATATGAACTCTGTTTTGTTTTTTTGTTTTTCAGATTTCATAAATAATTCTAAATCCCCTGATAGAACGGAGAAAGGTAAAACATTTCTTGTTCCATGTATTTATTGATAGGTAATGGTAAAATATTTAATAAAACATTCAGTGTTTTCATGTTTGTTTACTGTTTTCTTCAGAAGATCCAGACTCTCACATAGGTTTCCAGGTGCTCTTGGACCTTGTGAACATGATTCTCTATGTTTTGAATGGCAAAGATCCTTCGGCTCTTGAGGACTCCATCAGAACAACAGTGAACAGTAAAACTTCTTAAAGCTAGAACTTATATATAAGGGTTACATTTTCTGAGGAGACACAAACAAACAAACAAAGGTCATTTAACATTTCCACTTTTATTGCCCAAAAAATGTATTTAATATTGGTGCCAATGAAATAAAAATGGGGGACAGACGTAGAATATGTTCAGTGGGTTATACTGTCAGATCACGTCTAATATCCAGTGCATGTTTTTTTGAGTTTTTGTCCTCTTGTTTTGTTGGCTGAAAGATTGACACAAAGTGCACAACAGAAACCGATTGACTGGACAGTGTGTCCCTCACAGCAAGGTGTGATGATCTGCAGCTGAGTGCCCACTTGAGCCTCTGGGGGGGACTCCTTCCTAGTTTATTGTTTCATTCATGTTTTACCCTGGACTGATTATGGTTTATTTGTTGCACCTGTTGTAGATTGAGCGTCCCTGGTTTAAGCCTGAGTTTTCCCTTTGTTCGGGGCTAAGTATTGTAAGTGTCTGGCTGCTTCAAGCATTTCCCTGGTTTCTTGTTTCCGAGTGTTTTATAGTTTCATGGTTCCTGGACTCCCTGCCTGTATCTGGTCTTCCCGTTAGCCTTATTCCTGCATTGTATTATTGCTGATCTGGACTGCTTACCTGGTTTTGACCCCTGCATGTTTCCCTGTACCTGTCTCTGGATTCTCCTCTTAAAGCCTGCGTTTGGATCACCTATGTCCATGTTCCTTGTGCAGTTTCATGACAGAATACTGAGCCACCACTGATTCAGTGGCTGAGAGGAACACGGACCTCGTAAAGGATCCCACAGCACAGATCGTAAGCCTCCGCCAAGGAAAACGTCCTCTCAAGGTTTTTGTGATGGATTTTTTGAAGCTCTCTCGTCAGTCCTACTTGGATGATTTTTGTTTAATGTTATTCTTTCGGGGAGGACTGTCTGAACCGCTCGGCTCTGCTATACCGTTTCCGAGGACGGTTCCTGGACTCTTTCCCAATATATTGATCTGACCCTTTCCATGAGCAGTTCGCTTTTTACTGTGGATTTTTTGGAACTTTTTCTTCACAGAGGACCCGACGATTTGCCATTTTACAAGGTACCCACTGAATCCACGCATCTAGAGTCTCCCGGTGAACCAGCGCTTCACACGTGCTCCGCCGAGTTTGCGCTACATGAAAGCCCAGTTGAACCAGCGCTACGTAAAGGCTCCTCCGAAACCACGCAACATGTGAATCCCATCGTTCTAACACTTCACGTGAGCTCTGTTGCATTCCTGCCTCAAGAGTTTCTACTGAGTCTGAGCGCATGCCAGCCGAGTCAAGTGAGTCAAGTGCCGAATCAAGTGAGTCAAGTGCGTCCAGGTCCGAATCAAGCCTAGTGAGTGAATCATCCAGTCAATTGAGTGAATCATCCAGTCAAGTGAGTGAATCATCCGGCCAAGTGAGTGAATCAAGTCAAGTGAGACGCCGCAGGAGGAGAAGGAGGACTTGTTCGGTTCGCCAGGCTCTGTTGAGCGTACCTAGATGCCTTGCCCTGCCGGCCCCGCCTCTGCACCTCACACAGCCGGCCCGCCTCTGCGCCTCGCCTTACCTGTGCCTCTCATGCTTCGGGAGCCTTTTCCAGTGGCGGTTTCCAGCCCGGAAGCTTTAACTTTAAATTTTCCCAAGAACTTTTTTTTGGGGGGGGGCAGTAGGTACCCTAAGAGGGCCATAGAGGTGGCATCTACGTGGACCTTTGCACTTCCACCGACACCTGAGAGGGTCATGGAGGTGGCGTCCACATGGACCTTTGCACGACCACCTTCGCCTGAGCTTTCCATGTCACTGATCCTCCCCAACCCTGTGCTCCCTACGTCTTGGTCCCCTGTTAAGTGTACTCTGCCCTGGTCCTGTGTTATGTGTGCTCCATCCAGTTCCACTGTCACTTATGCTCCAGCCTGTCTTCCTGCCAAGCATGCTCCGCCCTGGCTACTTGCAGAGCGTGCCTCCCCGTGGTCTCGTGCCGCGCTCTTGTCTCCAGGCCTCCTGCCTCTCCATGGGCCTGGCCCTCCATCCAATCCCCTGTCGACCTCCCTCCGGAGCTCTTAGGAGCGTCTGGAAGCAGCTCCTTAGAAGGGGGGTTATGTGACGATCTGCGGCTGAAGTAATAATAATAATAATTCATTGCATTTATATAGCGCCTTTTTGGACACTCAAAGCGCTTCACATAGAGGGGGGAGTCTCCTCAACCACCACCAATGTGCAGCATCCACCTGGATGATGCGACAGCAGCCATATTGAGCCAGAACGCCCACCACACACCAGCTTACGTGTGGAGAGGAGACAGTGATGAAGCCAATCAGTGTATGGGGATGATTAGGAGGCCATGATAGACAGAGGCCACTGGGCAAATTTGGCCAGGATGCCGGCGTTACACCCCTACTCTTTCGAAAGACATCCTGGGATTTTTTTTTTGTGACCACAGAGAGTCAGGACCTCGGTTTAACATCACATCCAAAGGACGGTGCTCTTTTGACAGTATAGTGTCCCCATCACTATACTGGGGCATTAGGACCCACACAGACCACAGGGTGAGCAACCCCTGCTGGCCTCACTAACACCTCTTCCAGCAGCAACCTGGTTTTCTCAGAAGGTCTCCCATCCAGGTACTAGCCAGGCTCAGCCCTGCTTAGCTTCAGTGGGCAACCAGTCTTGGGTACAGGGTGATATGGCTGCTAAATAAGTTTCCGCTTGAGCCTCTGGGGGGGACTCCTTCCTAGTTTATTGTTTCATTCATGTTTTACCCTGGACTGATTATGGTTTATTTGTTGCATCTGTTGTAGATTGAGCGTCTCTGAATTAAGCCTGAGTTTTCCCTTTGTTCAGGGCTCAGTACTGTAAGTGTCTGACTGCTTCGAGCGTTTTCCTGGTTTCTTGTTTCTGAGTGTTTTATAGTTTCACGGTTCCTGGACTCCCTGCCTGTATCTGGTCTTCCCGTTTGCCTTATCCCTGCATTGCATTATTGCTGATCTGGACTGCTTAGCTGGTTTTGACCCCTGCATGTTTCCCTGTACCTGTCTCTGGATTTTAAATTAAAATAGTATGAAAAACAAACAATTAAGCAGCGAAAATTGAAATTTTTTGGCAATATGCAAAAATATCTCCCCTGTGTCTGAGGTTTTACTTTGTACAATAAATTAAAATCTGGATTGATTCAAACCCCTGCACATAGTTGGTCAGAACTGTGTAAAGACTCCAGAATCTCTTTTAGTGAGTTTACCGATGATAAGTCCAATGCAAATGTTTGGTTTTTATATGCACACACACTTTTTTTTTTTAGTAAGCTCAGAATGCTGCCAACAAACATGAGATGAAGGTGACTAATCTGGAAAAATAGAATTATATGTTGTCAGATAAGAATAACTCAGTTTTGTTGTCCTCTTTTTACAGACCTCGCTGGAGACAAAAGTCAGCTGATTTTTCAACAGGGGAAACTGGATCTCACTGATAAAGAAGCTGCAAACCTGTACATGAAGAATTTCACCATGGATGTATGCCACAATTTGAGTGTTCGGTTCAATTTCCGTAGGTGGAACTGATGCATACAATATATACTTCACTTTTGATTTTCAAGCCAGATTAATAAATGAACCACTTTACCCAAAAAAACATTTTCATCTTTTAAATAGCCGTAACTCAGCTTCCAGTTTAAGCCAGTGTGATTTAATGGCTAAAGCCTTAACTTTCTCATACGTGGACCATAGAGTGGTAATTCTAGGTCATTTATCTCGAGAACTACTAAACACATTTGTAGTGAAGAGAAAAAACTTGCATTTGTTCTCTTTTATTGAACATTTTTAGTTTATAGAGTGAGGGCTACTTATTAGTTTCATTGCATCAGCATAAGTTTCGTTTATTAGTTTATAATGACGTGGACAGTCCCTTTTGATAAAAAGAGCAGCTTTAGCCTCTACGGCTAATTTCCAGCTGTAGTACCCAGCCAGTTGTCAAAAGACATACATCAATAAAATACATTACAATTATATTTACAGCAGGACTTCTCAAGAGGGGACAGACATACTAAACATGTAACACACAATTCAAACAAATAGACAAGCAGACACAGATTGCAAAGGCATAACAACAATTCATGCAATTAAACAATACAACACAAACAATATTCAGGACACATTGAAGCGCATACTGGACATAACATTGAGGCTGGCAGCAGAAACTACGATCATGTCATATCAAATACACAACACATCTGTCAAATTAATATGTGCAGCAGTATTTGTCAGACAGATGTATAGTAAAGGTGGAATATATGTTTATCTTTGATTGTAGTGGGCAGTGAATTCCAGTTTTGTATTGCTTTAACAGAAAATGATAGTTTACCAAATGTGCTTTTCCTAAATGGGATTAGAAGATCACCTTGTGTGGTGCTTCTGGTAATTTGACTGCTATTATAGCGTTGGTGTCACAGTGTCTGGTTGTGTTTCCCTTGATTGTCACTAGAGGTCCTCTTCCTCACTGTGTCTTTCACATTTGACTTCATTTCCCAGCATTCTGTCTGTCACTCTTCAGTTCATTGCACTCAGCCGTTTGCCATCACCTTGTTAGATTGTGTGTATAAATACCCTGTCTGTTTTAGTGTTGGTTATGGAGTCCTTGGTTTGTGTCACCACACTTCTGATGTCTGTTCTGGCCGGTTCTTGTTTTTGTTTTGTTCTTGGATTGATTATTTGGATTTTGACCCCCTACCTGGATGACTATGAGTTTGGATTGCACTTTTATTAAAACTACCGCTCTTGGATTTTCTGTCTTCTGTGTGTGTTTCGTGACAGTTGGATTATGAATGAAAAAGGAGCAGTAGTTAGCCTGGATGCCAGCCCGAACCCCGCCCACAACGTTTTTTGGTCGGGAAGTTTGGTCTGGACTCGATCCATTGAGGAGTAATTATGATCAGTCAAACAACGATTGGGCCAATCAAATTGCCAGGGCGGGCTTTATACGATGATGGACAGTCATGTTATCAAAGAGCGCTTAAACTGGTTTCCCTCAAAGATGAATGCAGCTGGAGAATTGAGATGTGTAGATTCCGCTATTGCGGCTGTTGTAAAATGAATCGACAAGACAGCGCATTAATTTTAATAGACAGAGAACTGCAATCAAGGCATTTGTCGATCGGAAAGATATTTTTTGCCGTCCTTCCTACATGATTCGGGAAAAGTGTAACTTATCAGCTTGCTCCGATGGTCGCTAAGAAGATGGGACGTAATGAAAAGCTTGTGGTCGTTGTGGTTTCTCCTTTGGTAAAAGAGTACCAAGTAAAAGAACTAGCAACACTTGTTATTTAACTTCTAAAATAAGTAAGTTCTGTTGACAACTGTGAAATGCAAAGTAGTTGCCTTACTGCGTTGCTCTGATTGGTTGAAGGTCTACCGACTATCCAAATGAGTGCAGAGTTTTTTTTTGTTTTTTTTTCCCTGGTTCGGTTAAGACACGCCTCATAATCAAAGCCCTATGAAGCAGTTTCAGACTCATACTCGAAGCAGGAGTGGTATTATGGATAATTTTGTAGACCAAACAGATGTTTTTGTATTTCATTACATCTTCCCAGTTTAGCAGTTTATGACTTTTAAGGATTATAGACTGGTGGGAACTGTTTATGTATTTTTTGTTGTTGTTGTTGTTGTTTTTGTGGTTGTTAGTGTTGAAAGTTGTTAAAAGGGATGATTTTGTAACATAAATGTGTGAAGCACTGTTGCGATGTGCGAAGGCAGAAAAAAAAACCACCAAAAAACGTCACTTAAAGTTCTAGACGTTTATTCATCAGGAATGAATGATGAGGTAAACCACACAAGGAAAAACAGGAATAATACAAAATCAGGAAAAAGAAAAGGAGTGTTGTCAAATCATTGAAATAATCGAAACATAAAAATAATATCTAATTTATAGCCGTCCCTCTAAACTGGCTAACAAAGAAAAATGTAAAAATAAAACTGAATTCTTCAGCGGATGCACCGCCTTAACTAAACTATACTATCTAAGAACAAAAATACAATAATGATAAAACACTCCACGCCTTATTAACAAAGATAACTCTACCTCCCGTTGATGTTAAATGTGTCCTCCACAGTCAGTAAGAGTTAACAAAACTTTGATCTAATGATTAACAGCCCGCTCGTTCACATGTAGCCTAACGGTGTGTGTCCACTAGCACGGTGCGAGCGGAGCAGGCGAGCATTTTCAATTCATTCCAATGGAAGTCGAGCTTCACACTCGCGTAGTGCATTTTGGGATTGACAGCGGACCGGTGAAAGCGTTGAGAGCGTCAAAAGGTTGAGCAGTTCTCGACTTTATGCAAATATCAAGCGAAAAATGCGGTCGGCAGCCAATTGATGTGCAGTTTGGGATGTGACGTCTGTTTTGAGATTTAAAAAATATGCAAATTGTGCCGGAGTTATGCTGGATTTAGTGCGTAAATAATTTTGTTTACAAATTAGACGCTTTGCAGCTGTTATAGGCTCCGATATGTTAAATAATTTTGGATGTGTTAATTCATTGTGATTATACTGGCTGGGTTTGTAAAGGTTTATTAAATTGATGGGATATCTTTGCTTGGGGCATTTATGTAAACAAAGCTTGTCTATTTCCGAATGTAATTGCGTGCATCTCTGATGATTATACTGTGTGTATATGTTGAAAAAAACAGATTAACACGATCGCGACATAAGCAAGCTGAGATCTGGTAGAAAGTTCGCTGAGATCTTGCAGAGACCACCAGGATTTCGCAAGGATCTCTCTTCATTCTTCATGAATGAGCCACGTGTCACACAAATACACGTGGAACGTAACACTGGTGTAAGCTATGTCCTGTTGTTGGGCCTAGAGCCTGTAATCAAGTTTATATATTTATTAGGCTTCTGGTACGAAACTTTGAGAGTTTTTTTTATAAACAGTTGCTAATGGCTTTAATGATAAACTGTTAGTTTGACCCCAGCTTGTCAGACAGTATGTTAGATGTGACTCAATCATTGTATTTATGAATAATTTGGCAGCATTAAAAGTGCATTTCTAATATGTCTAAAATTAGCTAAACTGAACTTGACCCTATTGCACACGTTCTTAATCTGTTTTAAAAGAAAGATTAGAATCAATAATAAACAGTCAGACATGCATACAAACAAACCAACTGGTATGTATGTCTGACTGTTAAATAAAAAATTTAAAAAAAAAAGAATCAATAAAATTTAGCCTCTCCTCAAATTGTGGCCCAAGACTAATGTTAAATAAGGATTGTTGTGGTGAGCTATGAAAACAAGAGTGTGAGGAATACAGGTAAAGAGAGAATACATATTTTCTTTCTTGGTGCCTTACATGTTTATCAGTAAAAAAATTATCGGACTGATTAAAAACGTGAATCTGAATAATTCAACAAAAGAACTAGTTTGAGTCATTTGTTCATGAATCGGACCGTACGGTCACGCTGTACATTTGTTTTGTGTTCAGTCCACGAGGAGTCACCTACAGGGTTGATTTATGAAACACTCGTGTCATGTCTGAAATATGTAAATATAGTGATGCTTTTTGACATTCTTAAAATGTTTTTCCTATGGCATGGTGATATCCCCGTTTTGAAAAACATTGCTGTAAACAAATCGGTAACACTTTATAATAACTAATCATTAGTTAAGAAAACAGTTAAATCATTATTTATAAAGCATTAATATACATTAATAAGCAGTTTATAAATAAAGCTATAATGCCTTCTTGATTTAAAAGCATCTCTTTAGTGCGTTTAATAATTTTATTTTCATCCTTTATTAATGATCAACTTATCATTTCTAAATGAACAATGGCATTTTTATAAACTAGTTATTTAAGAATTTTCAGTGGTTCATAAGATTACTTAGAACATGTAAGTAAATGATTAATACACTATTTAAATGTGCATTCATACATCTTATTATTCAGACAGTATGTTAATAAATGCTTTATTAACATGTATTTATTTTGTAATTCAGGGTTAATTCGGGTAGTTATAAAGCATTTAGTAGTGGTCAGTTATCTATGTGTGTGAGCTCATCTAAAGTGAGGACTATGCCTTGTAAAGCATTTATATAGGAGATTTAAAGGCTGTTAAATATTGCTATGTTCTGTATCACTGTGTTGTGTTCGTTACATTTTACTGTTTAGAAGATTGATGTGCCTTTAAATCTCATTTATAAATGCTTTACAATAGTCCTCACTTTAGATGAGCTCACAAACATAGTTAACTGACCACTACTAAATGCTTTATAACTACCTGTATTTACTCAACCCGATCACACTAATTGCGTCTTTATAGCATGCATGTGTATTGTGTATTGGGTAGGTTAAATAGTGGTGATCTTATGAATGAATGACAACTCTTAAATAACTGGTTTGTAAATAATGCTATACTTTATTTAGAAATTATTAATTAATCATTAACAAAGGATGAAAATACAATTATTAAACGCATGCTTATAAATCAAGAAAAAAAGCATTCATAGCTGTATTTATCAACTGCTTATTATTGTCTAGTAATGCTTTATAAATGATGAATGAACTGTTTACTCATGCTTAACAAATATTTAATAGCGTTTCGTTATAAAGTGTTACCAACAAATCTTGAATTTCCAAGAACTTTTTATTTCCTTTACAAAAGCGTCTATGCACTAGTTCTTTAAAAGAGTAGTTCACTTTAAAAAGACTTTTGGTGATAATTTACTCACCCCCGTGTCATCCAATATGTCCATGTCTTTCTTTCTTCATTCGAAAAGAAATTAAGGTTTTTGATGAAAATTCAACGAACAAAATGAACGAAGTGACTCGAAAAAAGATTAGTTCATTTTGATGAACACGTTCGAACAGGAGAGTCACGAACGCGCATCCCAGTAAGGCGAGCATTTGTGCTTATTAAACGTAGTTTTTTATTTATTTTTGAAATGAGCGATCGTTTCGCTAGACAAGACCCTTTTTCATCGTCTGGTGTCGTTTAAAGCCCTTTGAACAGTTTGCAGTTTTCACTGAAACTCTCATTTGGACCTTAAACCGTTTGGTACCCAATGAAGTCCATTATATGGAGAAAAATCCTGGAATGTTTTCATCAAAAACCTTGATTTATTTTCGACAGAAGAAAGAAAGACGTGAATATCTTGGACGACAAGGGGGTGAGTAAATTATCAGCAAAAGAAAGTTTTTTTAAAAGTGAACTACTCCTTTATAGCTAGAAAAATAATTAAACACTGATCTGAAGAAAGCAAAACTTCAAGAACTTCTTGAATCTCCAAAGTACGTCAAGAAAGTCACAAAGACAGTCCTAAGAACCATTTAAGGAACCAAAGAAAAAAACATTGAAGAAACTTTATTTTAAAGAGTGTATTTGTTGTACAGGTCTTACCGTCAACATTTATAAATGCATGACTCAGTGGATTTGGGGCAGGAAATATGACTTTCTCCACAACATGACAGGTGAGAAGAGACTTGCTGATAACTGGCAATTCAATGTGAATAATAAACATGACTCATTTGTGATCTCTCACTCATAAAGTGTCAAATGAAGCAGTGCCCGCCGCTCTACTGGAAAGTAAGACGAGAGACTATGAAGATGCGGGACTGTTGCTCAACTCGCCCTACTTCTCAGTGCTGAGAAAAGAGAGAAACACTGACCTCATCATTTCCCTGGATTTCAGTCATGGTGATCCTTTCATGGTATTATTTATATATATATATATATATATATATATATATATATATATATACAGTATTTCTCTCTAATATAATAATGCACACATACTCTCATGTAAATTCAATCATCATTCTCTCACCCTCATGTTCCAAACCCGTATGACTTTATGCACAAAAGAAGATTTTTATTTTATTTTTTTAAGAATCTTGCAGACAAAATTACCATCAGGGGTCACACTAACCTAAAATGCTTTATATAATTTTAACTAGGGAAAAAAAAAAGAGAAAGAAAACCAATTTAAAAGTTTGAATCTCGCCATCTTTATGTGGTATATACAAAAATAATCTAATGGAGAGTTATCTGTTAGCATTCCCATTCATCTGAGTGTCAGATACAGATTGTTACGCCTGCCGCAACACACATGAACACCTGAAAGTACTTCCACTTGTAATAAAGTGATTTGCAATGCTTTTCCACTGCAGACAGTGACGGAAGCTGCCAAGATGTGCAGGAAACGAAACATCCCTTTCCCTGAGGTCAACATTCCCGATGGACACTCAGAGAAACCGAAGGACTTCTATGTGTTCAAAGGCAAAAACGTTCCAACCGTGATTCACATCCCTCTCTTTAACGTGGTCAACTGTGGAGGCAAGTTAAAATCGTACAATGAACCTGAATAAAATCTGACTTATCAACTGTGTTCTGATTTAAGTGTGTTATTGTTTCTTCAGGTAAAATTGAGGACTGGAGGAAGAGATATCGCACGCTTCAAAATCCTTTCAGTGCTAAGATGATCACTGATCTAATGGAGGTTGCTGGAAAAAACATCTTAAACAATAAAGCAAAAGTGGTGGAAGAGATTAATGCGATCGTTGGGCAAAAAAGATCCAGGCGCTAACAAGATCAAATTTAACAGGCAAATCAATACACAACTAATAACAAACTAAATACAGACTAAATTGAACATAGATGATTTAACAATAAATTGTGTTTCATTTCTTTTTCTCTCTTTAATAATCACTTAAAATTGATAGGCATTAATGCTTTGTTTGTTTGCCCATAAAATCTTTAAGATATTAGGATAAACTTATTTGGCTTGCTGTCCACTGGAGAGGGGCTCGATGAAGCCGCTTCAACTCGAGCTCTTATACACCCCCAGTGGTGAAATGTACGACCTGAAGATTAAAGGGCGAGGAACCTAAGATGAAGGTGGAGTTTAGGGAGGTGGAGGGATACTGGAACAGCTGATGCTAGGGATTGGTAAGCGGCTGCTTATATACTCAGGCTGTTGATTGAAAGATTAGATTGGCTCACTCCTCCCTAATTTATGTTTAGGAGCTTCATTTATTACTTTTTGTGCAAAATGTGATTTGTGTGACATAATAAGATAATCAGATGTTGGTAAAGTTTGTGCTTCACTTCTGTTTAATGTTGAACATGTTTCAATCTGTTTGAAAGATCATGATTGACCTCTATTAACAGCTGATCATTAATAAAACTAATCATTAACTAATTATTAAGAAAATAAGCACAATATCATATTAGCTACTTTGACAAAAAAATTATCCTTGTCAGTTATTGTTTCTGTTCCAATACATTAATAAAGTGCTCTTGAAAAATAAGGTTTTGTCCTGGTCATTTGATATCATAGGGCAAACAGCACAAGTGCTCAACTACTAAACTGATAGTTGTGGTCCTGGATGCTGATTGTTCCAGATCTCCAGTCATTTTAAAACACATTAGCTACTATAATAAATGAATAACGCTTTATCACCTAATGATTTTAGACACATTTGAAATGGGTGGACAATTAGAAATGTCTGACATAGGCCTAAACAGAGTTCAGTGCTAGAATGGCTGTTTACAGTTATTTACTTTACTGTAAAAAAGTGTAATTTTACAGGTAATAGTCTGAATTTTTACCGTTTTGTCATTATACAGTTAAATGCCTGTTATTATACAGATATTAGAAGTAATTTAAAAGTCCACTTTTCATTTTACAGATAATTGCTTGTATTTTGGTTTTACATCAATTTTGTTATTTAAAAGAAAACTCATTTTAAAGAGTTATGTGTAATTTTACATAAAATATTAAGTAATATTTTACAGATTCTTTCTGTAAAATTAGAAAACAAAGAAAATAAGTATTGTACTGCTGTTGTACTGTAATGTGTGTTGTACTGCGATACTACTGTTGTACTCGGAGGCTGGGGAGAACTACTTCAGGTGGTACAGAGAGTGTGGGCATGTTGTGAACACGCAAGAGAGGAGTGGCATATCTCTGAATGCCTTCTACATTTACTCTTGTAGCCTTTACTTCCAGAAGATCCATAGCTTGGTGGTCTCTCAAACCTCTTTTCCACCAAAGCATTTTGAGAGCCGGTTCGGAGCCGGTGTCTGCGCGCGAACTGGTTCTTTGTGTTTCGACAGCCAAAGAACCGGTTCTCGGCCAGGAAAACTGGTTCCAAGCGGCACCAACTCTTTGCTGGACTAGAACCATTCTTGCCACGTCATGCTTACATCGGGGGCTGGGGCGGGTTTAGATGTGTTCTAAACATCTTTTCTGACCATAATAAAGGATCGCAAAGCCAAGAGAAACATTTGCAGAAACACGATGGAGTCCGCCTTTGTAATTGTTATGCTTGAAGTTAACGCAAGCGTTTCTATTTTTGTAAATTTTTTTATTGAAGACATTATAAGTAAAGAAGAAAACAGTCACAATATAGAACAAATAAATGGAAAGAAAAAAAGACACAAGACAGGGGTACATAACTTATCAGAAAAGACTACATATCAAACGAAAAGATTAAAAGACTTACATATTTCAATTGTTTTTAAAGCTTTCTTGGTACACGAGTTAGAGATAATCCGAAAGTAATTTTGTATTTGCAAGCGTTTCTAGCTAAGACGTATGGCAAGTTGAACCAACTCCGAACCAACTTTGAACCAGCACCAGTTCCGAACCAGTTCTTTTTTAGGTGGAAAAGGGGTATCAGAGACCGTGTGATCAGCTTCTCACTTCTGTATGGCAGAACATCAAGATGCCACAGCTTCTCTACGTGACTGAAAAGCTCTGTAGAAGGTGAGATAGTAGACAAGAAAAGACATTGTTGGGGCTGAGTGTTCTGACAGCGAGAGGGGGCAGGTCCCTGTAAAGTCCAACCCAACCTGGAAACGCACGGGCTGGATGGGAGTAACCAGGTGGGGACAGTCAGAGCCAATCAGTAGGGGTGGCTGGGCATTTGTGAATGGCTGCAGTGGTAACTTCCTCAGATGTCTGTACTTCCTTTGAAGACCTTCCACCTGGTATGAATGCTCAGCCAGTCCTAAATCGTCTGCTGTAAAAGCCTTCGCAATTGTAAAGGTCTTCAACGGTTGGCTCACTGTTGAGACTTTAAATGTCACTGATTCTCCGAGTAGTGTTCTCAAGTCCTTGTCTCACAGTTCGCAGTGAGAGACTCTCTGGAGTCCCCTTTAACTTAAGCCTCTGGGCAGCCTCTTGGAGCAGGATTGTCCTCTCAGATCCGTCGTCGAGTATGGCAAATGTCTCTAGTGTGTGCTCACCATTTCACAGTAGGACCTTACTGATCTTCAGGAGAACCTGACTGCATTCTGCTCTCCGGTCTAGATAAAGAACATCTGCAGAAGATTTATTCTCCAGCTCATAATCTGTCGGGGTTACTGGTCTGGATGCAGCCACACACAGATTCACAACATGCAAGGCCTCAAGATGCTTTCCTTTGCATGCCTTACACTGTACTTTAAGTCGGCATTGAGCAACTTGGTGGCGCCGCCCACATCGCCAGCAGCGGTTATTGGACTTAATCCAGTGGGTCTTTTGCTCCTTTGTCAGAAACTTGAAATTAACACACTGATCTAGAAAATGCAGAGTATTGCAGCAGTAGGGGCAGTATGATTTGGGCTTGTCTTGAGTATCCGGAGTTAAATGGGTTTCAACTAGAGTCTCTTTCAATGCACCATCTCGTGTCGCGTCAAGCAGGACTGTTGTAGTCCTCTTAACAGTTCTTTTATCTCTCCTTGTACTGATTCCATCTCTTTGAACATCCTCTCCTCTCCTCGCCACATGAGATCCACACTGTAGCTCTGCACGGCCGTCCCCCCCAAGCTGTTCCAGCATGCCAACCAATGCTCGAACTCTGAGTGCAAACTTCCTGAAGCCTTCCGTGTCGCTGGAATGGATATTGGGCTCATCCATCAGCTCTGCTATTCTTTGCAGTGACAAGTGATGAGGCTGACCATATTGCTTGATGAGTGAAGTCATTGTGTCTGTGTCAGCAATCAGAAGAGCTTCTTCAAATCTGAGTTGGTCGCATAACACCTGATACTTAAATCTCTCTGTTGCGTCAGCTGGAAGAATGTTGTCCAAAGCTAATCTTAATTGAGCAAACTGCCTGGGGTCAGCCCGGGTAAACTCTGGAATTGATGGCTTTGGGCCATCAAAGCCCAAAGTAAATTTTCTCCCTCGTGGCTATAGGTTGAGTGGGAGTAGACGCACACTCTGGAAACAGGATGTTGCCCTCTAAGTGTTGTACCAAGAGTTGGTGTTGCTGAGGCAGGCTGCGGCACATGGCTCTGGGTGTCTGTACCAGTGGTCACTGCGGCTGCGGGCTGTAGAACTCGTAACTCCTGCAGGCACTGGCTAAGCTCTTGAACAATACCTGGTGATTGCGAGGGTGGAACGAACTGCACGTGCGGCGAATCAGGATGGTGTCTGGGAAGGGAGACTGGCGGTGGTGGCCACTCCTCCTGCTGTTCTGCACTTCCTTGTGCGCCAGGTAGGGTATCCTGATGCAGAGAGGTCTGAGTGGGCGGATGTGTGGAGAGCCATGAGTCACCGGCGGAAATACTTCCTGGCGGTGCAGGCTGCAAACTTGTAGAAGCCAATTTTGCAGTGCCATGATCCATCCGTCTCCACATATCTGTAAACATCATCTGAAGACGCCTGTTCTCTACCTGCAGCTGTTGCACAATGTTTATAAACTCGTGGGGAGCACTGGATAACAGTGATGGAAGTTCTAATATAACCAGGAGATGTTCCACTTATCTGCTCTGGGGGTTGCTGGGGGGCGTATCCCGGCATATCCCTCTCTGGCCCTGTCCTGCTCCGGTGGGGCAGGTGGCAGTGCGTATCCCTCATAATCGCTCATCCATCCTGGCAGTCGCACTGTTCTCCGTGGATGGGCACCACCTATATGCGGATCAAAATCCATCTTCACTTCGTAATCATCAAGTCCCGGGTTTCAGCACCAAATTTGTTCTGAAGACTTGCTTACTACTGTGGTTCAATAGTGGTGGTGTGATCGTGGAGTGTGCATCGGTTAGAATCAAAAAGGAATAGGCTGGATTAGCCTTTATGAGTTTTTATTCTTGGATGGGAGAGTATAGAATGAATAGTTAGATATATGTGTGGTTTTGTAACAAAACAGACAATTTAAGGAAATATTAATTACCATTTACATACAAATAATAAGAAATAGTAGTGTAAATATAACCTGAGGAATGAGAATTTAACCTGAAGAAGATAATAGGTAGAATTCACCATATATTCACTGTAATAATGCAGTTACATGCTATCACGGGGGAAAAGCCTTCACCACTATGCAGAACTACTGCCATTAGCCTACACATAAATAAACACTACTACACTACTAAATAGAGGTCGACCGATTAATCGGCCGATTTTTGGCATTTTTTAACATAATCGGCATCGGCCAACATCCCAGTATATCAAGCCGATTATTAGGCAGGCGCATCTGTGGGCAGCCTTGTGTTGTCGTGCTTGACGCGCGCTGCCGCTATAGTCATTTTACAGCCGAGTGAGCAGCAGACCTCATCCAGTGCCCAAGGAGCTAACGGCAATGATTCAGTTCGTATAACTCCCTTATATTTAATTAAAAACTTTTGATATGTTACTGCCAACGTCGAGAAAAAACCTGAATAAGCGACAAGACATTCGGCTAAGTTACTTTGGATCGTAATTGAAGTTGCGTTATCACAGAAGAGTTGCTATCATGTCACAATAAATAAGCAATAATTTTGCAATTACAGAGTGAATCTGAGACTTTTATTTGTTCTGTTTGTGTGTCTTATATTTGAGAGGGTTGCCACTCAATGCAGAGAAATAAGTAATAAAAAAAGAGACCAACAGGCTAGTGACAGGCTGGCTTTGCTTTGCGGGTAGCTACAGACAGACCCGGTGCTAATACAGCACTGGAACCTTAACCACCGTTATCTTTCGCAATGAATATAATAACAAACGGATTTCTGTGCTTCAGTTTGGTGCTACTGTTATGCCAGTGCTTCTCTCGGATGCTCAGAAAACGGACGTTAGAATAACAGAAACATCGCTTTACCTTACCGTTAGCAGTGTTGGGAAAGTTCGCTTTCTACATGAACTAGTTCAAAGTTCAGTTCACACATTTTAAAATTAACTAGTTCATTCATAGTTCTTTTTTCCATATGTTGCGAGCTTTATTATTATTATTATTATTGCCACAGCCCATATACAAACACAGACAACAATTATTTTATCGATGGGCAAAGTTTGCACATTAATGTAAGATTTTAGATACTGGTGGCTGGTGTTGCCAGATTGGGTGTTTTTTTCGCTACATATTAAGGCCTGTTTACATGTGTTTTAGCTGGGTTTTCGCCTGGAGGGCTCTATAGAAATCTGGCACCCTATTGCAGAGAGAGCGCGCGTTCACAGACACCAGAATGAACTAACGTTCATCAGCCAGTAATACAGTACGTTCCGTTCACGTTCGCCCAAAATATGAACGTGTTCATGAACTATCATTCACAATGCACGTTGTGGTGCAATTAAAGATTTTATAAAATATAATTTTCCCATCTGGTGGTTGTTTTTGTCGTTCAACAGCAATTTACTAGTGAAATACCTTATTGTTAGAAGTTAAATTAAATAAAGTATAATATATCTTATATATAAAAAATAAAATCAAAGTTTTTTTCTCCTTTTTTGTGATAATTAGGTTATGTCCATTTGTCTTTTTCCATCAACAAACAAAACAAACCAAAAATAAATCTTTCAGGACATGTTTCAGGAAATAATGTACTTTTTGAGAGGATAAAATGTTTTTGTTGAGAAAGTTTGTCTATGTTAAGTAATTATCATTTCTTTTACATGTTATCTTTCAAATTGAGGTTAAAAACCAAGCAAATATCGGCCAAAATAAATCGGCAGCATTAATCGGCCATCGGCCAACCCGGATCGGTAAAAGATCGGTATCGTATCGGCATCGGCGTGAAAAAAAACATATCGGTCGACCGCTACAGTACAGGTGACTGCACTGTCATAATACAATGATATCAACCTTCTAAACGTAAAATAGAAAGAGTATTACATGCGCAGGAAAAACCTAACTTGTCTTAACATCTTAGCTCAAGTGCTAACAATGATGAATATGTCAAAAATAACGTCAAACATACTCTAGTAACACTCTTAAACACTTTAACATTACAGACATTGCACAGCTAAAGACCCACTTGTCTGACACAGTGAAGAAAGGGAAGAGAAAAACCGAGGGAACATGCAACTATCACTGATGCTCAGAGATGACTAAATAAACACAGAAGCTTTCCTTATACAAAAAACGGATGCGCCCCCTAGTGGTCGGCATGAGATCTGCACGCAAACTATAAGATACTGGATATGAACAGTCTTGTCTTTTCAACAATAATGTAATGCAGACTCAGACTCTCATAACTAAAAAGATGTTTGAGCCCTCTTTATTGTCCTGGTACTATAATCATAATATATAATAATAATAATAAACTATAATCAGTCCAGGGTAAAACATGAATGAAACAATAAACAAGGAAGGAGTGCCCCCCAGAGGCTTAAGCTGGCACTCCAGCCGCAGATAGTCACAGTAATTAACAGTATATTTTTTCGAAACGAGAGGATACTTTGTAGATTTACAGAATGGATTTAGGAATGGAATATCTACAATGGAGTCAGTTGTAGTTTTAGATCAAGATATTAAAAGGGCATTTAACAATAAGGAAATGGCAGTGGGTGTATTTCTGGATATTGAGAGGGCTTATGATTCTTTGTGGTAGGAGGGATTGACGATTAAAATTTTTGACTTGGGAGTTAGGGGACGAATGAATGTTTAATTGGATAAAGGATTTTAATGAAAAGAACAATTCAAGTTATGGTTGGTAGTGTTAGTTCTAAGACTGTGGCCATAGAGAATGTAATCCCACAGGGGAATGTAATTAGTCCAGTGTTATTTCATATAATGATCAACAATATATTTGATAAAGTAGAGAGAGGATTTGGGTTATCTTTATTTGCAGATGACGGGGCCATTTGGAAAAGGGTCTCCATTGGGTCTCCATTGGAGAAGGTAAAGGTTTTTACATTTTTAGGTGTTTCGTTTGAAGAGTGTATGACTTGTGCTGTGCATGGAGATAAAATTGTGCTGAAGTGTGAAAAAGTTTTGAATGTAATGAGAAGTCTGGCTGGGTGTGATTGCGGGGCTAAAAGGGAGACGATGCTGCTAATTTTTCAGGCCATGATTAGATCTGCTCTAGATTATGGTTTGCTTTGTGTATGGATCTGCTTCCAAAACTGTTCTAGCTAGGTTAGATGTGGTGCAGGCAAGGGCTTTGAGGCTTTGCTGTGGGGCCTTTAGAACTTCCCCAGTTCCTGCACTACTCATTGAAATGGGAGAAATGCCCTTATGGTTAAGACGTATTAAATTAGGGTTACAGTACTGGGTAAAACTTAGTGGGTGTAATCATCCCTTCCCAGCAAGGTGTCTGTTACAAGAGGTTGCTGGAGCTAATAGATATGATATATTTTTTGTCATAGTAAATCAGTGGGCAGGGAAGATGAGCATGGATCAGGGAGGTATTGTAGAGCACACAAGTTGTTTACCAATACCATATTGGGTGTTGCCTGAAATGAATATTGAGCTTGGTTTTCTACATGGAAAAGATAAGTGGGAAGTGGCACCAAAAATAGAGGAATCTCTTAATTCAATTAGTCGGAGCACAATGATTGTTTTTACAGATGGATCTCGAGATCCAGTTAGTGGGGCAGCTGGATTTGGGGTGTGTACAGTATGTGAAGCAGATAGGGTTGGAAATTGGTTATTTGAAGCTCTGTCCTCACTGCTGAATTAATGGCAATTTTATGGGCTCTATGGTGGATTTAGGATGTCAAACCTAGAGAAGTTATTATCTGCTCTGATTCTGTAGGTGCTCTAGAAAAAAATCTAAAGCTCCTCCTGACATTGTCAATGACATCTTGAATGTGGTTTTTAATAGGTTTATTTGCAACATCAGCACGCTGGGGTGAGGGGGAATGAACGCGTGGATAATATTGCAAAGGAGAGCTTAGGAAGAGAAGTAGATGTCCATGTATTATTAGGGAGAGAGGAATTAAGAGAGAAAATTAAAGAGGGATTAATAAAAGAATGGGAGAGAGGGTGGGGAAAGGAAATTAGGGGTAGACATTACTTTTTTATACAACCTGAAGTTAGGAAAAGATGCGACATGTAACGTTTTGTTCCATAGCGACGCAGTTAAAATGTGCAGATTGAGATTGGGGCATTGTGGGTTAAAGTATTCTTTGCACATTTTAGGGAAGCATGTTTCTGGCTTGTGTAGTTTGAGTCTCTTGAGACTGTAGGGCATGTTTTCCTGGAATGCAGAAATCCACAAGTTTCCTACGCCCCATGAGGCCTTGCGTTAAAAGTGGGCGCGACTTCCGGTTTGAAGTAAACAAAGCACGATTTGACATGCTTGACACTCGTTCATTCAACAGTTGACAGTCATTCAAGTTATAGCGATCCAAACTAGCTAACGATGTGGGAACACAACCTCAACGAAATTCAAAAGGGTGAAATAACAGTACCTTAACCCTCCGCAGTTGATTGGCAGTATTATAATAACATTATTAATAATCAATACTCATCAAGGCATGGTGACAGACAGTTGTGCGAGCTGACAAACAATTAAAATAAAAAATACACACTTAGTCATTGTGCTTTGGAGTTTATTCAAAATTATAAATGAATGTGCTACTTGAATACATTAACTGGCACATTTGGTATTCTGTCAACTCAGGCTTTGATCCTGAGTTTAGGTGCAACATCAGTAGCGAACAGCCAAACACATGCTGATAAAAGTTTATAGAATATTAAGAATTTAAACAAATGTACACAAGAAGATTCGTCGTCTTTTGGGAGGTGATGGAAACTACAGTCGTTGGCAGGATCAGAGACGGGCTCTGCAGGATCACTCTGATTTTGTTTTCAGCTTATGTTCAAAACAATCACGTTTAAGCCACTGAATTAGTTTAGTCCGGTTATACAACCGCGAACAGCACATGTTGCCCCTGAGCTCCGTAATGACATCTCTCATAAAGATTTGCGTCTTTAAATATTAAAATAATTCTCAGAAAAACAGCTAGCCTCTTCGCTAACTAACACACAAAATACCATTGGAATGCTACTTCCGCCGCCTCACCGGAAGTTTCACCCACTTTATTTTTTACAGGAGCGCCCCTCGGAAACTTGTGGATAGGGTAGAAAGAAATGTACTCTTTAGAGTCAGGACATGAAGTTAAGGCTTTTTCTGTTTTATCTTTGTTTGGACACTGTGACGAGCATAAACTGAATTCCAAGGCAGTTCTTCAATTCTTGCATGACACAGGATTGTATGTAAGAGTTCAAACTTTGACCTGTGGAGGGCAGTAATACCCTCAGCAGCGTCTACATTGCCGAAATCTTACAAGAAGAAGAAGAAGAACGTTTTGTGTCGCTCTGGTGAACATATCTGAGCGTTTTGGCTTTGTCTTCGATTACTCTTGGACTGTTTATTCTCTTCGTGATTCATTGCTGCCTGTCCTGGACGATGTAAATTATGTAAGTTTGCTGCCTGACTTTATGCCTGTTTTCAGATTACGAGTTCTTTTGTTTACTGTTGTGTTTGCTGGTGATTGACCCTGATATTACGACCAAGATTACAATAAAGCTGCAAATGAATCCTCCCTGAAGCCTCATTACAAGTGAAAGTGCATACCATGAAAGTCCTACCCGTTAAGCTTATGTATGCTTTTTTCTGCCAACAGTTTGATACTTGTATCATCGTGTGTACATTTTATTTTTATTTATTTTTTTATCTCCATTTCATTTTGGTGAATTGAGTTGGTGGCTTTTATTTTGATGTTAATGTATGGTTTTTTTTAGCCATATCTGTGACCTGTGATTGCAGTGACTGTTAGGGAGGACGGTAATTAATGTGTCTTTTCTCATGCATCCTTCAGGAGAAAGACCGTGAATCTGAATACTGTTCTCGCTGAGATGTACAACTCCAATTAAACGGTCTCTCTTTATTCATGAACATGAAGAAATCCTGAGTTCTTTGCATGCAGATATGTTGTAAAATTAAATCCATACATATGAGAGAGTGAAACAAACAACATAATGGCCCAATGACGTGGAATTTTGATGTCCAAACCCCTTTTATGAAGTCAAAATAAGAAAATCTTTTATAAAATGCACATATTAATCTGATAATCTGTTTATCAAATGATGTGAACATATATTGAGGGTATTACAAAGTGTAAGAATTATTAGACATTAGTCTTAAAATGTCATACCGGATAACTGTTCGGACCTTAGAGTGAAATACAAAAAAGCCAAACAAGCTGTAAAAAATCTAATAAAACCTAACATCTCTTCCACAGGCATTATTGTATGAGTCTTGAAAACAATATGAATATTACAAAGAATATGACTGATTGTTATGCTTTGGAGCATTCTGACCCAGAACTGGCTAACAGCAGTGTTCAGTAGATTAAATCATTTACTTGATTAATAATCGATCAATCAACAAATTAAACTCACTCATACTATCATACAATTTTAAAACATCATTTGAATTTGACAAATAATCAATTTTCTTGTGCTTAATAGTCAACGTAATGCTGGGAAAATTGTAAAATGAACTGCAGCAGTGCTAAACGTGCATCTCATAAAATTAAAACACTCAAACTATAACGTTAAATGTATGAATTAAACTCACTGAGACTGTCGACAGTTTCTTTTCCCTGAATCATTTTATTATCCATGTATGTGGTTACAGTCAAATCATATAAAACAAATCGTCCTGGTAGGGCTGGATGATAAAACGATAACGATAATTATCGCGATATAATTTTTCTCGATAAACCAATATCAAGAGGTCAATAAATGTTCGATAATGTTTATGCGCCAAAAGCGGAACGAAACTCATTTGAACCGTGCGCGCCACACGGAGCATTTATCCGCTCGGCTCAAAGTCCAAACAGCAGCAGTTTCAAACATAGAATATGTATATAAAGGCTAGATATGTCGTCCACGCTGCTGACCAATGATGGTCGACGTCTGCACCTGGCGGCCATCTTGTCACAGGTAGCTCGCTCACTCGTAACATTGTGTTAATGGTACATGTACTATTTAAATGACCATAACTTGCTCAATTTTCTACCGATTTTCTACACATCTAGCCTTTATATACATATCTATGGTTTCAAACGTTACTAGTTTTAAACGAATAGTTTCAAACGGTCGCTCACGAGATCCAGTGAGAAGCGCTTGAGTTCAGTGAAGAACACAATGTCAAGTTTAAACCAGTTTAAAGGCAGCTGAAACACCGCTGACAAAAAGGAGACACCGTGCAATGATACAGTCAGAATCTGAATTGATACTGAATCAATTTAGCCTACTATGGATTTACTGTAAGGTTAGCCTAGTAATATTAACTGCACCATGAAATGTGGATACATATTGAATTGTATAATATTATTAATGTAGACGATGTATTAAATGACTAATGGAATATAAGTAATGTATTTAACTGTTAGGCTACTGTTTTTCATACAAATACCATAGAAACCATAAAGTTATGCCATGAAAGTGAGGTGCTAAGTTATAGGCTATACCTGGTTTTATCTGTGGTTATCATAATCTACAGTAAATGCATGAGACTGGATGACCAATGGTTAATTTTAATACAACTTAAACAGTCAGAATATTACTTTTTACCAAATAAAAATGTGGTTGTTACATTAAAAAAACAACAACAAAAAAAACCAGATGTTACTGTTTTTGTTAATGAACATAAATTTAAAGAGTAGTTTAAAAACACAATTAACGCTCTGGTTTATACAACTTTCACTTAGGAGCAAAAATCTGCCTTTAAACTTGAAAGAAATAAAGATTTGACATTTATCGTGATAATTATCAATATTGACTGATATAAAAAAAAATCGTGATAATTTTTTTTGGCCATATCGCCCAGCCCGCTCGAACTCTTCTGTCTTGCCTGCCCTCTACAGTGACACGTAAGCTCCACTGAAAGTCTTCTTTCCTATTGGTTATCGCTTGTGAAAATCGCTTCTCATTTGCATAAAGTCTCAACTTTTGTCGCTTGATACGCCCACATTCTGTCGCCAACGGTCACTGTCGCTCGTGTCGCCAGAAGTCGCCAGCGCTCCGTTGAAATGAATGGGATCATGTCGTTTGTCGCTGCGTGTCGCTGGCGGTGTGAACGGGGCTTCAGAGTAAAGCTGCGTTCAAACTACACGCGGCTGTCGCTGCAGGTCACCAGTTGCTGTGCTGGAGGGCGTTCCCACTACTGGTTGCCTAGTAATGTTTGTGAGTGACATTCACGGATGTTATTCTGTTAGACAACAAATACGTTTTATTGCTGCTACAAACAAACATTTTGTAAGGAATAGTCTAAATATAAATGGAATCTGTACATAAAATGCATAATATTAAAGATGAACGAGAAACAGTGAGTGCTCTTTGCTATTTGATTGCAACAAACGGACAAATACCAGTCTATCTGGGTTCCCGAAACCATTCAGTCACGGAGTCAGTACGGTGAACACCACTGTATGTACACAGAGATATATCAAAAATTATAGGACAGTTTCTGACTGCTGAAATGAGCTTCTCGTTCAACTTGCCTCGGTCAGACTCAGCACTGAAGAGTGACGCGCTCCACTGACTTCACTCCTATTGGTCGTCGCTCCCGAAAGTCTCAACTTTGTTGTGCCGCTGGACACGCCCCACTGGTCGCTAACGGTCGCCGGAAGTCGCCCGCAACCCATTGAAATCGCGTAGTCGCTTGTAGTGGGAACGGGGCTTAAAAAAGGTGATAGTGTGCGCGGTGCGGCGGGACGTTGGTGGTTGTGGTCGTATGTGCCCCCTTCTTGATTTTTTTTTGTGATTTTAATATGCAAATGACACATTTCTGAGCGTGACTTAACAAAAATCAGCATCTTACACATGCACTGTATCATAAGAAGTCAGGGCAGAGCACCCGACTAATGATAAGCCTAGCTAACGACAGGGATATTCCACCATTTGGGGAAGAGATGTGCGGTTGGCGGTTACAGCCGCGGACTCCGCGGATAAACCGCGGATCGGGCGGATGACGTGACTAAAAAAAATATTTTAATTAAATTCGGGCGGGTGGCGGGCGGTTGAACCAAATTATGTGCCAGAATGCGTTTTCTATTAAGCTAAAATGAAAATATTGTACAGTGTACATCAGATAAGGTCAGTGTGAAGAGGTTCAGTGTGTGTGGAAGGAAGAAGACCGGGTCGGCGTGACTGGGACTCGTGTTTTTTCAGAAAAACAAAAAGAAACTAGGCGCACAGTAGCGTTTTCGCCACCATAAACAAAACACGCGAACCAACACTTGCTTTTCAGTCTCGGTTGCAGTAGCCACGTGTGAAGTCCCAGTCCAACTCTCTCTTTCTCGCTTTCTCTTTCCCGCCGGTTATATATGCGGTCTCTCCACACAAATTACTGCAATCAGACACAGGTGTTTCTGTTTCTGTCCTACTTACTCACCACGCGGCTCCGTCCTTTCTCTCCCGCTACAGACTTCGCAAAATCACGCCCCCCTCGCCACAGCCAGGTTTGCCGAAGTGCGTTTAATTTATTTATTTTTGTCCTTGCGTGCCAATCGGAGACGGAGTTCACTGCTGATATTCCGAGAGCTTTCTAGTCTCGCGGCTGTCATCAGCAGCGCCTTGTATCAACCAATCAGCGGATGGCGGGCGGGCGCGGTTTTGAAAATTGGTCAAAAACGTTGGTGCGGATGGATGGCGGACGGATTATGAGTTTTGTGATGCGGTTGCAGATGAATAGCCCATCCGTGCATCTCTAATTTTGGGAATTAATTTACCCCTAGAGTAAAACAATTGTTTGTTTACCGTTTAGGAAACCATTCAGCCAATCTCCAGGGGCCTGATGTATAAACGTTGCGTATGCAAAAAATGGGCATAGAAATATACACGCATTTTTCCACGCACATATCGGGATTTATAAAAAATAAACTTGGCGTAAATAAGTGTGCACAGTAAGGATGCTCTTGACCATGCGTACACACTCTTTTAGAAGAGTATGTGTTTTGGCGACACCGATTGTGAGCTGGAGTTAAAGGTCTTTTTGGTCACTATTAGACAGAGAATCTAAAGAAAATTATACATCTACAAAAATATAATTTAAAATAATTTCACAAACCTATCATCACTTGAAGCAAACATCTATCCCTTCTTAAATGTCTGTGCCATGAGCACGTTGGGCCGTTTAGTGAAACTGACGCATAGCCTATCTAACGTCAGATGAAGTAAAACCGTAAATCTTCATTATGAGTCCAAATCATAAATACAGTGCATGTTCACAATAACAGTTTTTTTTACAGTAAATAAAATAATTATTTAAACTATGTTTTACTTCTGATATAAACATTTACATTAAATATGCCATTCTCATTAATGGAGTTAAACACTTAAACTACATGAAATCATTACTGAGAAGTTACCAAAAAAAATGTATATAATGTATAAATGTATGTGTATATAATGATAATAGACCTATTTGTTGTGGATGCAATGCTTTTGAACACTTCCTCTGGCATGCTGTGTTTTAATGTTTTAACTGATAGCTAATAGCAGATTGTCTGAGAAAATTGTTTCGTGCAAATAATGCACAACAAGGTCTAGCTGTTTCCATTAAAATATAAATCAATTAAAAATACTATTTGGCCAGTGGAAAAGATTGAGAAAAGCTTTCTCTGAAATGTATTTAACACTATTTGATTAATTTATTCAAAAACAAGGCAAGGATATAGGCTACTAAAAAAATATTGTTTGTAATAATGTGACGGCACGTCCGCATTTCACATTTTACTAACGTCTTGTACCGTTAAACATGGTATCACGTGGATGAATAATCATTTGCAAATGATATGCAGATGAGGATATGCATAGTAAAACTAGGTGTTGTAATCTCCATATATGGTTATTTCGGGGAGGAGACGCATGTGCGCACATTCTTCCGCTGACTGGGATTTATAAAGTGAATTTTGCGCAGGTTCAGGCCTACATACGGTTTTATAAATCTGAAAACTTTTGTGCGTATGCAAATTCTGCCTTATGTGCGTACTCACACTTTAAGGATGAAATCTATGCAAAGTTTTATATATGAGGCCCCAGGTCTGATGATAACACTTTTACCATAGCTTAATGTAATTCATGGTATGAAGACAATACTAGGGGTGGAACTGTACACAGAAGTCACAGTTCGGTTCAGACATCACGGTTCGGTACGATTTCGGTAAAACAGAGTGAAAAGCAAAACAGAAACATAGAAGACATTTTTATAAATGTCTTAAGCCTTGTATTTTAATAAGTTTTACTACTAAAGCCATAGATTATTTGCTGGTTTATTTACCAGTTTATTTATAGTGCACTGATAATAGTTTTATATAATTAGTATATTAAATTAATAAAAAGTAAAAAAGACCTTGAGATGTGTTTGGTAATTGTACCTGAATGAATTTAAAATTAATTTGCTATATTTCAGATAAATATATTTGTTTTCCTTAATTTTAATTAACCCTAACTTTATTCCTATCAGAATTATAAATAATTGATTTCCGTATAAAATAATACTACCAACACATTTAATTATCTTTTTTAATCAATGTGAAACGTTAACTTAAAAAGATTAGTGCTGTGTTTTGAGGACAAGAAATGAAAACTAATGCGATATGATGAATGTCCAAAAGATGGAATACAGTGCAAAAGCACAATGTTGTTTTTATTGTGAGCATAGGCCAATATAAGTAAACACTTTGCAGACTGAATGATGTCCTGCATTAACAAAATGTGAAGGAGAATGTTTTTTGTCTCCACTGTTCGATCGCACCTGCGCGTCTCAATCTCTCTAGTGCCCGTGTCTACTCTCTTTCGCGAGTACACACACACTCCAGAATTGCAATCTTGACATCGCAGCCTGTTCATTATGCTGTGTTCACATCAAACACGAATAGAGCGAATTATCCAATAATGTTTCAATTCTAGTCTGCATGGCATACAGATGAAGGGCACTTATTTTCTGCTTCTCAATCGCTGGTTACTGAGGAAGAATCCTAGCCTAGAAATCTAGACGCACCCTAGCGGCAGCAAAAATTATTTTGCAGCAGAGTGTGGTCTAGCAACTCTCCGTTGGCTTTCGAAGTGGAAAAACCAAACTCTGGTCCGGCCAATCACATCGTGTATAGAGTTGGTGGGCGGGCTTAACACAATGACAGCAGAGTTGTGACGGTTCTGCACCGTGATTTCCATAGGTGATTTCCCTGATACTTGAAAACAAACAAGATGCTGCTGGCGAATAGCGGTCTTTCGATTCGGCTTTGGCCGCGACTCTGGATGACTTGGAGTTAAGAACGTCACTTAAGTCATTCTTAAAAAAGGAAGATGTGTTCAGAGTTTTAACGACAGGATATGGTAAAAGTTTAATTTATCAACTTGCTCCGCTGGAGGGGAACACAAAACACATTGGACTCACTCATCCACAGCCGTTCATTGCTCTGGTTGTTTGTGGCGCTATCCTATTGCGTGCAGAGGGATATTGAAAGACAACCTTTTATCCCGCCCCTCGGATTGAGGTATGCCAATTGTGAGTTCCTAGACCTAACATCTTGATAGGTCTGGCTTGCCAGGCTAGAGGAATCCAGCAGCATGAGACAACGATATGGCGCAACCAAACTGACACCGTTACATGATTGCCTGTTAGCGTGTCACTCCCTATGGTGCTAGGTTACCAGAGAGTGAGTGCCTTTGTTAATGCAACCAAACTTGCTTCGCAACCTGTGGTTTCATCCAAGAGAGAAAAAAAACCCGAAAGTTTTATTGATCACATTTTTTATTGATATCGATCATGTGTTTATCGCGATACATATCATTATTGTTTTTATCGCCCAGCTCTACATGTAATGTTATTTAATATGTGGTATCTCTTCCATGACTTCGCTATAAGGATATCTGCTGTTGATGTAAACCTGTTTAATACATGTTATCTCTTCCATACCTAGCTAGTAACGTTAGGTTGTGTAGTTGATGTAATCGTATGTAGCTAGCTAATAACGTTACATGTTATCTCTTCCATGACTAGCTATTAGTTGATGTAGTTAGTAGATGTAAACCATGTTACCTACTATCCTACTATCCGAGCCAAAAGTGATGTGGAACTACCGATCGAACGTGCTCACCGGGTTGGGAAGAGATCACCTGGGAGAGCGCGACCGGTGGTTGTCTGTTTTTTCCAGGTGGAAGGATAAGGATGAGATTTTTCAGAAGGCGAGACAGAAAACATGAGAATGGCGTGAACGAAGTAACATTAAAGAGGATGGATCCAGTGGCCGAATCCGGGTGTCGGAGGACTTTAGCACTCGAGTGCGTGAGATAAAGAGAAAGCTGGTTAACTACATGCAAACTCTTTGTCTAAATCAACCTAACATACTGTAGGGATGTCGCTTGGTTTTGATAAACTTTTTGTGGACGGCAGAGTTTTCACTTATGTCTACAAGTCATAGTCTGTGGTAGAAATTGGACTGAATAATGAAGACACATTTGACACTCGTGCAAGGTAGGATGCTGGCCTCGGCCCAGACAAATTTACTATGAACTCATGGTATGTGCAAGGGTTAAAGACGAAAGTCAATAACAGTGAGTTAATAACTGAATATATAGCATGTGGTAGATATTACACAAATGATTATTTTGAATGGAATAGAAAATCAAAAGATAAGGTTGTTAATATTTTTGGTCACTGTCTTTTGGATATGTGTCGTAGTTTAAATATACATTTTGTAAATGGGAGAGTAGGAAAAGATACTTATATGAAAATGGATGCAGTGTGATTACTTCATGTCAGCGATTTTGCAACATGACATCATGACTTTTGCGTAAACATACACGCCACTTTCGAGTCAGGTGGCGTGTTATCTCTACGCATTTTGAGCTATCCGCGTGTATCCGTGTATGTCTACGCCATTAACATCCGTGTCATTCCGCGTATCTGTACACGCAGTCAAATCTCCAGTCATAAATGCCATTTACTCCAGTGACGGTTAAGTTTAGGGATGGGGTTGAGGTAAGTCATATCTTTTTTTTACCTAGGATGGTAAGGGAACAGTCATAAATGCCATTAACCCCAGTGACGGTTAGGTTTAGGGACGGGGTTGAGGTAAGTCATATATTTATATAACGTTAAGTCAACGGCGTTCATAAACATGCTGAAAGGCGATTATGCGTCTTGATAGCACGCCAAAAAATGGAAATACGAATTGGCGTGGCATACACACGCTACTTCTTGAGATCAGTCTGGATTTTGAAATTCTGCAGGTGGATATCTCTGATAACTTCCCATTATTGTATACTATTAGAGCAAACAGGGTTGATTTAAGGATTAAAATGAAGAATGACAGTCTGGCTAGACCCTGGATAACATGGATAAATGGGGAATTGATGGTGAGAGGCAATTTCTGCAAAGACTATCTTATTTATTGAATGGTGAATTTTTTTAATAGCTTTCTTACTAATGTGGAAGAAAATATTAATGTAGCAGTTATGATTCTGTTTACATGAAGCAGGTAGAACTTTGATTAATAAAGTTAAGTCGAAAAGTAAACAACCAATGTGGTGGGATAAAGATTGTTCATCTCAGAAACGTGTACAAAATAATGCATTAAATCAATTCAGAAGAACAGGTAATGTGAGCAATTTGAACAGTTATGTCCTTGAGAGGCAACATTTTAAAAACATATGTAATAGTAAAAAAAAGCTGTACTCAAATGTTTTAGCTAATGTATTACAGAATGACATGAAAACATGACAGTTGAGGAAGAAAGATAAAAGTTATGGAAAATTTAACACAAAGGCAAATGATATCAAGGACGACAAGTGGTTAAAATACTTTAGCACGTTGTTGTCCGATTCAAAATTTGATATGGATAAAGACTTTGAAAAATTGTGGTAAATCGTCTGAATGCCCACGAAACTGTAAATTTTTATCAAGTTGAAGTTTTTAAACAAGTTGAAGTTTTGGATAGCAACATTACCTATGATGAAATGATTAAAACTATTATGTCCATGAGCAATGGAAGAGCCCCCGGTCCAGATGGCATGATCATTGAAATGATGAAAGCAGCATCACTCATGTTGTGTCCTATTTTGCTCTCTTTATATAAAAAAATATTGGATACAGGTGATTTCCCTGAGGCTTGGTGTGAAGCTGTGATTTGCCCATTATATAAGAGTGGTGATAGAAGCAATGTTGAAAATTATAGAGGAATCTCATTGCTTAATGTACTTAGTAAAATCTTTACAAAAATTTTGAACAGGAGACTAACTATTTTTTTTTAGAAGCAAATAATATGTTTTATGAAGAACAAGCAGGTTACAGGTGGGTCAGGTTACTCCACAACGGATAATATTCTTATCCTACAGTCGGTTATTCAGAAATATATTACAAAGCGTAAAGGAAGGATGTACTGTGTATTTATTGATTTTTCCAAAGCTTTTGATGGTATACAGCATAGTCTCCTGTATTTTACACTCATTAGGAATGGTATGGGCTCTATGCACGGCGTTATTTCCGGTGAAGGATTAAGGATGCTCGATAACTTCCGCCGATCATAGAGTCCAATGCAATACCGAGAATTTATATTGAATTTTATACTCCATGGTTATACTAATGAAACGTTAGTCACAAAAACAGATAAAACAGACACCCCTCGTTGTGTTAATGCTTCTTTTTAAAATTATATTAAATAAACATAACTATATATAAAATTACATCTAAACGTATGTACGTTTCGTTTCAAAGACGGGAGGACAGTAAATATTGAAGACTCTGCCATAATCCCGTTTTCTCCGGTTTTCCTCCGCTTTAATCTACACAACCGGAAATGGACGAGCATCCTTACGTCAAATGCGGAACTTATGCGTGCATATAGCCCATTGCTGGAAAAGTTTTTGGTGTACTGAAATCTATGTATTCTAAACTTAAATCATGTGTGAAAGGAATTGATGGTTTAACTGAGTATTTTGACTGTACCATTGGTGTACGACAGGGCTTTATGGTGAGTCCTCTTTTGTTTATTCTTTTTCTAAACGGATATATAACTATGCTAAAGGAAAACTGTAGAGGCAAAGGTATTCAAATCGAAAGTATCTCAGAAGTACAGACCTTGTTGTATGCTGATGATATGGTTAATGTGTCAGACACAATTGGTGGATTGCAGAAGGAAATTGAACAGCTCGAAACATTCTGTAACCGCTACGGTATGAGAGTGAATTTGAGTAAAACTAAGTTTTTAGAAGAGGGGGCTATTTAAATAAGAATGAAAAATGGCAGTTTGCTGGTGAACAGATCGAAGTGGTTAACGCTTATAAATGTCTAGGTATATGGTTTACACCAAAATTATCATGGTGGAAAACTCGACAACACTTAGCAAACTAAGGAAAGAAGGCAATGCTCTCTTTATTGAGGTTTGTTCATTAGCATAAATTTAGCTGTAACCAAGCGCTGTATTTGTTCGACCACATGGTTGCACCCATATTGTATTATGGATCTGAGATATGGGGTTTTGAACCAGTGGAGTGTATTGAGAATGTTCCTTCTGTAAAAGACTCCTTTGTGTCAGTACGCAGGGTTTTCAAGTTTTCAAGAGCAAAAGCTTTAATGAAGGAGCCATAATGAAGCCCCGCCCCACCCATCCCCGCCCCCAATTTTACCCATTTTTCATAATTAACCAGAACAAATTGAAATTATAACAATTAGTAAACCTGATAAATGACGGAGCAATTCATCACATCAAATATACTCTTTAATGCAGTATTACAAATATAGCTAACCAAAAATATAACAAATTGCTCCAAACAGTTTCAAACAAATCTTTTTGCATTTTGAATGCGTCTTCTAGACGAATGATTTATTGTGTGGTGGGACATTGAGAACAAATGGACAGATTAGAGTATTAAAGGTGTGTGTGTGTGTGTGTGTGTGTGTGTGTGTGTGCACAAGAGTACATACTCCAGCTTATGAAATGTGTTTTGTGTTGTAAGTGTTTGTTGCACATTTTGATGCCTTGATAACAGGGGTAGGGGGCTCCCACTTGAAGCACTGTGGCTCGATGCCAGAAATTTTCACTGTCATGGATGACGGTGTTCCGTCCAGAGCCAACCTGTTTCTGGTTTTGGTTTTGTTCAAACCTACAACAGAGAACACTCTCTTGGCATCTGCATTGGAGTGGGGAAGAATTAAAACCAGTTTGGCAATCTTTGACAGCCTTCCAAATCGGCTCAAACCGGTCACATTTGAAAAGAAAATTAAGCATTAGACCTTAAAGGGTTAGTTCACCCAAAAATGAAAATTCTGTCAGTATTTACTCACCCTCATGTTGTTCCAAACCTCTATGTGTTTATTTGTTCTGCTGAACACAAAGGAAGATATTTGGAAGAATGTTTTAAAACTGATCTCATGAAGTAGCGTGTGTATGACACGCCAATTCGTATTTCCATTTTTGGCGTGCTATCAAGATGCATAATCGCCTTTCAGCGTGTTTATGAACGCCGTTGACTTAACGTTATATAAATATATGACTTACCTCAACCCCGTCCCTAAACCTAACCGTCACTGGGGTTAATGGCATTTATGACTGTTCCCTTACCATCCTAGGTAAAAAAAAGATATGACTTACCTCAACCCCCATCCCTAAACTTAACCGTCACTGAGGTAAATGGCATTTATGACTGGAGATTTGACTGCGTGTACAGAGACGAGGAATGACGCGGACGTTAATGGCGTAGACATATACGCATACACGCGGATACACGCGGATAGCTCAAAATGCGTAGAGATAACACGCCACCTGACTCGAAAGTGGCGTATATGTTTACGCAAAAGTCATGATGTCATGTTGCTTGATAAAAGAGGAGGTACACTTCCGTAAGTGGGTTGGAAAATGCATCCACCAGCCTTCGGAACCTTGGTTGTTTCTCATCTGTGAATAAAAAAGTACAGGTTATGCACAGTACAGACATTTATGTTTCTTTTTTTGTGTGTGTGCAATAATCTTGCAACAGCATAATGAAATATTCAGCCTACCTAAGGACTTGAAGTAGCTAGTGAGTGGCTCATACCGCTGCAGAATGCGATTCACACAGCTCTCCAGGCTCAACCATCGAACGGAAACATGCTGTAGCATTTCCATATAGTCACTTTCGTGGAGGTCACAAAATTCTGTGATGAAAATATATAATCCATTATATCAATTCAAAGAAAATCTTCTGCATTTCCATTGCATGCAACAGGTGCATGTTAAGTAACAAACCTGACAGATATCCTTTACGGTTGGTGCTTCCCCTAAACCAGTATGCAACATCCACACACAGGTCCTCTGGATCAAATCCAGTTACCTGCAATAAAGGACAATTTAATCACATTCCAATTAGTTACATATTCATTACAATCCAGCACAGCAAACTATTTTACATGGCATTACACAGCTACTGTAGGTCATTGACATTATCAAACTTACATCCAAAAACCTCTGCCCAGCATGTTTGGCCGTGTTGTGGATGATGTGGCAGGGGCACCCATGAATGTAAATGTTTCCATTTTCATTGAGTGCTCTTGATGAAATAGAATTTTTTGCTCCTGTGTTGACAGGTGCATTGTCAATGGACAGACTTGCACAGTTACCCCATGAAATAGCGTTTTTCTACAAGACTTCATTCATCTTTTGAAAGATTACTTCAGCTGTGCCACAGCTACGGCCACTGGTGGTGCACATATCTAGAAACCTATGGACAACTTTGTTAGTGTCACTGTCATATATCCGCACAGTGAGTGGATTCATTTCATCTCGACCTGCAAAGACAAGTTGCATGTTTTACATAATTAAAGTCACACATCTGTACGAAATTAAGTGTGTGTATGTGTGTGTTCTAGGAATGGGTTGCAGAATATATTTAAAACAAACAAATGTACTGTTTACAGTAGCTGTCAACATTATACCTGTATCATTTGACCCAACTGTGATCAATGTAAAAGGATTTTCCCTCATTTTCATCACCAATTCATTTCTAAAATATGGTGCCACTGCTCCATTGATAATGCACGCTGTTTTAGTGCCCGCACACTTAAAATCCTGTGCTGTGGTCGAATCTTTAAAGCACTCCTTTAACAATGGGCTGAAATGGTCTGCTACTGCAAATGGCACATTGTGTTGGACCATTGCAACAGCCACCTTTACCTCAGCTCTCCTTGTCTGCAACAGAAAGCAGAAGGGTTATATAAAGCACTAAATCAAGCATACCATGCAACATAAGTGTTTTTATAATTGTTAATACATCCTACAATGTTAACAAAATTCATCTAATATTACTGCCTGTCTTTTGGTTTTCATATGTACAATGTACCTTGCTCTCTTGTTCTGTTATGCCACCAACAGAAACTGGAGCATAAAACTTTGCAATCCCACTTGCTGACTGAAGTGCCTGTTCTTTGGACTGATGCCCTTTGCTTTTAACATGCCTGTTGACATCAGTCACACCTTGATGGGCACATGAATTCTCCTGTCTGCAAAGAGAGCACCAGTAATAGGAGCTGCTAGTGCCTTTGGTGATAAATGGCCATTTAGTTGTCCACTAATTTTTGAATGTACACCTATAAGTGGCTGCTCCACAAGCTTTTCTCTTTCCTGCCCTGTCCACTGATTCTTCCACTGTCTCCTGTGTGCTCTTCTCTTCCTCTGTCTCCTGTGTGCTCTCTTCCACTGTCTCTCCTACTGTCTCACTTGGTGTCTTCTCCACCGTCTCTGCCACCATCTCTTCCACTGTCTCCTCCTCTAATCTGCAACCTTTTTAGGGGGCTTACCCTTTGGTGCCCAAAATGACAAAATATCTTTCTGCTTTTTTCCTGACATCTTTGAAAAATACAAATGCAACATTATGACAATGATTAAATATTACCCAGAGCAATCTGCTGTAATACATCCTTAATGTAACTAGAAAGACTATTCATTTTACAGTATAATATAATTTAAAATAAAATCAGTAAATCTTCATTCCTTTCCATACCCACTAACATTTCTCTTAGTTTCAGATAACGTAACATAGCCAAACTGAGCCTGGCTGCAAAGTAGTTGTAGAGTTTTTGACTGCATCAATAATAATGTACGATGGGCTACATATTAAATGTTCTAGCCTAAAAATTTTAGACGAGCTTCTTCCAACTTACCTTCTTCTCCATCATGACACGTGTCCGCGCGATGTTGTTGGTTACCTAGTAACGAACGTACGGTGGCCGAGGATGTTCCGTCCATTTCCGTGTGTTTGTGCTACTGAATGACAGGTCATTAGCCGTTTCTCAATATGCGTACTTGTCTGTTGGCTACTTGTGTTCTTGTGGACTTGTGAAACATCATCAGTCGCTGCCAAAGTACTGTTCCAATTCAAAGTTCGCATCTAGCCAAGTCCACTTCAAATCCCCGGATGTGTTCTTGATCCGCCCCCTTTACCGAGGATGCATCGAGAGGTGACTTGTGTGGACTTGAGATAGCCAGGTAACCCAGAATGCACCTCGCACCAACCAGCAAGCGTCAATAGGAGAGGAGAAAATCCGCGAAATATCAAAATACTACTGTTATTGAGTCATTAAATGTAATTTTAAGAGTGTTTCAGGCGAGAATGTGGTTGTTTAAATCTCAAATCTGTAGTTTATTTATAAAGATAGCGCCTATCAGAAAAATGCATCTGACGTTTTCGGAGTTCTGACATCCAAGCCTTCAGCGGACACTCGGCAAGATCAACCCAGACTGGAACAGCTTATCCTCGGCTAGTGCTTCTGACGTTTGCCGCCGGCTCTGATCTCTCTAGTCTAGTGGATAAACCTTGACGTATAATTCGTCTTGTGTATAAGTCTATCTTATTTGGTCTCATTAAACTATAGTATGGCGCAAAAAAAAATAGTTTTTGAGGTTTCATGGCTATGTAACTTCAACAACATTTTTTTATATTATCTTCACTATATGAACAATAAAATAAAATCACATAACCCTGTCTCTGTTTGATCAATGTCAATAAAAATCAATGTTTCATATTTTTAAAATGAAAACAAAAAGATCGTGTTCATTTTGTTATAAATATATGCAGTGAAGAGAATCGCGTTGCCTGAACCACATGGCCATTAGGCTAATAGGCTATGTTGTTTTTTTGTTAATGAAAAGAGTCAGAGGGGTGTTTTATAACATATTTCGTTTTATTTTTGACGAAAAGATGCAGAGTTGTAGCAAATTTCGTTTTATTGTTGCCTAAAAAATAGAGTAGAGCGTGCTGAGTGACGCAATCAAGTACGCTCTGTTCCATTTGCAGAAGAACCGGACTTGCATCCTCGGGAGTTCGTTCTCCGGAGTCGAACTTGGCAAGTCTGAACTACCAAGGACGCAAGTCCGAAGTCTGCGTACTTGGTATTGAGAAACGGCTATTGTATAGATCAGTGGTGCACGCACCGCGCATATATGTTGCCTAGTAACGAACGCAATCTGGCGGAGATACGCGCTGGCGGCAGGAAACTTCACTTTGTTTGCCTGCGCCTCGTATACAACGTTAGAAAGCTTTCAGCCAGGACAACTTGGTTGGCATTGCACTTTCAGCGTGAGAAATACACAGTGTGGCGTGTGAGCGTGTGAACCGGTCGAATTGCGTGTGTCTCACGGTCAATGCGTGAGACTTGAGGGTGTGAGCAAATGTGGCTGTTCTGGGCGCCCTGGGTAGATTTGTATTGTCTACTACTTACATGAAAAGGTGCATCGTGTACTGGATAAAATTAGTGTCCATGCCTAATTACCGGTATCCAAGAAAATGTTATAATATGCTTTTTCAGTTCGATGAAGTAGGTAGAAATTCCTGGGTGTCCTGTATTCGTGTTCTATTGTATCTCAATGGTTTATCTAGTGCTTGGGAGGCTCAAAGTGTAGGTGATATAAGAATATTTACATCTATTCTAAATCAACGATTGAGAGAAAGAGCAGAAAAAGCATGGTACACATCAGTTCTAGATAATAAAAAGCTGCATATATACTCACAATGCAAGTCAATGGTGGTACGGGAGAGCTACATTGCATCTATACATAACATACAGTTGGTACGATCTCTGTTACTGTTTAGATCCTCAGGGCACTGTTTAGCCATAGAAACGGGTAGATGGAACAATATACCTACTGTAGTATGTCAGAGAAAATCTGTAATTATTGTAAATTATACCATGTTCTCCGTTAAAAAGTCATAGAGGACATCTATTAAAGTAGTTCTGGTGAAACTGCCTGTTTACCATTCGAAATTAATAAATAAATGCGCTGCCTACAACAGCTGTGAGTAACCATAGCAACAGGCAGTCAAAGTACCCGTTAACAATTTGCTCTATCAAAACAAATATCTAACGTTAGTTAGATATTACATAGCCTACTAATACAACAATGAGCGACTTTGTTATTTCATCTTCAGTCTCTCACGGACTGACGGAGCCCAGTAAGCCCGCAGACTGCTCTCGCATCGTTGGCCTGTCACCAACATTATTTGACGGATCTCCAGTCCAGCATCGGAGAGTCGACATACAGCGGTGCTTCGGAGGCTGTGGTTAGTGTAGACTAGTGTAACACATAGGGGCGGTTTCCCGGACAGGGTTTAAATTAAGCCTGGAGTAGGCCTTAATCTATAATAGTTAATCGTGTCTTAAAAAATGTCTTTTTGTAACACAGATTAAGTACAGATTAGTTGCACTTGGACTATGGAGTCCTGAAGTAAAATAAATCAGATTAAATTAAAACCAACTGTGCTAATCTGAATTAGCATGACAGAGGTTGCCTATAAAACACGGAATGAACCACGAAAAGCTTAAAATCGCATGGAACTGAGAAGCAAATCCAAGGAAAACAATGGCATCAGAAAAAGACTGCAATCAAAAAAAACATTTACTAACAAGAGAAAATTATTTTTATGCAAGCTAAATAATCTGCACACACCGGCTATGGAATAAAAGAGAAGCAATGTCAGGAAATCTGTTTGTGTATGTGTATGTATATATAAATATATATATATATAACGAAATACATGCATATAAAATCAACGATGCACGACTAGAATCAATAGTGTTCTTTAACAATAAATGGTTTTCATTTAAAGTTAATTATTCAAACAACTCTATAATTAATGCTTCTTGTTTATTCCTGTAATTTACATAACAAACTTTACTTTACACATGTGGTGTTTAGTGTTGCATTACTAGAAGTAATAATTTCTACTAGAGTAGTATCATAGTGGTTGCTTTATTAATTATATAACTTGAATTTTTTGTAGCAGGTCCTCGCTCCAAGCACAGGCTCAACACTTCACCAAAATGGTAACCCCCAAAAATACTACGTTTAAATAACAACATAATAATAGAACATTAAACATTCTCTCCGTTTTCTCATCTTACTAAAATAATTGCATAAAATATCACTTTATTTCAAAATTTACATTTCAGCCTTGTGCAAAGCATGATGGGAAGTGAATGTATGACTGGGTTACTAGATTGAAACATATTTCAAAGTTTAAACATCAAGTGAAGTCAAAGAGTGACCATTTCAAGTTACACTCTTAGAAAAAATGGTTCTATTTAGAACCAGAAATGGTTCCATCCCCCGCTTCATATATGGAAGTACAAAATGGTTCTATATAGAAGCATTTTTTGGTAAAAGGTTCTATTGGCCAAGTATGGAACCCCAGGGTTCTATATAGAACCCAGAGGAACCCTTTTAAGAGTGTATAGAACCTTTTAGGGGTTCCAAATATGTAGCGCTGATAGAACCTTTTAAGGTTCTATATAGAACCTTTTCTTCTAAGAGTGTAGTTTAACATTAACTAATCACATTTTAACAAGAAACACGATTCAATGGTGTTAAAACATAATTAAATGTTAAAATGAAATATGTGCGATTAATATATGTGCTGTGTGTGTGTGTGTATCCAAGTAATGCAGGTGTCTTCTTTGAAACACAAAGTTAATCTGAAGTTAAACCTGCCTCCTGGTAGGTTTCATTTAAGACTCAATTTAGTCCTGGAGTAACTGTAGTCTTCCTCCAGGAAATCGGCTTATTTAACTCTGGACTAAACTAAATCTAGGACTATTTAAAGCCATGACATAGAAAGCAGATTTCTGTTAATCAGGTTTAAAGGGCCATTTTATTCTTGGACTAGGCTTAATCTCTGTCCGGGAAACCGCCCCATAGTGTTTTATGTGTAATAAAAAAATAACTATGCCTACCTTTGTTTTTCATGAAAAAAAAAAATGCACTTTTGAACCTGAAGGGTTCTACAAGCTGAGTGGACTATAAATATCTCAAGTTGCTAAATAAATCGTCAGGCAATTTATTATTTGAAAAAACTAGATTTTGCCTAATTAAAATATAAACTAATGTTTTAAAAATGTTTTATTTGGCAAGTGACCATGGTATAAGCGGGTTAATGCCCTCCGAGGTGTCCATTGTCAGGTTTTAATGGACTTCGGCGGAGGCAACCGTCCTCCGCTGCGCGTCGGTCGGTTCACGCCTCACCGTCGTCCATTAAAACCTGACAATGGACACCTCGTCGGGCATTAACCCTTACTTAACTAATACCTTGGTGATTGAAGATGAGAAACAATTCTTGTATGATTGTTCTTTGTACACCAGTGGCGGAACTAGAGTTTTATACATGGGGTGGCCACTGCTATTTTGGGGGGTACACACACACACACACACACACACACACACACACACACACACACACACACACAGTGGAAGTAATTGGGTCACTCTGTTTGTAATAAGTGTTGAACATCCAAAATATTATCAGAAAACTAAGCTGAAGCACCAAGGAGATAAGATACAGTAGCATGTGTCAGGTTATTTTATTTATAAAATTATTTGGTTACCAACATGCTTTAAAATATCTCTTTTTTTGTTCATTTTTGGGTGAACTATACTTTTAATCTGACAAAATCATATCAACTGAAATTCCTGAATTCGGGATGTGACTGCCTGTGTCTAGATGCTCTGACCTGTTGCTGGTCCTGAAGTCTGACCACCCTGACTCTGACTAACCACAGGCTGCTCTGGGTTCCAGTGATGCAAGGGCTGGGGTCTGTTTGCAATTGCACCTGTTCTGTCTGTCTGTGCTTCTTTAAAAAGAACTCTGATATCTCTCCCTTTCTTTTCATGTTTAATTGACCCTGTTCAAAATATGAAAAACTGAAAATATGATTCCAGTCATATTCATTTCTAATAATAATCATCCAAATAACCAACATTAAAAATAAAAATCAGCCACCATTAGTGTTTTTGGTCATTTTCACAATATCTGAACATGTCAAAAGAAAGAACAGATCATGTGCTTTAAAAAAACGGTTCTATTACACTGATCTGCGTTAGAAATATTTGAGTGATCTCACACTTGTGGGTGATGGTGGTGTTGATGTGTCACAGGTTTGTGAGTCAAAGCATGCATGGAGATTGGCATAGTATATTTATCATGGATTGAAAAAAAGAGCATCTGTCATGCTATTGTGACTTTGGAACTGTGGGCCGAGAGGCAGTGTATTCCTGAAATAAAACTAACTAAACTAAAAAAAAAAAAAACTAGATGTATACCAATATGATTTAATATGTCTAGTACTTTCTAGTACTTCCACTTTAATATGTCTAGCAATCGTCTTTCATATCCTAATTAACGGCACTACAGCCTAATAGAATAACTAATAGAATAACTGTTTACGTTAACATGCACTGCTAAAATTACATCTAGCTAACTTTTACATGCTAACACGTTAGCTCTGTGTGCACAAAGCTAACGTCATAAGACAGGTTAACAGCAGCACTTACCGGAGCCATTTACGTTACACCTGGAATCTTGGATGCCACTGTTAATGTTTCTCAAATTTGGATTAGGATTCCTGCTGGAAAATGTTTGATTGTGTAGATTTCGTCAGAGAAGATTTTATGTCATGAACTCATGGCTATGGCTGTGGCAGGCTAGCTATGAGAACGCATGTGCTAAGTTACAGTTGTGGTAATATAGTTTGAAGAAATACTATTGTCAGACGTTAGTCACGTGACGATAGAATTAGTTTTTTAATTGGTTAGAGGTATAGTACTCCGTCATTTCATTTATTATCATTTCAAAAACTAAAGTAGATAGCAGCGTTCGGCCCACCGTCTACATAATGAATGAGCTGAAAACAGGGAACTTTTGGAGACAAAGAGGTTTTTCAGCTGCTCAGTTTAACATGATGTTCCTGTACTTTTTAAATGCAGATTGGATAAAAACACAGTGATCACAGTTCACGCCTGCAGTGAAGCCCCTCCCACAACAATTCACCAATAAATACTGGGAATATACCCATCACCCTACAAGAGAAGGAAAATCTCCAGGAGTAGCAGCTGAAATCTGTGTGACTGTTAAAGATGGAGTTTATTAAAGAGGAGATTGAAGACATGAGTGATCCAGAACCATCCAGAATAAAACATGAAGATACTGAGGAACAAATAGGTTGGTGTCCATTCTTGATTCTTCATTGTTGATACTTTGGTAGATGTGAATTAATAAGCAGTATATGGATGATAAATGTTAGAGAAATACATCTAAATGATCATAACCTTGTAGCAGTTTGCTAACATATTTTTACTATATTAACCATGAATGACAGAACAGAAAGTGAAAGATCTTTGTTGTTTTCTGCTATTAAATAAGGGTTCACTTGAACTGATTCGAACTGTATTTCTATGTATTTTAGACCAGGTGAGAGTGAAAGAGCAAAGACAAGAACTGAATGAAGTGAAGGAGGAACATCGTAACTTTACAATTCAAAGAACAAAAGCCAAGAAGACGCACACCTGCACTCAGTGTGGAAAGAGTTTCACACACAAAGGACACCTTAACATACACATGAGAATTCACACTGGAGAGAAACCGTTTACATGCACTCAGTGTGGAAAGAGTTTTTCTCAATCATCAACTCTCAGTGTTCATCTGCTCATTCACTCCCAGCCATTTAACTGTGATCAGTGTGGTAAAGATTTTGTTTCATCATCAGATCTAAAACACCACCTAAAAGTTCATTCAGATGAGAAGCCTTATGTGTGTTCTCTCTGTGGAAAGAGTTTTTCAAGGCTGAACAATTTTAAAAAGCACCAGAAAATACACAATGAAGTGAGAGATTATATTTGCTGTGACTGTGGGAGGAGTTTTATTACATCTCGTGATCTGAAACTGCATCAAAGAATTCATACTGGAGAAAAACCTTACAAGTGCTCATATTGTGACAAGAGTTTCACTCGGTCTGGAACTCTGAAATCACACGAGCGAGTTCATACTGGAGAGAAGCCGTACGACTGCACTCAGTGTGGAAAGAGTTTCACAGAGAAAGGAACCCTTGACGCACACATGAGAATTCACACTGGAGAGAAACCGTATATATGCTCTCAGTGTGGAAAGAGTTTTTCTCGAACATCAAATCTCAGTGTTCATCTGCTCCGTCACTCTGGAGAAAAGCCATTTAACTGTGATCAGTGTGGTAAAGATTTTGTTTTATCATCAGGTCTAAAATCACACCTAAAAGTTCATTCAGGTGAGAAGCCTTATGTGTGTTCTCTCTGTGGAAAGAGTTTTTCAAGGCAGGACAGTTTTAAACGGCACCAGAAAACACACAATGAAGTGAGAGATTTTATGTGCTTTGACTGTGGGAAGAGCTTTACTACATCTGATGATCTGAAACGGCACCAAAGAATTCCTACTGGAGAAAAAGCTTAAGCCCGGAACACACCAAGCCGACGGTCGGCCGTTTGGCAGATTTTGTGCGTCGGCCAACTAAAAATAGTTCTCGTCTGCTTTATTTCGCCCACACCGTTGGGGAAAGAGAGAACTCTGATTGGCTTTTCAGCTTATTGAAATAGTCAGGCACGAGAATAAAAGCAAAACAGCGAGCAAAGAAGTCAAAACGGTAAATACAGAAGGCTGTTCTTATGTTACGTCTTCTTACCTGAGTGTTCCTTGGCGAATATTTCAATATTAACATGAGTGGAGTGGAATAAAGAAAGTGTTTAGCAGGACTGATATTCAAAACGGTAAGCACGCGCTGCTTGGTTTACGGTGTGTGTATATCTGCAGCCGGCAGCGTCGGTTTTCCTTTTTGAATGACGAATATTGACTAAAATATCTGCAGAAATAGACAGTTGGCTCATTAAACGCAGGCGCAGAACGCATTATAGCTGACGGTCGCCTGCAGTTCTCTCGGTGTGTTCAAGGGCAGCTTTTTACTTCGACGAGAGGCGACAACACAGTCTGCTTTCATCAGCGCTAGATTCACAAAGTAAAAGTGTAGTTAGTTAACTAATAAACTAGTGTTGCTGTGAAATGCTGCAATATTTGTGTTTTATATGTTGGAGAACAAGAAAATGATTGAAAAATATTTTTACTTGAACACTTGCGGAAAGAAAATAAAAAATACCAAAATGAAAAAAGACTGGAAAGAAATGCAAAAAAACAACAACAATCAGGTATATGTTCATAAATTAAAAAAAAAAAAAATCCCTGAATTTGATTCATTTTTTATAATCGTAACATTTGCAAATTTATTAACTATATCATTAAACCTGAAAATTATTGGCTGAAACATAGACGTTGGAACAGGGGCCGCCCCCCTAAATTCACCTAAGCACGGGCGTCAGTTTGAAATTTGCTGGGCAGAGAGACCTTGTATTCGGAAGTGCTGGGTACAAACTTTTCAAACTGTGCAGCCTTTCTACTCAACCCATAAATAAATACATCGATCCGCCAGTGTTAATTTGACCGTTTCAATGGTCTAGTGGTAGATCTTTTGGCCAGAGGTAACAGGTTCTAATCCGCCCTAGCTAGATACAGTTTTTTTTCTCTCTCATCAAAACAGAATATGTCCATCTGTGGTTACAGTCAATATCAAGCATAGGACACGTTTATTTTGTGATTTTACCGGAATGAATAGAGTCTCCGACGTAAAGGCGATTAAAGTGCTCGTCCGAGTGAAGACTGCGCGCCACAGAGAACACTGTGCATAGCCTACAACTGACAGCAGCGGCAACAAGCGTTCCTCCAGCGCTAGATCTCTTATTTAAACGAACTAAATTGATGCTCTGCTTAACAGTATGTTTTATTGATGTTTAAAACGTTTTATTTTCCGATATATGGTGACTCAAGCACTGATGGATCAAGGAGCGGTCCATCAGTAGAGTCACCATATTCGGAAAACATTTGGAATGGGTCAGACATAGCCCACAGTAATTCTGACTTGTTATGTTTTTTAAAAGAATTTCGTTTTTATAAATTGTATTTCATTTTAATCAATGGTTTTAATCAACAAGTTGACTGATAAATTCTCAGAAAATGGATTTAATACCAATATTTTGAAACGGTGCGTAATTCCGACAGACCCCCATCCCCCCCGCCCCCCCTCGGAATCCCGCCCTCCCCTCTCACAAAATAGTTCCAACGTCCCTGGGCTGAAATCTCTTCTTTTTTCCTTCTTTTTTTTTTTTTTTTTTTGGTCTAAACAGAAATGGCATAAAAATGACGCACCACAAAGTGAATTGTATGTAATTACAATTAATTATAGTTATTTTATAAGTAATAAAAAATAATTTAAAAAAAATCTACTCTTACTTTTATGTTTACTCTGTGTTCTCTGGGTCCCAAAAGCTATGCAACTTGTTTTGGAGAATTTTTTTTGTTTCATAATGTGATTTAAACCCCACACACTGTCAATTCTTTTATTTTTAATGAAAGGTTAGATTTTTGGCAATTTTTTGAACGAAAGTTCAAAAGGATAAGTGATGCAGATTTATTTTTTTACTGCCAGTTTTGAACATGTTTACCAGGGGTGTCATTACTTCTCTATTAATATTTTCTTTTTCTTTTTCTTTTTTTGGTCTTAAATAATTATTGTGCATGCTTAGAAGAAATCTAACATATGCTTTTTACTGCAGGGCAAAGAGCCAGAAGATATCCATGCCAAGGGTATGAACATTGCGATTGTTATTATTGATGTAAGATTGTTGTTTTTCTCCAATTTGGCTTAATTTAGTTCATGTGATTTATTTCTTTTTTTCTATCAAATATGAATGTAGCCTTCTTTGATATAGAAAAGGCTTATAACACTTTGTGGAGGGAAGGTTTGCTAATTAAACGGAATAAAATTGGAATAGTTGGCAACCCAATTTTAAAATTGGGTTTTAGATTTTTTATTTGAACGCACTTTTCATGTGAAAATTGGGGAAGAATTATCAGCTCCTTGTAACATTCTAAATGGAACTCCACAGGGTCGTGCAATTAGCCAATTATTGTTTAATTTAATGATAAATGATAATTTTGATAAAGTGAATAAACCAGGAATAGGATTGGCTCTTTATGCAGATGATGGAGCATTATGGAAGCGAGGCCGTAATATTAAAAGTGTGGTTAAAGGTAAACAGGAGTCAATTAAAGAAGTGGAAGAATGGTCATTGGATTGGGCTCTAAAGTTTTCAGTCTCTAAAACACAATATATGCTATTCACAAAGACATTTAAATCTGAAGTTACAGTGGGGCCAAAAAGTATTTAGTCAGCCACTGATTGTGCAAGTTCTCCTACTTAGAATAATGAGAGAGGTCTGTAATGTTCATCATAGGTACACTTCAATTATTAGAGACAATATGAGAAAAAAAAAATCAAGGCAATCACCTTGTAGGATTTTTAAAGAATTAATTTGTAAATTATGGTGGAAAATAAGTATTTGGTTACCCACAAACCAGCAAGATTTCTGGCTCTCACAGACCTGTAACTTCTTCCTTAAGAAGCTCTTCTGTTCTCCACTCGTTACCTGTATTATTGGCACCTGTTTGAACCCGTTATCTGTATAAAAGACACCTGTCCACCGCCTCAAACAGTCACACTCCAAACTCAACCATGGCCAAGACCAAAGAGCTGTCGAAGGACACCAGGAAGAAAATTGAAGACCTGCACCAGGCTGGTAAGACTGAATCTACATAGGCAAGCAGCTTGGTGTGAAAAAATCAACTGTAGGAGCAATTGTAAAAAAAAAAAGGAAGACATACAAGACCAGGGGCGCAACTACCCAGTTTCAGAGGGGTATGCAGCAACAATTTTTCCGCCCCCCAACCCCCCAAAAAAATAAAAAAAATAAAATAAATGTAATGTAAGTGTGCTATGTAATAACTGAGTAGGAAGAAATGAGAGCTAACAGAAAAAAATAAGTGCAAAATTGTCGTTTATTAACACAATTAAACTATAAAAACTATAAGCTCCATTGGAACAGCAATAGCAGTGTTTTTCACAGGATTTTAGGTAAACCTGTGGTAGGTGGACCTCTGTTTCTCTAGGGGGGTTCGGGGGCATGCTCCCCCGTGAGAAAATTTTGTGTTCTGTAATGTTAAATTCAGCAGTCTGGTGCACTTTGAGAGTTCAAAATTAAAAGCTCCAACCCATTTTCAGGGTGCAAATTAAACAGAGAAAAATTTGAACCTCTTTTAGTTAGTGTCTGTCTACATTACACTACTACATAATAATAGTTATAATATTAATCCCATGATAGTAATTGCCATTAAGGCTATTGTAAAACAAATGCACAGAAAAATAAAGGAAACTTTCATAATTAGTTTTGCACTAACTTCTATACTTGAAAGATACTTGCGCATAATGACATGTTTCATGGGCCAGTGTGTCAGAAAAAAAAAACTAAAGCTGACTTTTTTGACCAATGCATTACACCAGCACAGCGCCGCCAATTAAGCAAAAAACAAAACAAAAACAAACAACAAACAAACAAATGGGCCGCCGATGTATGAGTTTTGTGGGCCGTTAAGACAAATAAATTAAAAATGGAAAAGCACGTCGGCCCAGCGGGAATCTCCCGGTAGTCCCGATGATAGCCTATGCCTGGATGTCACATTTTAAATCCTACCTGTTGGCTTTCAGCAATGCAGGCAGTTATTTAGCTGCTGTTGCATCAATTGACATGCCATCTCCTTTTCTCTCTTTCTTTTTCTATTTTTAGCCCCACAGCATTTTGTTTTATCCATCTTTTTCGACGACAACTAACTACTCGTACCTGCTCGCTCAGCGCTCACGGCGCCCCCGCCCGCTCGCGATATTACCCGCCCCCCTTCTCCATGAGGGCGCCTACTCTAGCCTGGCTGTTAGTCCTCTAAAATTTTATATAACATTGAAGGAATGCAGAAATGATTTAGAAACGGACAACGGCAGCTACATATAGAAATACAATATAGCCTATATATAATTTTTTTTTTACCATCGCTTTGGCGCCCCCCATTGTGCTGCGCTCCTATGCGCCGCATATAGTGCATACCCACTTTTTGCGCCACTGTACAAGACCACTGATAATCTCCCTCGATCTGGGGCTCCATGCAAGATCTCATCCCGTGGGGTCAAAATGATCATGAGAACGGTAAGCAAAAATCCCAGAACTACACGGAGGGACCTGATGAATGACCTGCAGAGAGCTGGGACCAAAGCAACAAAGGCTACCATAAGTAACACACTACACCGAGAGGGACTCTAATCCTGCAGTGCCAGGCGTGTCCCCCTGCTTAAGCCAGTACATGTCCAGGCCCGTCTGAAGTTTGCCAGAGAGCATATGGATGATCTTGAAGAGGATTGGGAGAATATAATGTGGTCAGATGAAACCAAAATACAACTTTTTGGTAAAAACTCAACTCGTCGTGTTTGGAGTAAGAAGAATGAGGAGTTGCAACCCAAGAACACCATACCTACTTTGAAGCATGGGGGAGGAAACATCATGCTTTGTGGCTGTTTTTCTGCAAAGGGGACAGGAAAACTGATCCGTGTTGAGGGAAGAATGAACCGGGTCATGTATCGTGAGATTTTAAGCCAAAACCCCCTTCCATCAGTGAGAGCCTTGAAGATGAAACGTGGCTGGATCTTCCAGCATGACAATGATCCCAAACACACTGCCCGGGTAACGAAGGAGTGGCTTCGTAAAAAGCATTTCAAGGTCCTGGAGTGGCCCAGCCAGTCTCCAGACCTCAACCCCATAGAAAATTTGTGGAGTCTGTCTAGAGGAGATCTGCATGGAGGAATGGGTCAAAACACCAGCTACAGTGTGCAAACCTGGTGAAGACTTACAGGTAACGTTTGACCTCTATCTTTGCCAACAAAGGTTATGTTACAAAGTATTCCATCCATCCATCCATCTTCTTCCGCTTCATCCGGGGCCGGGTCGCGGGGGCAGCAGTCTAAGCAGAGATGCCCAGACTTCCCTCTCCCTAGACACTTCCTCCAGCTCTTCTGGGGGGACACCAAGGCGTTCCCAGGCCAGCCGGGAGACATATACTGCGTCCCAATTCGCATACTATCCATTCTAAATAGTATTCGAAAATAGAATTAGTACGTCCCAAATCGTAGTATGTTGAAATGAGTGTTTCAAAGATACCCGGATGGTCTCCGGTCAGAATCCGAAGTGTAGATCGATGCACACTCTAATGGCTGATATTGCCCACAAACCATTGCGTGTTGGACGAGGTTTCGGTTAGAACTACAAACACGAGTAAAAAGTGTTTAAAAAACTACAGACGGAGGACTGCTGGTGACGGTCCCGCGCTGGTCCCGTGGCTGTGTAGAGAGGTTTAGATAAAGAGCTTTGAGTGATTAATTATCAGTATCTAACCTGACGAAAATGAATTTATTTAATGTTGTCCACATTATATTGCATATGCAGAAGCCTTGTGAACTTTTGTAATACGTTAGCCATTACTTTTTAAATGCATCATTATATTCAAATTGCAAATACAAGGGGAGTCTCTGCATGAAAGACACGATTGGCAGATGAACGTGCTTCGAAACGGTAGGAAATAAAATTAGATAGAATGGAGGATTTTAACTGTCACAAGATGATTGACAGGGCAGTTTACGGAGATCCTGTCCGTTAAAGATGACGTGATAGTATGTCCCAAAGCTTGCCTACTCTTTTGCTACACACTCAAAAGTATGTACTTTTTCCTCACAAAAAGAGTACATACTTTTAGGGCGTAGTATAAGTAAGCGAATTGGGACACAGCAATAGTCTCTCCAGCGTGTCCTAGGTCTTCCCCGGGGAGGCGTCCAGGAGGCATCCGGAACAGATGCCCGAGCCACCTCAGCTGACCCCTCTCGATGTGGAGGAGCACCTGCACCTGAAAGATATATATATTTTTTTACCTAGTTTTTTGTAATCCTTAATGTGCCTAGAAAAGGATTTTTGATGTTCCTAACGCAAAGTATTGTCCCATATGTGATATTTTTGTATTATTTTTTTGTGTCCGTGCTTGATTTTTGGCTGTAGAACATGAAAACTTTAAATCTGCATTGAATCTGAAAAATTCATCCTACAGACACAATCTACCGCCTTTTTCTCTTCGTTTTTGCATGAGGAATTGATAGATTAGAGGATTGTCTTGATTTAGATGATGTATAGTGCATAAAAACTCAAATAAACACCAAAAAATGTATAAAAAAATGGTGACATTGGATCACTGGATCTCCTCCCCTATGGACCCTTTTGATATATGTTTTCTAACATTTGTATTTTTACAATCTTTAGGATGTCTAAGACCCCATTTACACCTGGTATTAAAATGCGATCTGTATCCAGATAAGTTATCCGGATAATAAAAAACGCATGTTAATGCAAGGTGTAAATGCGTTGTGATCGGATCGTGATCGGATCTGCCTGACCACATCTGGAGGTAGTCTGGCTCGCATTGTGTCCGGATCTTTACTAGGTGTAAACGCAATCTGGTTGTTGAAACCACATATGTATATTTTACTCCTCCCAAAAATGCTAAAAAATAAACGAGTGAGAGCGTGTTATATAGGCTATATGTCATGGTGTAGCCTAGTCAGATGCGACACGCGACACACATCACCGCAGATGAGCAGCTGAGCGTCTATTCAACGTGCAAACATCGCAAATAAAAGTGAAAGTAAGTCACAGACGCAGTTAACACATCAAGTAAAGAAACGAAATTATCTTACCAGGCCTGTTGCCACTCTCTCTTATTGATGTCTTTGATTTGGAAATTAGCTGACGATCAATAAAATGCAGCTCATATCTGTTGTTTTTGGTGGCGTGCAATCCATTAAATCTGCATATAACGCAGGAGGTGAAGATCGGATTTATATCCGTTTTGCAAAAACACATTTATGTGGCCAGGTGTAAATGGAATCGGTACTTATAGACCCTTTTACAGTTGGTAAACATGGTGACGTTTTTTTGTGGGCGGAGCTTAGGTGGAGGCAGAAAGATCCATCTGGCCACTTCACTAATGCGAGTTAGCAAGGATTGTTAGCTTGTTTTTTAACAATGACTGGAGAAAATCCGATATTATCTTAATGTGTAAGGTCACTCAGTGTCCAGGACCGCGATTGTTATTTCCAAAAGTTATTTTTAACGGACAGAACCAGATTGGCCGACCTGTAGCCGCCTACACGCTCACTCAATGCATGGATGATCTGACAGGATTAACGTACGTTACCTCGGGTGAGTGGCCTGACTTCTACACCTACCTTATAGAGAAACCGATCGTAAAGAGAAACTGAGGCATATAAATCTTTAGATGCCTATATGGTCCTGTACAAGACTTGTGTGTACGATCCGCAGTTCTGCCGAGCCAGCGCCGAGACCACGACAATGTAAAGAGTGACATTACAGTGCGATTTTAATGATGTGAATATTTTCTAGAAATAAAAGTTCCAGACACAGCATATTCATTTTTCATCAATTCTTGCACCAAACAACACAACAAGATGACATTTAATAATAGTAACAATTATTTAAGCTCCTTATTATGTAGCCGAATCTGTGCTGTTTTGCATTGACCGCCTCCAGTTTTCACTTTGTTTTGCCTCCAGCTAGCGCCGTGACGTAACAGTGACGTCGGCGCAAAAGGGGTCTATTATCCGGATAACTTATCTGGATACAGATCGCATTTTAATACCAGGTGTAAATGGGGTCTAAGAAGCAAATGTTGATGATCCCAACCTGCAATATTGTCACATGTATGTCTTTTCTGGCTATATAGGTTGCCACCCTGGATATCCAAAAAAGCAAAAAAAAAGGACATTTACATAGGCAGTCTGTTTTTCTCCTTTAGTTTTTCGATTTGATAGATCTCCTCCATTTTTCATAACTGGCTATATAAATTATTGTTAAGCACATTACTGCTTGTTTCCAACGTAAATTGTTGCACATTAAATATATAAATATTTTAATTAAATAATACATTTTAAGATACAATTTGTTCAAAAATATGCATTAATTAAAAATCACATCATGTAATTAGGATTCACTGGTAGTGTGAGGTTTAACATACATTTTTAAACTAACTACTACACACATATAGCCTACATGATACACCAACACACAATTAGAAAGATCTTTCTTGGTGAAGAGCATGCAGCATTATGGAAGCCCACATTAACTGGCAGATATTAGTCTCTCCAGGTTTCTGTTAAGTTGAAAAAATAAAAAAAAATGTCATACTTAATAATTAATTAACTATACTATTATTAACTATTATTATTATTACTGGTGAGGGAATGTGTTTCATCTCGAGTGTGACAATCTGAACAAAATAACGACAAATATTCATGGCTCAAATGTGGTGAACTGGACCGGTGGGATCATGATATACAGGAGGTGAAACCTGGATTTGATGGCCCCAAGTCTGGAAATTCCACGAATGCTCCCACTCTACGAGCAGAACAAGACACGCTCTCTAAAGGTAGATCTGAGACCCTAAACACTGTCCATATCTATAGCCCCAAATTTCCTGAGGGAGCAGTTTTTACTCCGCCCACAGCAAACAACAAAGTCTACTCAAACCAAGAGTATCTTGTCTTGCTAATTGTCCGAGTGGTGGGAAGGAGTGGATCAAAGCAACTTGTTGAAGGGTTTGCTGGCTTTGTATCAGCCAGTGGTTACAAGCCCCCTCGAAGATCTACCATCGACTACTTTACCCCAATCAACCAACCTTTTACAGAGTACTCAGTCATAAAGCAGCTGCTAAAACAGTCTGAGGAGGCCCCCATGGAGGTGGGTCAGGAGTACGTCCACAACACCTTTGACCTCGGTGGTTGCATGAAGGCTCTGCCTCTCATTTGGAAATTTCCATTGCTCCTTGGTTGACAAAGAGCACGTCCACAGCCTCGCATCTGGTGCCCCTGCTTCCTCGGAGGTGGAGTTTGATGTCCAACGTGCGGAGGCAGCTGGTATGGAGTCCAAGGAAGCTTTCATCAAAGATCGCTTTGTGAGTGGCTCTTCTGAGGAGCTGTTTTTCCAGCCAATCAAGAAGCTGAAGCTGAAGAATATGGATGCCTCAGACGAAACAGTCAAGCTCACTGGCTCCCAAGGAAAAGTATGAGGTATATGAGAAAGGTATACTCGTATATAAAATGAATAATTGTTGTCATATTAGTTGACATACATTCAATTCATTTCACGTTTATTTGTATAATGCTTCTCACAATACACATTATTTCAAAGCAGCTTTATAGACCAACGCCACTTTTGCGTCATCGAAGGGTAACGCCCCCTTTTGGGGGAAAACACCTCTATACTGTCTATGGGAAAACAAACGGATTCCCATGAGAACAGAACTCGCACTAGATCTGCAAAGTTTCTTGATAGCAAAAATGGCACAAACTTAAAGAAGCTAACGTTACTGAATACGGGGTTACAGAGGTGTCCCTTTGAAATGGTCGAAAACTGGATTAATGACCCCACACAGCGGCCAAATATGGACTATTCAGACATCTAACGATACCACTATCTCGTGGAATCACCAAGTAAGTAGCCTTTTTTATTTATTTATCATTTACACACTCACAGTAGCCTATTACAAACTACTAGACGATGAGGCCATGTCACTTGGATCATATTTAACTTGATTTAAGCTATTGACAGTTTTGTTGTCGACTAGCTATTAGAAAGACTAGCTGTTAGCAGCTAACGTTACCTTATTAGACTATGTCAATAGCTTAAATCAAGTTAAATATGATCCATTCATCGTCTAGTTTGTCATACTGTGAGTGTTAATGAAAAAAAAGGCTAGCTACGTGCTTACTTGGTGATTCCACGAGATAGTTGTAACGTTAGATGTCTGAATAGTCCATATTTGGCCGCGGTGTGGGGTCATTAATCCAGTTTTCGACCATTTCAAAGGGAAACCTCTGTAACCCCGTATTCAGTAACGTTTAGCTTCTTTAAGTTTGTGCCATTTTTGCTATCAAGAAACTTTGCAGATCTAGTGCGAGTTCTGTTCTCATGGGAATCCGTTTGTTTTCCCATAGACAGTATAGAGGTGTTTTCCCCCAAAAGGGGGCGTTACCCTTCGATGACGCAAAAGTGGCGTTGGTCTATAGAAATCCATTTCAGAAATGTACATAGAAAAATACAGTTAGTTAATCATGTATTAATTTAGGGCATAACATATAACATACAATACATGGCATATTGACAATAACAGTGTTGTTCACCTATTCGTCTTTGCAGGTATTGCTGTACCATGAACAAAGTGACCTCACCTTCATGCTGCTCATCAAGTCACAGAACCTGGATGAACCCATCAACGAGCTGATGCGGTACTCACTCTTCCCAGTTCCTCCCAGTATACATAGTTCCCACATGACGTCACAACATACGGGCATTTGCCGACCCGGCGCCATTGCTTAGGGCAAAACATTAGAAGAAGCAATACGAGTTGAACGAAGTGAAATAAGTTTCGTGCTATAAAGTGAAAATGGTCATCTCCTGCTGGGTCAATGGATGATAAAATCGTGCCGGATGTTCAGTTAAATCGGGATTTTACACTATACCCGTCATTAGATTTCATGGATGTGAGAAGACTAAGCTTTTGTCCGAACAACGACGGAGATTATGGCTGGCGAGCATAAACAGGAAAGAAACTCACTCAAAACACGCACGAATTTGTTTGACAAAAGCACAATGTTGTGTTTTATTGCGAGTGTAAACGAATATAAGTTAACACATTGCAGTTTGTATAATGTCCTGTATGAACAAAATGACGAGCTATTAAAAACATACAAAACAACATTGTTTCCACTGTTTGATCTCACTTTCCAGCATTGCAATCTCAGATTACGTCCCTAAAGATCCCGCGTATAATGTAGTTCCGGATTACATTACTTAATTTGCACGCAAGTTATTTATTTTTATATTCATGCACCGAACCATGACGCCCGCAAGAACATGCATATTACAGAAAGCACCGGTGTTTTTAGGGGAACATAGGAATTAAGTTGTGCAGGCTATGGCTTTTTAATAGACAGATTAGCATCATGCTACTTCGCTATGATGACTAAGTTACTTTTCAATTGATTGCACTTGAGCAAACGTCACCAAACCAACCCCACGTCAATCTGATCGTAGCCTACACCTCCAGTGATTTCCAGCCTCGGAATTGCTCACATGTGTAAAAACTCCTCACCAATACCGGATAATGGTACACATGAAAATACTGTATCTGAGGCAAAGTTGCATAATCAGTGCTCAGTGCTTCCTTCGTTACTGCATACGGATCCACAGCTTTTATGAATGAAATGTTTGCATTGTACCTCTCTCTGTCTTGTTTTAATAGTCTCTTTATAATCTATTTCACTTTGTCTTTTCATGATTTGCATAACAATATAAACATAAATAAATATTTGTTTGTAAAACGACATTCTCTGATAAAACTTTGTAAACGCCTATGGTAAACACAGCGGTTTTGCCCTCAAAGATGGCGTCTCCGGGTAGGTCACGTGACATTAATTCGCCTGTGGGAACTATGTATAGGCACAGCTGATGGGTTCTTCAATAAGACCAACAAGGCTGCAATCCTTCACTACTTAATGGAAGATGTTTCTGAAGATGTCCCTTATCCGAAGGATGTTTTCTACATCCAGGATGGCAATGCACTCTTCCATTCTTCATGCCTTGATGAACCTCCCACCAACATTCGAGGGAATTTGTCTCCAGTCCTTTGTCCATATGATGCTTAAGAAGCATTTTGTCTTCTCAACGGACTCCGACCATGATGATTCTGTCAAAAGTCAGGAGAGATTGTGTCGTGGCTTGTCCCAGCGGTACATCATAGGTGGTCCTGCAACAAGATAGCCAAGTGACTTCAAACTCTTCCTGGCAAATGATGAGAACAAGACAGGCAATGCATATCATAATATGCTATAATATCACATCACTGTGAAGATCTAAACATATTTACTGTAGATATACAGGAAATCGCAATGGAAGACGATTTCGATATTTAGCTCTTCACAGTAAAAGGTAAAACTTCCGAAATCTCTGTGTAAACAATAAGTGATGTACACGCGCAAGAGATTACATCCTGGGCTCACCCTAGGAGTACAAGGACGTGACTGTGATTTGTAAGGGAAATTTTAAACTAAATATTAATCTAACCATGGTTTATTAGTTGACCTCATTTATCTGCTAAATCTCTGAGACAATGCACTAAGACATTTTGTACTTTAGAGGTGTGTGTGTGTGTGTGTGTGTCAAGCACCTGATTGTGTGTATAAATAACAAATGTGAGAAATGGAACCAGACAGATGACGAAGTTCGAGCTTGACATCTATGAAGTAATCATTAAAACAAAGTCTCCTCTACCTGGTAACAGAGGAGGCAGTAAATGAAGAACCAATCATATTATCTTTCATATCATCTTTTCTTTTTTGAATATGTGTATCTGCCTGTGTGTTTTATAATACATAGATGTTTTATTTGTTTTTAGACAGAGATGATTCATACAATAGATGCGTTTTTTTTTTTGTTTTTTTTAGTAAATGCTGTGTCAGGGAAATTGCAAAATAGGACAGACAGGCCAGGTCAAAAGGACAGAAAAGTCTGCCCGGTAACAATAACTAGCTTGAGTGTGAGGAAAAGGAGAACTGGAACCTGTATACGTGCAGGAGCCTTGGCAAGGAAAGGAGGGGTACATCAAGAAGGGGGATTATTTGTGTATATAAAGTCTGGAAATTGAGAAGGATCTTTGCCCTTCTCATATCAGACCCTGTCTGTGTGGGAACTGCCTTTCTTGCAAGAAATAAACATGTATACTTATGACTTTCGAGATCTTCATTGTACTTTAATTATTATTTAAGATCTAGGTACAAAAATTTCCATAACAGATTCCAAGAAGTAAAAACGATATAAAAACTGTTCGTTTTCTCACACAACTCGCTCGTTTCGTGTCTTAGGCCATCAATGTGTACTTACATTTACGAGTCATTAAATCATGTTTAATTTGGACTTCTCTGTGCATGCTCTTTGAGGTGGACCCCATATACTTTCATTATATGACTGACAGACAAGAACGGTTTGACCTAAAAATATCAAAATTGAAGCAACTGTGGAAACAAAGACACCTACATCTTGGATGCCTTTGTAAAACATATAAAAAAAAAATTCAAAGTGAACTATCCCTTTAACTTGATGTGTTGGGATATGAAATAAAAAAGTAATAGTTCAGGATAGACCCTGGTGGAGGCCAGAGGTGGGTATAGTATAGTATCCAAAAACTGTACTCAAGTAAAAGTACAAGTACTTATAGAAATATTTACTCAAAGTAAAAGTAATAATCTTAAAAGTTGCTTGAGTTTAAGGTAACAGGTAAAAACCATTACCTGTCCTTTGGTTTGTATACTTATACAACTACATTTGGATTATGTCAGAATAAAGTGACTCTGTGGAGTTTTGCATTCATAGGCATGTAAAGGGAACCATTGACACAGATACAGGTAGATTAGAAAGAGTCTGTCACATGATTGAGATCAGAGGAGTGAGGTTTACTTGCACAGCAACTACAGGGGTTGGACAATGAAACTGAAACACTGGTCAATGTTGGAGGTTTCACATCTATATGCCTGGCGGCCAATCTTCAGAGTGAAGCACGGGTGGATCAGTGATGGTTTGAGCTCCAATATCCTGACAATCCTGATTGTATTTGATGGACACGACACTGCCGAGGACAACCAAACCCTTCTGGAGGATCATGAGCACCTGATGCTCAAACCGTGTATCAGCATGATCATGCACCAACACACACAGCAAGACTTGTGACAGAAGGGTTTGATGAAGATGAAAGTGACGTTGAACATCTCCCATGGTCTGCACAGTCACCAGATCTGAATATTATTGAGGTGTTTTGGAGGAGAGAGTCCACCAGCATCATATAGTGACCCGGACACTGTTCTGGAAGAAGAACGGCTCATAATCCCTCTGGTCACTGTGAAGGACTTCTATCTGTCATTCCCAAGATGAATTGGTGCTGTATTTGGATGCAAAATGAGGCCCTCACCATTCTAACAAATTATTGTGTTGTAAAACCAGGTGTTTCAGTTTCATTGTCCAACCCCTGTACTAGCTGGCCTCCGTTACACTAGCATCTCCGTTACACTAGCATCTCGTTCTCTTTACTTAAAGTATCCAGGGAAGCTTCCAGAGAAAGGATATGAGTTACATGATCACTGGCCTGCCCCTCCACCGTCTTAACTCTCTCATTTAACACTCGTTGTGTAGTTTGTTTGGCTTGAAGAGTCACTCCTAGTTTATCGAATCGCTCGTCAAAGGCACTGATAGTCTTATCCAAAATCTTCTCCATCGTCAGCGACATATATTTTTTTTCAAGCCCGAGGCCTGCTGTTCAGTGGGTTTAGTGCCCTTGGGCTGTTTTTTGATTGAATCGACAAAGCATACAGTAAAGTTCAAGTGTAGTGCTATGGTTGTCCATACCTGTCAACATTGGGATATTAAAATAATGGAAATTTTCAGGGCCACCTGAACACACATTATATAAATGAAGACACAAAACGGAATAAAAATTCAGCACAAGTTTATTTATTACTTGACAATGGGTAGGACAGTGTGTGAGAGAATGGATGGGGATACTGTTTTGATGGTCGCGTGGTTCTCTTGCATCTCTTGCTGTGTGGAATGCATAATAAAGCCCTCATAAGTCTTGTCAGCTCACTGAAACCCATGTCCTTGCCTAGAAGGCCCCAGAATCGGTCAATTCTGTCTTTTTAGGGGAGATGCTTACTATCTGTCACCTGGTAGTCAATGAGTTCCTCTCTCAGCCTATGCACATTCAAGTTCAACTGAGGGAACAGGGCTACTAGCCTTGTCCCTGTAAAAAGAACAATAATGTTGCTAAATGAACATTGATGATTTATGCAAACCATGCAATACCTCACAACAAGTTCATTGTAAAAAGTCCCTAATCTCTACCTGTCCCTGGAGTGACGCGAGGCCGAGATGCAGGGTCCAGCCCTCTCAGGTCCTTCAGGAGTTGGGAGTCAAGTGGGAAGCAGTTGAACATCTTTCTCAGAACTGCTTCATAGAAGGTTCTCACTGTTCTACAAGGCAATAGTAAAAACAACAACAATATGCATTAGATAGTGGGAAACATTTCAGGCACACTGTAAGGGTTATCCCAGCCTGTTAAAAGATTAGATCATAATTAAATTAAACTACAGAGTAATATACTCACTGAAAGATGTTTTACTTGGATGGAACGGGGAGCTCTGCATTTTTGATGAATGCTCTTGCTCTTGGTTTAATTATTGGAAATAGAGTTAGATAGAGTTGTTACTTTTTGTCAAAGGTGGTGTATATCCCAACCAAAATGCAAGTTTGGTTGGGATATTACTACTGAAGGTTTGGTTGCTTTTGATGCCACAATCAGTGGCAATCTGGGCAAGGTGGCAAATGCAGCCAATGTCCTGGACATTAAGACTGACTTCCTTTTAGTCTGCTAATCACTGAATTGTTTCTGCCTTTCATAACACTTGCATTGTCAGAGTTGAAGGCAATGACACTCTCCCATGGAATGCCTCTTTTGCTATTGGAAACAGGAAATCAAAACAATATGCCCATAATTGCAAAATAAACTATTTGACAAAAGATTTTATGTAAACTGTGCTCAAATGAAAGTGAAATAAAAAATGTTCAAGTTGTTATTATTAAATGCAAACTAGGTAAACACATTGCAGTACCCTCACCTCAATGCTTTGGGCAGCTTTTCAAATAGGTTTTCTGCATTACCCACATTGCATATGTGCATTTCAAAGAACTTTGTTGTCACCTCCAGATTGTTGACTCATCCTAAATTCTTGCAAGGATGACACATTCTTTTCCGGTTTTTCTGTTGTTTTATTCATCGCACAACAGTATAAAAGGCTGAGAAGGCTCTCAAAGAGAAGCTGGGGATATAACATTTATTTGCACAGGAACATTGCTCGTCTCTTTCTGAGTGGCAAATCTTTCAATGACCCTTGTGCTGAAATCTGGAATGTCCCATGTGAGTTTTTTTCTCTATAGAAAGCCTAGCCAGAGTGTTGAGGCGATCTTGTGCCTTAGTGTTCCTAATCCTAATGAAAGTTATACCAGCTCCTGTAAATTTTTAATTGGACTGACAGTAGAGATTATGGATCTTCTATATGAATGTTTTGAAGTGGTTGACTGCCTGAAACTCATCCACAGCATCAAATACAGCCAGTTCCAAACTGTGGTCAATGCAGTGCCATGAGAAGAGGTTAAGGTATCTTGCAGTCAGCCTGGCTGCCACACCAAATTTCTTACCTAACATGACACTTGCTCCATCTAAAACAAATGAGACTCAGTTCTTTTGAAGCCACTCTTCACTGAAGCCTGCAGTTTCCAAACAGTTAAGTAGAGCTTCTTCTATATCCTCTACCCTTTGGCTCTCCAGCTCAACCAGCTATAGAAACACAAATTCAGGATTAGCTCCATCTACTACTGAGGCTTTCAAGCTGACAATCATGGCAGATTTGTGGCTGAGAGATGTAGCCTCTTCACTGAGAACAGACAACTTGCTTGAAGATGACAATACTGTGAACTATTATGTGTTTCACTATTTTTGTATAACTTTATTTTGAGAGCAGACTAGCCCATGTTGACACCATTTGCTTCCTGAAGCTCAATGAGATTGTCATGGTCAGTGCAAGGTGGGTTCATTTTTTTTTCGCAATATAGTATGCTGTTCTGAATACAGTTTCTGAAACAGAGACCAAATTTCCAAATAATTTTGGAAAATTTCACCAAATTTATTTTCTAAATTTACTACATTTTTTATTTTATAAATTTACTTTCTAAATGTTTTCTTTCTAAATCCTGTCCACCTTTTTCAGTGAGCTCCGGGGCTATTTAGCCCTGATTGTCTCATGTGGTCATATCTTGTTCCTTAAAAGAGGCCAAGTTTGCATTTGAGGACTGGATCTTAAAGTACAGTTTAAGATCCACTCCTCAGATATGGACACTCATTTTTTCGGTGAGGATGCCAGTTGATTTTGTTGTGCTGCAAACCGCACAACCTGGAAGCAAACAAAACCATGAATAATTAGCATCATCATACAAGTTTTATATCTACAGTACATTGATAATAAAATCTACTGAACAGGGCCAAAATTTAATCAAAGTATTTAATAAACTCTTTACAATCTCCACACTATGCCTGACAAATACATGAAAAGCAGGCAAAATGAGAAAAATGTTCTACTCTTTCAATAGATAATTATCTGACAACTATTGATAACTAACAGTATAGAGCAATTTAATGGTGTAAATGTCTTAAATTATTGCACAGTTAAAAAATTAGTTCACTTCAGAATTAAAATGTCCTGATAATTTACCCACTCTTTCTTTCTTCAGTCAAAAAGAAATTAAGTTTTTGATGAAGACATTTCAGGATTTTTCTCCATATAGTGGACTTCAATGGGGTCCAACGGTTTGAAGGTCCAAATTGCAGTTTCAATGCAGCTTAAAAGGAGCCTACAGTACATGATCCCAGCCGAGGAGGAATAAGGGTATTATTTAGTGAAAAGATCTGTAATTTTCACACAAAAAAATAAAATAAAATAAAATCAATAATATATATATAGTACTGTGCAGAAGTCTTAGGCACACTAGTATTTTCGCCTCAAAGAAATGGTTTTAAGCCAGTTATTTATATATTTTGTTGTAGTGTCTCAGTAGGAAATATCAGTTTACATTTCCAGACATTAATTGTGCCATTAATTGTAATAATCCAGTGAAATTTTTGAATGCAGAAGGATTCTGACAACAGCCAATGCTCCACACGGAGGTCGGATCTCACCATCATCGAGTGCATCTGAAATTATATGAAGAAACAGAAAAAACAGAGACTAAGACCAGAAGAACTGCGGCAACGTTTCCAAACGCTTGAAAAACCCTGCAAGACTAAAAACTGTGCAATAGACTTTATTCAGAGCAGCGCCATGACAGGTATGAAAGTGAGGCTGTGAGGGATAGACTTACCGTGTTTCCAATTGCATCCGCTGTAAAAGCTGAATAAAGCGGCTAGATTACTTACAATTTTCCACAGCTTACATTGTCGGGAGTTTTTTTGTCAACTGACATTTCTTGGAAAGATATTTTTCCAGTGTTTCATGAGCAGAACAATCCGAAAACATATTAAATAACAGTACAGGCCATTGAAGAGATGCAAGTCTATCCCTCACAGCCTCGCTTTCATTCTCATTAAAAATCAAAGATGGCGCTGCCGTGAATAAGGCGTATATCTGGACAAAAGCGGTTTTAAACGTTTTAAAAGGGTACTAAACACCTATTGATTTGATTTAGTTAACTGTTAAAAGTTAATAAAAGTTAATAATAGTTAACTAATAAAAGTGAATTGATAAATAAAATCTGTTTATGATTATGACATTATTTTTGAAAACATTCTCATTTACAACATTTTTACACAAGTGATTTTTCATAGTACTGCAGCTTTGCAGGCAGGCAGGCACTACCTTCGAGACGTTGCCGCAGTTCTTCTGGTCTTAGTCTCTGTTTTTTCTGTTTCTTCATATAATTTCAGATGCACTCGATGATGGTGAGATCCGACCTTCGTGTGGAGCATTGGCTGTTGTCAGAATCCTTGTGCATTCAAAAATTTTACTGGATTATTACAATTGATGGGACAATTAATGTCTGGAAATGTAAACTGATATTTCCTACTGAGACACAAAATATTTAAAGAACTGGCTTAAAACCATTTCTTTGAGGCGAAAATACTAGTGTGCCTAAGACTTCTGCACAGCACAGTACTATATACATGTATATATATATATATATATATATATATATATACCCAGCAAACAGGGGACGTCCTCCGGACGTTGCGAACGTCTAATTAGGTGCGCATTTAGTCAGGTTTATAACGTTCGCTGTGGGACGTTCGGAGGACGTCCGCATTTGGTCCGGTTTATAACGTTCGCTGTCGACATTCCGAGGACGTCCGCATTTGGTCCGGTTCATAACGTTCGCTGGGGGACATTCCGAGGACGTCCGCATTTGGTCCAGTTCATAACGTTCGCTGGGGGACGTTCGGTGTCACAGTGTCTAGATGTGTTCCCTTGTTTGTCCACTAGATGTCCTCCTTCCCCACTGTGTCATTCACTATCTGGAACTGCATTTCCCATCATCCTGTTCTGTCACTTTCTGATCATTGCACTCAGCTGTTCCCCGTAATCATTGTTCCCAGCTGTTCTGTGTTAGTCTTGTTAGACATGTGTATATATTCCCTGTCTGTGTTAGTATGTGTACGGAGTCGTCGTGTTTTGTGTCACACCACTTCATGTCTATGTTAATTGCTAGTTCCTGCTTGGTTTTTTCTTGTTTTGGACTGCTTTGATTATTGACCCTTGCCTGGCTGACTCGGATTTGGATTATACTTAATAAATACTGCTTTTGGATTTACCCCAGTTTCCTGTGTGTGGATCGTGACATTCGGAGGACGTCCGCATTTGGTCCGGTTCATAACGTTCGCTGGGGGACATTTTGAGGACGTGCACTTTACATTGACATTATGGTGCAAAACCATAAAAACATAAGTGTTGGTGGTATAAAAATACTGCCTATGAGCATTTTTAGCACATGTTCAAATGAGATATGCTTGAGTGTTTGCAAAAACAATAATAAAAAAATCTGAATTAAAAGTGTCATTGTCCCGGAGTGATAATTTGCACCTAGGAACGGGTCATAGCTTCAAAATAAGTTTTAGATTCATTCTTTAATGATATTTTTATTTAGGTTCTAATTCTAGTTTATGTTTGTAAATGTATGACTTGATGCGTTTTAACGGGCATGCGCGTGAAGTTGAGTTGCCATGGAAACGGAGGTCACCAGTGCAGACAGCAAAACTCCGACTCCCTGTTTTCACTGCTTTCAGGTGAGTTTAGTCTCTAAAATCACACAAATAATACACACGACTGTTCTTGACACTTCTCTTAATTGTAACTGGCACGCTTCTGTTTAATATTTAACGTTAGGCTACTTTATAGAAATGGGTTAGTGTCTTCGAAAAAATCTATTAGCATCACTAACCGTTTAGCTACAGAAGAGTTAACGTAAGGCTACGTTATAGCTTGAGCTTTTGTTTATGAATGTTTGGGCTTTTAATCACATTTTATGTGTCGATTAGAGGTTTTGATATTTTTGTAGCCTAAATATTTTGCTTGGAAGTGAGCTAAAAACGTATAATTTAACATAAAACGTTACGTTTTATTACTGTTAATCGATGACGTCACTTACACGACTGAAACTAGCTCAATGGTTAATAAATATTATATTAATAAAAAATTCTGTGATTTCAGCAGCAACAAGATAACTGTTGGCTATGACAAATTGTTTTTTGTGTTCCTAGATCGTTCTGAGGCCAGCTGCTCATAGTAGAGTTGAACTGACCATCATCTCTAAGGCACCATACTATAAGTAAGCCAAAGACAATGTCCACTTGGAACTGAACTAAAACTTCAAACATACACTAATGTTGTTGGTACATTTATTTATTTATATATATATACACACACATTTATGATATATTGAAAGTCTCTTATGCTCTCTCAAGGGCTTAATATTGATCCTTTACTGATTTTATTAGATCCAACTAAAATTTTGTTACTTTGTTTTAGGTTCCAAGCTTATGCAATATTATGAAGCTGCAGACTCGGAGCCTGCATCTACAGTCCCCCACCGAGAGTCCCGCATTCTCAGACCCCTCGTTTTTCGAACACAGCGCCTCCTGCTGTTCAACAGATCGAATAACACCCGCACACAGAGTCCAGCGTACGGTTATCCAAATGCAATTAAAAAACAACAGGATGCAATATTAACAGTCTCCAAATAAATTATCCAATAAATATTTGCGTTACCTGCTTAATGCATGTGCCAAAAAAAAAAAAAAAACTCATTGTAACAGATGGAAGGATACAATTACAGATCTATCTTCTGAAAAATAGTATACGATATTATATTGCTACAATGTTTTTTTTATATTTGTTTTATTCAAATTCCAATTTTTCTTTCAGTTCAACCTATAATAGTCTAATTAACATTATGATGCTAACATTACAAAATCTGTTTTATGATATTTTGAATGCGAAGCAAAACAAATCAGAATAGACAAAACACCAATAATAAACAATTCTGTACTTTATTTAATGATAACCTAAACATCATCTTGCTGTAAAGAAAAAAGGAAGAAAAAACTGTGTTCGTGACTTTACTTTTCGTCTTCCATTGCATTAAAAAAAACTCAAGTCGCTTTGCATAATCATAAAATGATATGTTGCTGGGTTAGGGGTAACTCCATCGATTGATGGTGTACCCTGGAATAACCTACAACAGTATAGGCCCGATAGCACATGTCTTATGATGTTTCAAAAAAAAAAAAAAAAAAGAAAAGAAAAAGAAAAAAGTTGTTTGCAAATGTTACATTGCTCTGTTGAAATGTCCCTTGAGATGTTTTTGAACTTTGGACAACTTTGTGGGTTTGAAATATATGGGGGCACAAATGGCCAGTGAAAATAACTGCAGCACTTATGACATATCTACAAAAAGTCCAAGGATAAAGGCTAACGCTAGCCATCAAAATGTTTTCGGGGGGAAGAGGGTGAAAAAAACATACATTAACGGCTCAAATCTTGTTACAAACTATCTTTACAAATATTAAATGGACTATTCATAATGTTGTATCGACGAGCTAAATTAGTTTTATAAAAAAATAAATCAAACGAGGCTACTACGATTCGCTAAATAAAATTGAAGATAGGTAGCCTACTCACTTTTTGGCCTAAGTTCTTCACATGTTATCCGATACAATTTGATAGGAGGCGCTGTCTCGAAAAACGAGGTGTTGTAGAGTGAGTTTTTGTAGATTAACCTGTAGGGGGCAATCTAATGTATTTTGGCTTTGTGCTTAAGAGTATCAAAGAAGAAACTGTTAGCAGACATGTGTTCCACCTGGGGTGCTTCTCATTTCTTATTTGTGCATCCTCGTTTCCTTCCCTTGCTTCCTTTCCTTGCGTCTCAGCTCCACCCCCTGTAGGACGCGAGGGAAGGAAGCGAGGAAAGGAAAGGAGGACAGAGGAATCGAATAAAAGCTTTTTTATATACATTGGAATTCTTGGTCACTCGAGCGTCACTCCACAGTGTCATCAGCAGCGCTAAAAGGATCTGCCCTTATGATGTTGAAGTTTGGTTATTTAATAAATTCATAATAAATAATAATAAAGATATGCTATACTGTTGAAATATCTGAGATGTGTGGTTTATATAAACTGCAAAGGTAAAGTATAAATTAAAATGATTGTGACCGATGTAAAGTGGGAGGAGAATTGACACGTGCGTCACGTTTAGTCAATATAACAGTTCCGCGTAGGATGCACCTGTGTATCCTCGCTTATGACTCCTCAGGAAGCCTCCTATCTCCTCGATCCTCGACTCCTCACGGTGCAATTAGAGAATTGAGATGTCCTTCAAGATGGCTGAGCTCGATCGGTTTCCGGGTCATAGGAGGGAGGACGGAGGAGCGAGGAGACGAGGAGGGATATTGAGAAGCACCCCTGGACTGTGCTCAAGTGTACTGCTGGCTTGATGTGCTTTGAGTAAATGAACTGCATTGAACGGATTTGTCTCCTGCAAGTTATTACATTTTGGCGACAAGGATGAAAGCAAGGAAAGAAACGCCTTGAAGAAAAAAAAAAGTGTTGGAAGGTGAATAAGTTTATTCCATACAAGTTGGAGCTTGGGAAAAGAAGATGGCCAACATGGTAGGAACAGTCTCACCTTTTGATAGTCAATCTCAGTCTTGGGAGGAATATTGTGAGATCTCGCAGCATTTCTTCGAGGCAAATGAAATTACAGAAGCAGACAAACAAAGAGCTATATTGTTGAGCACTGTAGGAAGTCAAACATACAGTCTACTGAGGAATTTGCTGAGCCCAGTTAAACCAGGAACAAAGACATTTGGTGAATTAGTAGAATTGCTTAAAGAGCACTTCAACCCAAAACCTAGTGAAATTGTGCAACGGTTTAAATTCAATTCAAGGTCAAGAGAAGAGGGGGAAACTGTACTTGAATATGTAGCAGTATTGAGGAAATTGGCTCATGATTGTAACTATGGAGAAAAGTTGACAGAAATGCTTCGGGATAGACTGGTATGTGGCATAAATGATGATCGGATTCAACGTAGACTGTTGGCAGAAGCGGATCTAACTTTTGAAAAGGCTTTGAAAGTAGGTCAAGCAATGGAAACGGCCAATAAGGATGTGAGGGATTTGCAAGTTAAACGCTCAGAAACATCCATGTCCATGAGAGTGCATAAAACATCAGTGAAGCAAGAAGAAAGTCAAGGCAGAGCATGTTATAGATGTGGAAGTTTGCAACATTTGGCCAATGAGTGTAGATTTGTTTCTGAGAAATGTCACCAATGTGGGAAACAAGGGCACATAATGAAAGTCTGCAAATCAAAAAGTTCGAGCAGAGACACAAACTTTCAAGGGGGAGAAAGACGTAAGAGAGCTGTGACAAGAGGAGGACAGAGATCGTATTATGTGGGCAGAGAGGACAAAAGTGCATCTGATGAAGAGGGTATTTTTACAGTTCACAGTTTCAAAGAAACCGAGATTCCGAAGGTTGCTCCACTGACTATTACATTGGCGGTTAACGAGTCAAGCATACCTTTCGAAGTGGATACCGGTTGTGGTGTGACTGTGATGAATGGGTCCAATTTTTCCAAATTATGGACAAAGCATAAAATTCCAGAATTAAAGACCTGTTCTTTGAAGTTGAAAACCTATACTGGTCAAACCTTAGCAGTGTTGGGTTCTGCGCAGGTGGAAGTTAGACACAAAGGAGTCTTGAAGAAGTTACCAGTAGTGGTAGTACCTGGAACAGGACCCAATCTATTGGGTAGAGGATGGATTAAAGAATTTGGCATGGAATGGGAAGCCATACATAAGATTCAAGGGATGGAAAATATAACCTTGACTGAAGTGCTTAGCCAACATTCAGAGTTGTTTAAAGAGGAATTGGGTGAATTGAGAGGTCCACCGGCCAAAATTTATGTGGACAAGGAAGCGGTCCCCAGATTTTTCAAAGCCAGACCCGTTCCTTATGCTATGAAGACAAAGGTAGAAGCTGAAATAGAACGCCTGTTGAAAGAAAAAATCATAGAACCGGTTAAACACTCTGAATGGGCTGCCCCTGTAGTGCCGGTTTTAGAATCGGATAACACTGTGCGACTATGTGGTGACTATAAGCTAACAGTGAATAGAGTTTCAAAGTTGGAACAATATCCCATTCCTCGAATAGACGATTTGTTTGCAACATTGTCAGGTGGGCAAAAGTTTACCAACCTGGATATGAGCCATGCTTACCACCAGATTGCCTTTTGGAGTTTCTTCTAGTCCTGCCATCTTCCAGAGGACCATTGAGGGTGTACTGCAAGGTATTCCGTATGTGGCGGTTTTCCTGGACGACATCCTGGTGACTGGTCGTAATGATGAGGAGCATCTCCAAACACTCGCAAGGGTATTGAGAAGATTGCAGGAAGCAGGACTGCGATTGAAACGGAGCAAATGTTCCTTCATGGAGAAAGAGGTAACATTTTTGGGCCATAAAGTAGATGAGACTGGCCTCCATCCAGTACCAGAAAAGGTAACTGCCCTTCAGAATGCTCCCGCACCAAAGAATGTGACAGAGTTAAAGGCCTATTTGGGACTGTTAAATTACTATAATAAGTTCTTACCCAACTTGTCTACCATTTTAGCCCCTGTGCACAAACTGCTGCGAAAAGATGAAAAATGGAACTGGGAGGGGGAACAAGAAGCTGCTTTTGCTCAGTCCAAGGAAATGATCAACTCAGTTCAAGTTCTGGTTCATTATGACCCCCAGAAGGATGTGATTTTATCCTGTGATGCTTCTCCTTATGGCCTAGGTGCAGTTCTTTCACATAAGATGCCAGATGGTAGTGAGAGACCCATTGGATTTATGTCAAGGACTTTGAATCAGGCTGAGCGGAATTATTCACAGTTGGACAAGGAAGGGTTGGCCATTATGTTCGGTTTGCAGCGCTTCCACAAGTATTTGTATGGTCGGAAGTTTACCATCGTTACGGACCATAAGCCCTTGTTGTCCTTATTTAATGAATTAAAAGCTGTTCCCCAAATGTCATCTCCTAGGATCCAGCGATGGGCTGTGACACTGAGAGCCTATGAGTACAACATCATCTACAAGCCAGGTAAAGATCATGGAAATGCAGATGCTTTAAGTCGGTTACCATTGTCAACAGAACCAGACATGGAACAGGAGGAAAGAGTTCTGATGCTGGAGAATGCAGACATAACCTTGATAACTGCAGAACAAGTGAGAGGGTGGACGCAGAAAGATCCGATATTATCTCGAGTGAGAGAAATGGTGCAACATGGTGGGCATGAGTTAATTGGAACAGAGTTTGATCCTTTTACATCAAGAAAAGATGAATTAAGTGTACAGGATGGTTGTGTGCTCTGGGGGGCCAGAGTCATCATTCCCAGTGTGGGTAGATCAGAAGTCTTGAAACAACTGCATCAGTGCCATCCAGGAGTGTGCAGGATGAAAGCTATGGCCTGGAGTTATGTGTGGTGGCCCAAGTTAGATCAAGATGTAGAGAGGTTGGTTAAAACTTGTCACCTGTGCCAAGAGCACAGGAACGTTCCAGCTGTAGCCCCACTGCATCCGTGGAATTGGCCAGAGAAACCATGGCAAAGATTGCATGTGGATTATGCTGGACCATTCATGGGAAAAATGTTCTTGGTCTTAATTGATGCACATTCGAAATGGATGGATGTGTATCCCGTGAACAGCCACATCTGCTGCCACCATTGAATGTTTGCGTAAAAGTTTCAGTAATCAGGGACTACCAGAACTTATTGTATCAGACAATGCTACTTGTTTTGTTAGTGCTGAAGTTAAAGAGTTCCTGAACAAAAATGGAGTACAGCATGTTACCTCTGCACCTTATCATGCTTCGAGTAATGGGTTAGTGGAGCGGGCCGTACAAATTATTAAAGGCATGTTAAAAAAATGTGTTGACGGATCAATTGCAACTAAATTGGCCCGAGTGTTGTTCAGCTATAGGATTACTCCCCAGACTACCACCGGTCTCTCTCCCGCTGAAATGTTACAAGGACGAAAATTGCGGTGCTCTCTGGACTTTTTGCATCCTGATTTGACTAGGAAGATTAAAAACCAACAACAAAAGCAAAAAGCATATCATGACAAGAAGGCCCATGAACGTAGTTTTTGTGTGGGATATCCAGTGCTGGTTCGCAACTTTAGCTATGGACCGAAATGGATTCCGGGAAACATTGAGACTGTTCAGGGGACGTTCGCAGTGGACGTTCAGGGGACGTTCTGGGGACGTAATTTTGTTAGCTGGGTACACTGTTAGCAATTGATTTTTACAGGAAATTTTACAACAATGTATTGTATTTGCGTTTTACCTGTAAAAGGCAATGCACCATGGGAAATTAATGGACAGTCCTGTATTATTATTGTAATTTCACTGAATTCACGGAGTTTTACAATGGTTTTACAGCCACCGCGTTGCATCATGGGATCTTCGCGGTCTGAATTTTGAATTTTTAGGCGGTTAGTTCTAAACGTACATTCTGGGAGTAAGCCGTCATTCAAGAAGACGGAAAAGAAGCAATTCTGGGACGAAGGTAAGTTATCTTCACGTTATGTAATTTACTGTTACCGTTACACATGTATTTTTATAGCGTAAATAAAACGTTATTAGTTCTCGTTATCTGAGTGGATGGTGACGGTTTCGTCTGCTTTGATTAGATAACATTTATTCTTCCATCAGTCCATTGAAATCGGGTACGTAACGTTACTGGTAATTGCTAACATTTGCAACCTTGTTCTTCACAAATTGATGCTATTTTAATCTGCCTGAAGTAACGTTAACGTCAATATGGTTCTTTCACTGTTTGGATGGATTGGCTAGCTAACTCGAATCTCATTTAGGGCTGTCAAAGAATATTCTAAATTCGAATATATATATTCAAAAAGTTTTAAAAACTGAAAATGAATATTCGAATGTGGAAAAACACCCCCGCGGTAGCGCGGCTGTCTGCTTTCCGACTGGGCGCGGCGTGCTGTTGCCTGGTATCCTACCATAGACTGGGTATAACTTAAGCCTAGTTCACACTACGTGATTTTAAGCCCGATTTAAGCCCGATTTGCAAATCGTTGAGTCGCCGACAAGTCAGGGTGTTATCGCGTGCAAATCGCGGGCGATTAGCGGACGATTAACGCTCGCCAATCCGTTAGTGTGAAAGAGCCTACAACGCATCAAAGACAGCTCGCAGACAGGTCACCGAGCTCAGAAAAATATCTAGCATGCTAGATATCTCGAGCAGTCGCGCGACTCAATCTCAGTGATGTCATGAGTACAGCCAATCATAGCAACGCATGGGTTGAGGACACCAGGTAAATCTTACTTTTTGTTTTCTTTTTTGCATTTTTTTTTCTCAGAGCAGATCGTCGAGCAAACAGTGTGCAGCACTAGTTTCTGTCTGACGTCCATATTCGCGTGTTGTGTTCTTCTCTGCAGTTTCGCGTCATTTCTGGTTCGTTTTATTGCGTGGTTTTTCGTGGCAAAACATGGTTTCTAGACCAGATAGAATCGTGTTGTTGTCAACTCGTTATTTGTTTGATTATTTTCAGGATTTAGACCGTACTATAGTACTGAAACAGCTCTAATTGAGTCACAAATGATATGCTCTTATCATCCGATCGTGGTTGTATCTCTATGTAGTGCGTTGTCAACTCGTGTAGTGAGTTGCCTCCTGTTGTGGATCAATCACGTTGTGTTGTGTGGTGTGAACAGCTAAACAACTTGAACACTCATGATTTCACTGAGAGCAAGTCATGTAGTGTAAACTGCACAGTTCAGCCCGACATTTTAAAATCATGTAGTGTGAACTAGGCTTTAGTTATTGCATGATAGGTTTGATTAAGTTAGTTACAACAGTTTCATGCACTGCAGGCTTCCACTGGTTTGGTTATTTACTGTTTCATGCCAAGAAAAAGTTACAAGCTCGCTCGGAGCGTTCAATCGTTTCTCTATACTGCAAAACTTGAATTAATGTTAATAATATTTATTTCAATCACCGAATGAAGCCAGCTAACGTTATGGGACAAGCGTCGCGACCTTAAATTGCTTGCACAAAACTCTTGATCAGCACACAACATTTATTTATTGTTGTTGTTTGTTTTTAAAACCGTTATGCAGAGTGATGAGGGTGAACACGAGAGAAAAAGAGTGAGTGCGAGCGAGCGAGCGAGGTCTGCTCTGTGGTCTGTTGATTTACTTATTTTTGTGGTAATATGTTGTCAAATAGGTTTGAACTTAAATAAACTACCTATACAAGTAGTTATGTTTCTTTGTATGTATTTGTCCTGTTATTGACGTAAAGCGCGTCATGGGCCTGTTCTCGCATTTCAGTGAGCTGACCGAATTCCTATCCAGGAGAAGCTGCCAGATGCCGTAGACAACAGGAGTCAGAACATCATAGTACTTCCAACAGCAGAAGACACCAGGAGTGGGGAAGGTTCTGGATGCTTATGTCTGATGTGAGTACAACTTGCAGTGCATACAAATAAATTAACCATTCCCTCATTCCCATCTCTGTCCTGTTATTTTGTAATTGTTAAAGGGATATTTCACTTTAAAATTAATTTTTGATATGTTTTAGCTTACCTCAAGGGCATCCGAGATGTAGGTGTCTTTGTTTCCACAGTAGTTTAAATTTTAATATTTTTCGGTCAAACCGTTGTTGTCTATCAGTCATATAATACAGCCATGTCCAACTGAACTGAACTGAACCGTGTCCAACGTCCCGCCAGAAGTGATCATTTGCGTGTGTATGTCACTCATTGTTTACACAGAGATTTCAGGAGTTTTACCTTTCACTAAACATATTTAGATATATCAAAATCGTCTTCCATTGCTATTTTCTGTACATCTAAATATGTTTAGATCTTCACAGTGAAAGGTAAAACTTCCGAAATCTCTGTGTAAACAATGAGTGACGTACACACGAAAGCAATCACTTCCGGCGGGACGTTGGACACGGTTCAGTTCGGTTCAGTTGGACATGGCTGTGGCTACACGAGGTAAAAACGATATAAATACTGTTTGTTTTCTCTCACAAACCGCTCATTTCGTGTGTTAGGCCATCAATGTGTACTTACATTTACGAGTCATTAAATCATGTTTAATTTGGATAAAATTATATGGATAAAATTAGTATTATTCGCTCCTGCATCCCCAAATTTGATTTAAATACACCTGTTAACGAGCTATCTTCAGCCTGTTTAACTGAGTTTGAGCCTATTTCTTCTACTTTTCTTGTTGAGCTTATCAATAAAATGAAGCTTTCCTCTTGTTCCTTGGATGTGATGCCTCCTCGTCTTTTTAGGGAAGTCCTATGTGTAGTTGAACCTTTTGTTTTAACTATTAGAAACAGCAGCCTTTCTCGAGGTACCGTCCCAGCAATCATGAAACATGCAGTAGTGAACCCTCTCCGCAAAAAAGCAAGTTCTGATCCTTATATTTTGGATAACTATTGTCCAATTTCAAAATGATCATTTTTATCAAAAGTAATGGAAAAGGCCGTTTTCCATCAATTGACGGCATTTTTAAATGAGAATAACTTATTAGACAAATTTCAGTCTGGTTTTAGACAATATCACAGTACAGAGTCAGCCTTGCTGAAGGTGTTGAATGATCTATTGCTTGCTGTGGACAGGTAACTGTGCAATTTTGTTTCTTTTGGACCTCAGTGCTGCATTCGATACCGTTGACCATGCTATCTTGCTGGAACGGTTGGAAAACTGTGTTGGAATTCAAGGTACCGCATTTAATTGGCTTAAATCGTATCTTTCTGATGGAACATTTTCTGTGGAGGTTGGGAATTTTTCTTCCTCCTCTGCACCATTAACTTGTGGTGTACCTCAGGGGTCTATTTTGGGTCCGCTGTTGTTTTCATTGTATTTGCTCCCCTTAGGCTCGATCTTTCAAAAGCATAATATTCCATATCACTTTTATGCAGATGATACTCAGGTCTATCTCCCCTTAGGAAATAAGGACAATTATGACATTAGTGCTTTGTTGAACTGTCTTGAGGAGGTAAGAGGCTGGCTGGCAGCTAATTTTTTAACACTGAATGATTCTAAAACCGAAATTGTAATTTTTGGCTCACCAACTTCTACTTTACAGATTGAAAAACAACTGGGTCCTTTAAGAGGGAACTCTTGTGCTCATACTAAGAATTTGGGGGTGATTTTTGATAACGGTCTTAAATTTGACAAACAAATTAACTCAGTGGTGAAGAGTAGCTTTTATTATTTGAGATCTATTGCGAAATTAAAAGTATTTTTAACAGTAAAAGATTTAGAGATAGTGATCCATGCCTTCATTACATCTAGGCTGGATTATTGTAACTCGCTGTACCTTGGGGTGGCTAAGTCTTCCTTATCCCGCCTACAAATGGTACAAAACGCTGCCGCCAGGCTTCTTACTGGTACTCGAAAGAGGGAACATATTTCGCCTGTTCTTGCTTCGCTTCACTGGTTGCCAATCGAATACCGTGTCAAGTTCAAGGTATTATTATATGTGTTTAAGGGGTTAAATGGTCAGGCGCCTCAATACATTGTGGACCTTCTCCACAGGAAGTGTTCTAGACCTTTAAGGTCATCGAACAAGTTGATGCTTACTATGCCACGATCTAGACTGAAATTAAAAGGGGATCGTGCTTTTTCGGTCGCTGCTCCACGTTTGTGGAATGATTTGCCGGATCATGTAAGGCTGTCTCCCACTGTTGATAGTTTTAAATCATCACTAAAGACTTATTTTTTCTCTTTGGCGTTTGGTCAAATGTAATTTTATGATTTGCTTTATGATGTGCTTATGTTATGTTTATGTTGGTTGGAGTATTTATGTATTTCTTATTTTTTGAACTGACTGTACAGCACTTTGGTCAGCAGTGGCTGTTTTAAATGTGCTTTATAAATAAAAGTGCCTTGCCTTGCCTTGCCTTTGGACTTCTCTGTGCATGCTCTTTGAGGTGGTGACCATAGACCTCCATTATATGACTGGCAGAATGATGATGGCAAAATGTCAAAATTGAAAATACTGTGGAAACAAAGACGCCTACATCTTGGATGCCCTTGAGGTAAGCGAAAACATATCAAAAATAAATTTCAAAGTAAACTATCCCTTTAATTACCAGAAATCAATCACCAGCCCCATCCTTTGCTATGGACACTTGCACAAGTTATTCTAATTTTCCATTCTCCGAGGCAGTCAACGCACAGGCAGACATTGCTTGAATATTGGACCTTGGCTGATTGGTTTATCACGTTTAGTCCCATCCACCCCCAGAGGATTTTAATTTACTATTTTATTGATCAGGGATGTGATTTTTCCGGATTAATCCGGAATTCCGGATTTTCTGACCTGAAAATGTGACCTACGTGAATCATGCAGATCTGTTAAAAAAAAAAAAAAAAAAAAAAGAAGAGGGGGACTGGTGTCGGCAGCCGGACTGAAAAGAAGAGAATAAGAGCACATAACCCATAACTGGCTGACGTACAGAAAGTTCCTTTCAAAGTATCAACAAGGACGTATATAGACCATTTCACACAAGATGATAAACAACACTGGTCCAGAAGCACTCCTGTTTCAGTTTTTTAACACTACATAAAAGCTGGGATAAAATACAACCAGCAGAACATGTAAAACTGAATCAAAAGTTAAACATTTTAAGATGTTTTCTTTACATGTGAATAAAGAAAGCAGTTACAAACTGAAACAGGAAGTGCTTCTGGACCAGTGTTGTTTACATCTTGTGAAATGTCTATAGAGAGAATGTCTAATTGGTTCAGCCTGTTCACCTGCTCAATTTCGTATCAGTCGCTCTCGCGCTGAGTATTGTCGTCAGTTGACAAGAACATCACAGGTCACCAGGGCTGGGCGATATATCGATATAGTTCAAATTTGCACTATGATTCTTGCTCCAATCAAGCTGCTGACTGCTTTTGTAGAAATATCGTGCATTCTGTCAGTTGCAGTTCTGACACCTCCGTCTCAACCACACTGCCATTAGTGTAACTGGTAACACTTTAGAATACGGTTCCTTCATTAATGAATAACTACACAAGAACTAATGAGTAACACAATATTAACAATCTAGTAACTATTATAAACTAACAAGAAACTCTGATTAACGAACTAGTAAGTAATAGCACACAGACGAAAGTGGTAGTTCACTATTAAGTAATCAATAACTACTATTTTTTAATACTTCCCAGAGAACTACTAAAAAAGTTTATTAACAATCTAGTAACTACTACTAACTAAAATAAATTATTATTAACGAATTAGTAAGTAATAGCTCACAGATGAAATCCAAATAATTAGTAATTCCCACAGAAGTATCTAGTAACACTTTCATCTGTGAGCTATTACTTACTAATTATTTGGATCCATATTATAAAGATCATTGGAACTAACTAGTAATTACTGAAGTGTTACTACATGATCTAGTCATGATTTGTGCAAACTTTTGAGATTTTTGGTGAACTTTAGTATACTTTTAGAAAATGTGAAGAGCTCTTTTCCAAAAAGCGATAAACGCCATTTTTAAAAAAAATGAGTTTGTCGTGTCATTCTGCTGTGGACAGAACCCTTTCACTGCTCCATCAACGTTTCATGCCAAATCGCTATATTTCTTGTTTAAAATGTACTGCAAGATACAGTTTCTTTCCAAAGCCGCGATAAGCGCCAGCCCTGTTTTAGCCTAAACACGATAATCCTCAAAATTCAAATGAGCGCTCCACGCAATCCAGCACGCGGCACTCTGAACAGAGGTTTATTATGTTCATTCATTCCTCAAAATGAGTCCTAGTTTTCTAGTCGACTAGATCATTTAAGCCATTTNAGGAAGGTCTACTAACATTATTCAGGTGGTCTAAAAGAATTATAATAAAGTAATCAAAGTAAAATAGCACTGCAAAGCTTACCATAGATAGATTTATGCTTATTAAAGCTGAAGTAATTCATTCAAGAGCTGTGAGTGATTTTCTCTTTGCCTTTTGTTGTTTGACTCTCAGTAATGTCGCAATCGTCACATTTATACTGCTGCCTCTTTAAGAACGAGTTCAGATTTCATATCTACTGATGCACCATATTTTCTCCCAACTACTTCCATAACTACGTTCATTTTAGACATAAACGGTTTAAGTGTTAATATCCAAGCCGGTCGGTTTGACATTTTTCTTGTGCAGGCTACATTTGATCGTTTAGACGCGCATATGAAGCCCAGATTATAATTTGCTTGTCTTGTTGCCGTCTGTTTCGGAGCGCGCGCGCATTTCTTGCGCAAATTTTGTGCTTTTAAGCTCTCTTTATTATTAAAAGTGTCCCGCAATTTAGCAACAGCAGAGCCTGCATTTTATAACAATCACAGATCGTGCTGATTCTGTCTTAAAGTTTTAGTATTAAGGAGAAATGACAGCGCACCGCCGCGATGGGAAGAAAGTTGGCTAGACAGAATGCGGCTATTGTTTTTAATGGTTTTTTACCTCAATATATTCTTTAATCTTTGGAAATCAGACTAATATCATAGATATAACCAGGCTACGTTTCCTCTGTCGTCACTCATTAAGCAGGTCTGTCGTGTTGTGCGTGCTGTGGGACTGCGTGAGAGATCTCTCTCTTTCTCTTCTGGACTGCGAATTGCAAACATGCATCACAGACACAGACAAATAGTTTAATTTATACGGCTTTGCAAACATTGCATTTTGCGGTCTTGCTCTGCTGGGGTGTTTCCAGTGTGAAGTATTTCCACACAGCGAACATGTTGGTAGCTCAATCCTATCCTGCTAGCTGGCTGCAAACTGCGGAATGGATTTCCTGAGTGGGGGTCTGTGTGTCTCATTGAGCCCTATTTTTTACAGTCTATGATTGAGCTGCACCTCCGTTCAGAATATCCATTCCACAGTTTGCAGCCAGCTAGCAGACTATCAGGCCCGGGGAATCCCTTTTGCAGTCATTTCAGCAGACAACGTTAAGCCTAGTTCACACTACGTTATTTTAAGCCCGATTTAAGCCCGATTTGCAAATCGTTGAGTCGCCGACAAGTCAGGGTGTTATCGCGTGCAAATCGCGGGCGATTAGCGGACGATTAACGCTCGCCAATCCGATAGTGTGAAAGAGCCAACAACGCATCAAAGACAGCTCGCAGACACCTCGCAGACAGGTCACCGAGCTCAGAAAACGAGTATCTAGCATGCTAGATATCTCGAGCAGTCGCGCGACTCAATCTCAGTGATGTCATGAGTACAGCCAATCATAGCAACGCATGGGTTGAGGACACCAGGTAAATCTTACTTTTTCTTTTTTGCATTTTTTTTCTCAGAGCAGATCGTCGAGCAAACAGTGTGCAGCACTAGTTTCTGTCTGACGTCCATATTCGCGTGTTGTGTTCTTCTCTGCAGTTTCGCGTCATTTCTGGTTCGTTTTATTGCGTGGTTTTTCGTGACAAAACATGGTTTCTAGACCAGATAGAATCGTGTTGTTGTCAACTCGTTATTTGTTTGATTATTTTCAGGATTTAGACCGTACTATAGTACTGAAACAGCTCTCATTGAGTCACAAATGATATGCTCTTATCATCCGATCGTGGTTGTATCTCTGTGTAGTGCGTTGTTAACTCGTGTAGTGAGTTACGTCCTGTTGTGGATCAATCACGTTGTGTTGTGTGGTGTGAACAGCTAAACAACTTGAACACTCATGATTTCACTGAGAGCAAGTCATTTAGTGTGAACTGCACAGTTCAGCCCGACATTTTAAAATCATGTAGTGTGAACTAGGCATTAAAGCTCAGACATGGATCATAAATATCGGATTTCTCCGCAGGTTGGATCGGAAAAATCCGATACGTGAATTACGCTGGTATCGGTCCCAATACCGATACTGGATCGGATCGGCCCCATCCCTAATATATATATATATATATATATATATATATATATATATATATATATATATAATAGCTTGTACATACCTAGCTTGTGTTTGTGTGTGTGTATATATATATATATATAATATATATATTTTTTTTTTTTTTTTAAGGGACAAGACAGGATATTACTTGCCTGATCTGATTAGAACAATAATGTCTGTGTGTGTGAGGCATGATTGAACAATGGAGACATAAAAACATACGGTAACACTTTACAATACGGGTGCACTAATATACATTAATTCATGCTTAACTAATGCACTGATAATCATGAGTTAATGTATAACTAATGAAGAACTAAACCATTAATTAATGATTACTGCATCAGCACCTAATAAAGAGTCTATACAATTAATAGATGAAGTATTACATGAATTGCTATTAATTCAATGTGTCATTGTGTATTAATTCCTTAATAACATATTTTATTAACTAATAGTGTAAATTAATGTGTTAATTACCACAATTAGTCAAAGCTATGCACTTCAACTTCCAGTTGTCTGCTTTAATTAATCATTAGCTAATGATTTGCAAAGGTATCATTATGTTATGACTTTACTTGTTGCGGCACATCATTATTAACTAGTCATTTAGTAATTTTAGTAATTTGCACATGAATTTGCAGTAACAATGAAGTAATTAATCATGTATTAATGCATATTAGTGTACCGGTCATATTATCTGGAAGTTGAAATACAAGGCTTTGGCTCATTCTGGTAATTAACATATTAATTAACACTATTAGTTAAAAAATTAGTTATTATGGAATTAACCCACAATTACATATTTAATTAATAACAATTCATGTATGAACTAATAGATTAAACCTACAGACTCTTAATCAGTTATCAATGTGGTAATCATTAATGAATAGCTTAAATAATCATTAGTTACACATTAATTCAGTATTATTTGTGCATTAGTTAAGCATGAATTAATGCTTATTAATGCACCCGTATTGTAAAGTTTTTTTAGGAGATGAAGTGATTGTACAAAAAAATTGGGAAGGAACTCTTGAAAAAGTTAAAGGTAGACTTGAAAAATGGAAATGTTTAATCCCAAATATGTCATATAGAGGTCGAGCTTTAGTTATAAATAATTTAGTTGCTTCCTCTTTATGGCATAAGTTAACCTGTATTGATCCTCCTTTGCGTCTCTTAGCAGAGATTCAAGCAATTTTAGTTGATTTTTTCTGGGATAAGTTACATTGGGTTCCTCAGAGCATATTGTTTTTACCTAAAGAAGAAGGAGGGCAAGGATTGGTTCATATTCAAAGTAGAGCAGCAGCTTTTTGTTTACAGTTTTTACAAAGACTTCTTAATAACTCTGTAACTTCAAGCTGGAAAGCAGTTGCATGTAAAATATTACAAAATGTTGGTAATTTGAAAATGCACAGGAATCTTTTTTTCATGGACTTGTCAAAGGTGAACCTTAATGGGATGCCTATTTTTTATCGTAATGTTTTTAAAGTGTGGAAAATGTTCAGAGTGCAAAGAGAAGGACATTTTGAATCTCTTTACTGGCTCCTTAAAGAACCGTTGATATATGGAGCACGTTTCGATTTAAAACCCAATGACTGTTCAATTCCTGGACTTACAGAAACACTTGTGGCATCCAAAATTTGTACTATGGGGAGTCTAGTACACTTGACAGGACCAGACTTTGGGAATATGGAAGGAGTTGCTTTGAGTTTGAAAATTAAGTCGTTACGATCTGTTTTTCATTTATTACAAAAATGGAAACAAAAACTCACGTTTGATGAACTGAAACTGTTATCAGAATACTATGAATACAAAATTGTTCCTAATGAAGAGGATGTATTATCTGAGTTTTTTATTTTTCCTATGTTAGATGATGTTTCAGGAATTTTTTAAGCTCTGGAAAATCTCTATGTTTTAATTTTTTTTCAAGTACTGGTAAATCTTTTTATAAAGCTTGTGTTCTTGCTTTTAATAAAAAAGCGCTTAATGAGAGGGTTGATACACCATGGCGTAATGTTTTACAACTTGATGATGATAATAAACCAGAGTGGAGATCATTGTATAAGCCACCATTAGGTAAAAGAGTTGGGGACATACAATGGAGACTTTTACATGGTGCGATAGCAGTTAAAGGGTTAGTTCACCCAAAAATGAAAATTAAGTCATTAATTACTCACCCCCATGCTGTACCAACCCCGTAAGACCTTCGTTCGTCTTCGGAACACAAATGAAGATATTTTTGATTAAATTTGAGAGCTGTATAACTACCACATTGGCTCCTAAAGGACTGCCTCTTGACGGCCCAGAAAGTCAATGAAGAAAATGTTTAAATATCCCAAGTGACTACCGTGGCTCAACTATATGTTTATCAAGCGACGCGAATACTTTTTGTGCGAAAAAACAAACAAAAATAACGAGTTTATTCGACTATTTCTTTTCTTCCTTGTAGGCCAGAACGAGACTTCCTTAGATTTCCACGACGCATGCGCGAGAATTGCGATCTGAAGTAGTGTAAGCTGGTGTAAGCAGATCGCAATTCTCGCGCATGCGTCGTGGAAATCTAAGGAAGTCTCGTTCTGGCCTACAAGGAAGAAAAGAAATAGTCGAATAAACTCGTTATTTTTGTTTGTTTTTTCGCACAAAAAGTATTTGCGTCGCTTGATAAACATATAGTTGAGCCACGGTAGTCACTTGGGATATTTAAACATTTTCTTCATTTACTTTTTGGGCCGTCAAGAGGCAGTCCCTTAGGAGCCAATGTGGTAGTTATACAGCTCTCAAATTTAATCAAAAATATCTTCATTTGTGTTCCGAAGACGAACGAAGGTCTTACGGGGTTGGTAAAGCATGGGGGTGAGTAATTAATGACTTAATTTTCATTTTTGGGTGAACTAACCCTTTAAAGGAGCAATATGTGATTTTTAGCGACATCTAGTGGTTCGGTTGCGAGTTTGCACCAGGTTTGCACTAAGGGCTGAGCCCACTGCTCACCCCTCCCTTTCGAAGAAGCTACGGTTGCTAAAACGGGACAAACATCTCGTCGGCTGAGACAGCAGAGAATAGCCAGAGTAAGCCAAGAGTGTGTAACATTGTCACTGTTTCTGTACCACAGTCCATTATAAACCACATCATGGATACTGTTTACAAAGCCATAGTCAGGTGAGGATCAAGGGTTTTAATATATAATTTAATATAATAATAGTAATCAGCTGATTGTCTCACAAACGTAACCAGCAGCACATTTCTCCACACATACTGTAGCAAACCCATAATACAGCGAGGGAGCAGCTATATATTTTTTCTAACAGGGTAGTAATAGTTTAGCTGGCTAATATGAGCTGTTGCTGTGGCTGAGCTGGGACGCGTCCGCATCGCATGAGTCCAAAGTTCGGAAGTGCGCGCGCTGTTACAATCATGTCATCTCCGCATCCCATAGATACTATTTACTACACACAATAGGCTTTTTTCTCAGATTTTGAAAACTCTTCGTGATCGACTTTAGTGATCTAAAAGTCTCTATTGACGGCTTAGTGATTCCTGTAACGTACTGTTTTACGGTCAATGACATAAATACTAATCATCAGCTGTCTCACGAACGTAACAGCACATCTATCCCCAACATAACAAACCCATAACACAGCGAGGGAGAACTAAGTTACATGAAACAATCCCAACTACATATTTTACACCACTCACAAGGGAAAAGTTACTACTCACGGAGTGTAAGGCTAGCTTCCAGCTTTCCGCTACTTCTCTTTCAGTGATGAAACGCGTTCTGTAGAGCTGTTTGTTCGCGTTCGGCTACGGTAGGAATATGACGTCACAACATGGCGACCTTCATAAAAAGGGGATTCCCGCGGTTATGGATCTATTAATGTCTCATTCTAAGGTAATAAAAACATTACGGTTAATTAAGTAAGTTCTTTATACACCACTGAAAACATAGTTATGGATGTCATATTGCATTTCTGTTAATAGATACTCATCTTTTTTACACCTTTTACCTTTAATGCTTTTATTTCAGTTTTAAATCCTGATGTTTCTGCAGAATGCCCTTTTTGTTCTAGTAGAGAGACTGTTTTTCATGCTTATATGGATTGTGTTAGACTACAAAGGTTGTTTAGTTTATTACATAATTTATTTTATAGTTTTAATGAATCTTTTTCTATAGACGTATTTATTATTGGTTTTAGGTATGTTAGAAGAAATAGGTTTATTTGTCAGTGTTTAAATTTTCTTATAGGTCAAGCGAAGTTGGCAATCTATATGAGCAGAAAAAACAAGATAGAAGGGGGTACTGATCAAGATATTAATATTCTGTTTTTAGCCACTGTCAAATCCAGAATACTTATTGATTTTCGTTTTTATACTTCTATGAATGATGTTATTACATTTGAAGAGAAATGGTGCAAGAATGAGGCTTTGTGCTCTGTTATTGATGGACAAATATTTTTTTCTCATCTACTAATGTAGAAAAAGCTTTGTGTGTGGTATAAAGGGTAAATGGAAAATTAGTAAATGGTGAAACTTGTTTTGTGAAAAATTGTAAATAAAGTATTTTTTCAAAAAATTCAAAATCTCTCTCTCTCTCTCTCTCTCTCTCTCTCTCTCTCTCTCTCTCTCTCTCTCTCTCTCTCTCTCTCTCTCTCTCTCTCTCTCTCTCTCTCTCTCTCTCTCTCTCTCTCTCTCTCTCTCTCNTTTCTTTCGTCCCGGTTGGAAATAATGAGCTGTGTTTATTGCAGCACTGAGAGGACTACAGACACTCATTAAAATTACATTTTAATTATATATTGGTATACATAGACAGTGTAGACAAATTTGGGGATAAGTTTTTTAGAAAAATTTTACCTACCCTGGCTTTAAAGGAGTAGCTCACTTTTAAAAAAAACTTTTGCTGATAATTTACTCACCCCCATGTCATCCAAGATGTCCATATCATTCTTTCTTCAGTCGAAAAGAAATTTAAGGTTTTGGATAAAAACATTCCAGGATTTTTCTCCATATAATGGACTTCAATGGGAACCAAACGGTTCAAGGTCTAAATGAGAGTTTCAGTGCAGCTTCAAATGGCTTTAAACGATTCCAGACGATGAATAAGGGTCTTATCAAGCAAAATGATTGCTCATTTAAAAAAAAAAAAAAGTTTAAGTTTTATAAGCTCAAATGGTCGACTTGCTCTGTTAGGGTTAGGGTGTGATGCGCGGTCGTGACTCTCCTGTTCTAACTCGGGCATCAAAATGAACGAATCTTTTCCCGAGTCAACTTGTTCATTTCGTTCGTTGAATGAACCAAATGACACGAAAAAGATTTGTTAATTTTGATGAACGAGTTCGAACAGGAGAGTCACGAACATACATCACAGAACAGAGCAAGGCGAGCATTTGAGCTTATAAAACTTAAACTTTGTTTTAATTTTTTTTTAAATGAGTGATCGTTTCACTAGATAAGACCCTTATTCATCGTCTGGTGTCATTTAAAGCCCTTTGAAGCTGCACTGAAACTCTCATTTGGACATTGAACAGTTTGGTTCCCATTGTAGTCCATTATATGAAGAAAAATCCTGGAATGTTTTCATCAAAAGCCTTAATTTCTTTTCGACTGAAGAAAGTAAATTATCAGCAAAAGTTTTTTTTTAAAGTGAACTACTCCTTTAAGTCTCGGTCTGGGTTGCATTTGTACTCGGTCTTATCTCTGTCTCAGACTAAGCTGTTATTGATTTCATTTGATAAGCCTAGTTCACACTACGTGATTTTAAGCCCGATTTAAGCCCGATTTGCAAATCGTTGAGTCGCCGACAAGTCAGGGTGTTATCGCGTGCAAATCGCGGGCGATTAGCGGACGATTAACAGCTCGCCAATCCGTTAGTGTGAAAGAGCCAACAACGCATCAAAGACAGCTCGCAGACACCACGCAGACAGGTCACCGAGCTCAGAAAAATATCTAGCATGCTAGATATCTCGAGCAGTCGCGCGACTCAATCTCAGTGATGTCATGAGTACAGCCAATCATAGCAACGCATGGGTTGAGGACACCAGGTAAATCTTACTTTTTCTTTTTGCTTTTTTTTTCTCAGAGCAGATCGTCGAGCAAACAGTGTGCAGCACTAGTTTCTGTCTGACGTCCATATTCGCGTGTTGTTGTGTTCTCTGCAGTTTCGCGTCATTTCTGGTTCGTTTTATTGCGTGGTTTTTCGTTACAAAACATGGTTTCTAGACCAGATAGAATCGTGTTGTTGTCAACTCGTTATTTGTTTGATTATTTTCAGGATTTAGACCGTACTATAGTACTGAAACAGCTCTCATTGAGTCACAAATGATATGCTCTTATCATCCGATCGTGGTTGTATCTCTATGTAGTGCGTTGTTAACTCGTGTAGTGAGTTACCTCCTGTTGTGGATCAATCACGTTGTGTTCTGTGGTGTGAACAGCTAAACAACTTGAACACTCATGATTTCACTGAGAGCAAGTCATGTAATGTGAACTGCACAGTTCAGCCCGACATTTTAAAATCATGTAGTGTGAACTAGGCAATAGTGTCCTATTAATCTAATTGTATTTATGCATTAAATATAAGACATTTCTTAGATATTGTAGATCTTTTAGATGAATTTGAAGAGTGCTGGTCTGGTCTTGGTATTGTCTCTCCCTGCCTTGGTCTTGTCTGGTCTCAACACTCTCAACCCATCAAAGTTTTGGTCTTGTCTTGGGGCTGTGTCTGAAATCACCCCCTATACCCTTAAACGAGGCGCTATTTGAGGGGACGTTCATTTGTAGTGGCATCCAAAACCATAGTGGACGTTATCGAGAGTACTTAACGGATAGAGAATACCCATAATGCACTGTGAGAGTCGCATCGCATGCCAGATTAATACCTGAATCTGGCCAGACAATGGTTCTCGCAGCGTAGCCATCATTTTCCAAACCGCTGGGCCAATGTGGTTACAACCTCAAACAAGTACAAATTATTTTTAAAGTAATAATTAAATTGTTTAATTAATGTTTATACATAGTTTCTGTGACTTAGTTCAAGAGTAATACTTTCATTACTACTGGAGCTGCCAGTTTGCCAAGTTTCAAATAATTATTAAACAGCAAGCACAAACTATGCGGCGCACTCAGTGTCTGAATTTGCTCACTCGTTTTCATTCACTCCCTCAAGTGAACCATATTAGCGGATTAATGTAGAGAATAGTAAATGAGGGTTAGGAAGCAATTTCACAGCCTTAGTCTTAACACAAAATGGACTTGGTCTTGTGATGGTCTCCTATGATATCATATCAAAATTATATTTTAGCACTTTTAATTCACATTAAGGCTACATTCACACGGTCAGTTTTTGGGATTGACAACCAAATTTACTTACAGTTGTGAGTTTCGAAATGTCCCATTCAAACAGTTACTGTTACCATCTCGATTATATGGTCTGAATGAACGTGCAATGGGAGTCAAGCCCGTATTCTCTTACTAGTCACAACAGTGACAGTGACCAAAGTAATATCAAAGATGGTGACATCCATCAAACTGAAAAAAACCTGATTGACAACAACAGTCCAATCGATCTGCGAGTTCAGTCAAATCTTCATTAACCGACAACAGCTTTTATATCTGTGTGGAAATCTGAGATTTTGAGTCGCGCGTAGAACACAAAACTGCTTCAGAGCACAGTGAATGGTTATCAAACCTTAATATGACAGTGACACACCGTCGCGGTAAGTTACAAAATCCACACACGAAAACCAGCAACACATAGAAGACACGCAATTGTGCAACTCTGCTCTCTCAGCTCCCTCGCACTGTTTGACATAATGACAGGAAATTAGTTGTCCAGTTCCAAGAATGCAGTTGTGAGTCCTGAAAATGTTCGGTTATATAATGTGGTCACTCCAGTAAATAACTGAACTGTGTGTGAACAAAACCATATTAAGAACTGACAAAGTTTCATAAAAAACTATTTTGCGTTTTGTGATGTGTTGTGACCCAAATATAAAAGCACGAGATTTAGGTAGCAACACTGCTGCTGATAAAATTTGCAAACTTGGATTTTCAAGATTTCAGATTCGTTCATCATCGCACAAATATGTTCATTGAAGTCTGTGTTTAAAATTGTATATGCCTCAATGTTTTAGTTGCTACATTATTACTGTAATCACATTATTGTTATTTAACAGCCTTATTTTTTTTTTACTGCATTTTACTTCTTGCATGATTTTTTGCAAAGGCTGCTTGGTCGAAATGAGTTCCTCTGAATAAAATACTTATACATAATTTTAAAAAAACCAACACTTATTTCAAAGCTAATACACCGATTAATATAAGAGATATGAAGAAAATAGTCAAAATGCTGATAAATATTTACATATTGGACAGTTCCATTTAGATTCCACATCATCATATTATAAAGACTAAAATTGCTCACCTCTTTGGTTTGGGGAGTCCCATTGGAGTAAGGTTGTTATCTGGTTTGGGAACCGTCTTACGAATACGAATTTGGGAGACCCTTTTGGAACGTTGACCCGCTTGAGCTTCAGCGTTAGTATCGTAGAGTCCCACCTACAAGAGAAGAATGTCGAGCCTTGAGGAAAAACAAAACCTAACTCTTTCACTTCAGCAATCTCTGTATCCAAAAACTACACCCACTTTATTAGCTACACCTGTTTAACAGCTCGTTAACGCAAATATCTAAATCAGCCAATCATACGGAAGCAACTCAAAAGCATTTAGACATGGTTAAGACGATCTTCTTAAGTTTAAACTTGTGCATCAGAATTGAGAGGAAAGGATGGATTTAAATGACTTTGTACGAGGCATGTTGTTGGTGCCATTATTTGATTATTTCAGAAACTGCAGATCTAGTTTCGCATCACGAATGTGCAGATAACAAATCTGCGATATGCCATCATGTCAATCGACACTTTTCACATTTCCGGGTTTCTCAGAAGCGGAAGTCTTTTATGGGTAAACTTTTATAGTGGTGAATGAGAGACTACATTAAATATATTTTTAGTGTTCCCATTTGGTCAAATAGCAAAAGAAATACTCCACAATGGTGTTTCCACAAATTTCAAAAGAGGGGGAAAAAATAGAGAGATTAATAACTGCAGTCAGAGGAGAGAAATATGTCAATTTGACCATCATTACCAATTTAAGGGAAAGCTAATAAAATACAAAGTATGGTGGTAAAAATGTACATAATATAAAAAAAAAATTTATTTACGATGCTGATGACCGTTAAACGCGTCATTAGTCTGTGAAAAAACCTCTGAGGAATGTTTCCAGCACTTTGTTGAATCAGTCACGAAGAATTTAGGTAGTTCTGAAGGTAAAAAGGGTACTAGCAAGGTGTACCTAATAAAGTGGCCGGTGAGTTTATTTGCCAACTTGCATTTTACTTATTCAAAATAATTTGTTCAAATTATAGAAGAGATAATATAATACCTGTTTGATTTCTCTAGATGCTCCCCGACTATGCAAACCAGGGTATTTGACATTTGCACTGACAATAGCAAAACTAGGCACAGATTCAGTGGCGGATCCATCCAATCGCACAATCGACTTGGGGCTGATGTTGTGCCATGAGGGGTGATCCAGACTTCTTTCTGGTGTGAGACGAATTTTTGACAGATGACACACTGATGAAGATGAGATGGCCTTCCTACACACAGTGAAAGAAACAAGCATTTCAGAGAATTCCAGATGATTGCTAATATAACATCAGTCAACATCTACATAAAATGATCAGTTTAGCTGTGGTTTGTAAAATTGGTCTGGCTTCATGCTTCAAATATAATAATAGAATGAACAATAGTTAAGGTGACGTGAGAGTAATTTCTGCACTACTAGCAGCACCGAACTAAATAGAAAAATGTGACTAGATTTTCACATTTTCCAAAGAAAATGTGAGTGCTGTGCTATGCATCTGCTGTGTCCTAACCAGATGTGACAAAACATCGCAACATGATAAAAGCCATCTTTTCCGTGGATATCAGAGTTTGTGTCCTAACCAGCCGTGACAGCGACAAGAGGAGACACCGGATTCCATTTTTGGGAATAATTTCTATTTCTGCGACTGACATCTCAGGTATCGACTGTGTTCTTGGTATCAAGAAATGTTTAATTAGAGTTTAAATTAGGGCTGTGCAAAAAATTAATTGTGATAAATCGCATCCAAAATAAAAGTCTGTGTTTACATAATATATTTGTGTGTGCTGTATATAATTATTTTGTATATATAAATACACACACATGCATGTATATATTTAAGAAAATGTGTTATTCGTATATTAAATATTTATATTTATATAATATAAATTATGTATTTATCTACATATACAGAATTTAAGGGCAAATAATTCTTAAATATATACATGCATGCATATGTATTTATATATACAAAATAATTATATACAGCACACACAAATATATTATGTAAACACAGACTTTTATTTTGGATGCGTTGGATGCTAGTTTAAACATAATTTTGTTCGACTTTAACAGCCATAAAAGATTATTAATTATTTACCTCAGATCTCAAAAATACCGTAAACAAGAACTTTCAAACTGAACTCTGCATTTCATGTAGGGATTCACAATATATCGGCAACCATATCGTTATCGGCCCGATATATTAAAGCCAATAAATAATGGATTATTTCCTTCAGCTGAGACACTTCAGATGTGCGCTGTTCCCAATTAAATTGCTTGAAATATAATTGAAATCACTATTAAAAGGAAAATACAGTTAAGTGCAACATGTGCAGCGCAAGTTTGTCACATAGGCTACATAAAATTATGAGAGCATTATAATTGGGTGCTCGGGACATGCGTTTTAATGGTGAGACTTTTATTTTTGCAGCCAGACTCTCAGATTATATCAAATTTAGATTTAACGGCCAATTTATCGGTTATCGGCTTTAAAATGTAAATAATAATCGGTTTCGGCCAAATTTTTCATACGGTATATCCTTAATTTCATCATGACAAAGATAGTATCAGTAACGGAGTATGCATTTAGAATACTGAAATTATTTTATTATTAATTTTATTATCTAGTTCTGTTCTCTTTTATTGGGAGAGTGAGACAGCAGTGTGCTTGCAGAGAGAGAGAGAGAGAAAGCAACCAAATGCTCTTCTGATTGACTGTAATTTGTAATTAATTTAGTCACATCTTGTTGATAAGTCTTGTCTGTTGTGGACATACAAATTGTTTGTTGCTCAAGTCTTTTGGCATTGCATCTGGTTAGGACAGGGTGTTCTGGCTGTATGCCAGGGTGTTGCTATGCAGTTGCTAGGATGTTGTGGGTGGTTGCTTACAACCCCAAAAGATCCCAGCCTCAAGTTTTTATTTCTTTGTCTGAACATTTGGCCTGGTCTGAACTCCAATGTTTTTTTCCCCCTTACCATTTCAAGGGTTGCTGGGTGAAAATTGTGCATTCAATCATATAGAAAAAAGTAGCAGGATAGATCAAACACACCTAGCTGCACAACCTTGTCATTCATGTCTGTAGTAAAAATGCACCAAAGTTTGTAGAAGTAGATTTGGTGCAACTTTACCCACTCACAAGGTGCAAGGAATGAATCAACAGAGCAACAATGAAGAGGGAATCAGTGTCATCCCTGTTCACAGGTGCACATAAAAGGAGTTTGAATGAAACAAGACAAACATAATAAAGATGCCAGGCCACTCTAGACTTCTACAGGTTTGGAAAGCTTTTCTGCTATTCGTGTTGCTAGTTGTGCTGAAATTATGCACTTCACCTTTAACCTGAATCGTAACTGGCAAGCAAAGACTGATTAAAAGATTTCAAGGATTAGGTCAGCTAAATGGCAAGAGATGCAGGGGGATATGCCCACCGTGCTGAAGCTCTTTGGCTTGGTGCTTCTTGACTGGATCGTCGTGTATAGCTATCAACAAAAAAAATGTAATCAAAAAACGGGTAAAATTGTAAGTGCAAGCAGCATGCAAGTCAAAACTGACAATCATTTCTGATTATGTCTGATTATCTTTGCCATCAAAACATGCAAAAAAGCTTCAAACTTCAATAGTTTGAACTTACTGGTGATCGTTGTCTACGCCTGGTGGGGCTGTGAAGTCAACCAGAGCTCGAAAAGGATGAAACTTGCACTGCCCCAAAATCCGACTCACAACCACATGGATACTAGGACGTGACAACTGCATGAGAGGAAAGTTGAGCCTTCTGTGTCGAAACCACAGTCTGAAGGATGTTGGAGACGATAAAGCCAGGAAGGTACTAACACCCGCCCCAGAGAAACTCCCCTTGCTTAAAGTAGACAAAGGCGGAGCAGCAGGCCGAAGAAGTTGAGATAAGTCGGGACAACCTGCAAAGTCTTTATCCAGGTTGATCGGTAAAGCAATTGAAGGACAATCTGATGTACCAGTCAACCAAGGAGAGTCAGCAGACGTAGAATCCTCAAGTATCGGCTGCCAGTTGTTGGATATCTCTCCTCCCTGCTCGAGAGAGGACAAAGAATGGGTTTCTCCAACTTTAAGAGAGGGAAATCCAGGAAGGTCATGTTTCTTTCCACCACTGAGTTTGAGCTTGGATCCAGTTCTGCTGTAACCAGCCCATCTGTCCAAGTCGTTTGAGGAACAGCTACTGGATGCCAAGCGGTGGGCAGTGTTCGAGAGCTGATCTAACAGTTTGTTAGTGTCACTGTCTACTAATGGTTTTGAGGACCCATTTCTTGGGCCCGGGAGATGGGAACTGGAGTGTGCTTGATGAAATGTCAAAAGCGAACCTAGTGACTTTTGGTCACGTACATCTTTTACCAATTGGTTTGGTAAAGCAAGTTTACAGTCTGGCAGGATTGATGACCCTTGAAAAGATATATTTAAAGGGCTATCCTTTGAGTATGATAACTGACAATCAATGCTTTGTTCTTTCCTACTTATATGTGTGCTCTCTACAGAATCTCGAGCATTTGTCCCTGTCAGTCCATCTACATCCCTTGACATTGGGATGTGATTCAAGACTGAAGTACTATTACTCAATGAGGTAGTGGTTGAGCGAAAAACACCATTCATTTCAATCTTGTGCAAGATTTCATTCTCTTTCTTGTTAGAAGTCTGAAAGAGAACTGAACAGCCCTTGGGTTTATCAGGGTTGGGTAGTGCTCCAAGTGGCTTATTGGACAAAGGGAAGGTAATCTGATGCTGCTGCTGACTATTTTCACTCTCATCATTACTGGATTTTGTCAATGCCGCTGGTTTCCCAGGGGGCTTTGGATCTATTTCTTTTGCGAACGAAAAAAGAAGATCTGTATTTGAATATGACTTTGCGCCACTAGGAGCTGAAGATTTGAAAAACTGAACGGAAGGCACCCGGGGGTGTTCAGGAACATGTAAACACTGATTTTTCAAGAGGTCTTCTTCCTTCTGATCAGATTTATTATTCCCCACACTATTAGAGGACAGGTCTTCCCGTTTACAAGAAAGTCTTCGGCTGTCATTGTCATCTGAGCAGCTGAGCACAGAATCGACCAATAAGCTTAAGGCGACTCTGTCCTTCTCAGCTTCCAGCTCCATTTCCAGGTCTTCAAAATCTGAAACGGGTGAGTAGTTACCCTGCAAACAATTGTCGGTTTTTGCAGAAGAGCACGTTTTTAGGTTTCCACGTGATGAACTGGAGCCACTGCGATTCCCACCTAGACCCTGACAGCTTAGGTCCTCGGGCTTATGAGCGAGAGTTGACATTGCCCATGAACACACAGGGTCCTTTTTTGATTCAGGTGATCTATAAAGAGACTGTGGCCCAGAAGAGGAGACATTTGGCATGATTCCTTTGTTGTCTTTTGGCACTTCTGCGTCTACTGCAAAAACACAATAATTCAAGTTAAATCAATATGTTAATAATGATGCACTCAGTGGCAGACCCAATTTTTGCCCAATAAAATGGGCAAAAATCCAGCACGAGAACCATGGCACACCTGACCATGACAAGAAATAGCATATCATGGCCCGAGAATGTAACAAACTAAATGCTATTGGCCATTTAAAAAAGTGCAAAACCTTTAATAGGTCTCATCCCAATTTCTTGTTACAACAGAATACACTCACCTAAAGGATTATTAGGAACACCTGTTCAATTTCTTATTAATGCAATTATCTAATCAACCAATCACATGGCAGTTGCTTCAATGCATTTAGAGGTGTGGTCCTGGTCAAGACAATCTCCTGAACACCAAACTCAATGGCACAATGGGAAAGAAAGTGATTTAAGCAATTTTGAGCGTGGCATGTTTGTTGGTGCCAGACGGGCCAGTCTGAGTATTTCACAATCTGCTCAGTTACTCAGATTTTCACGCACAACCATTTCTAGGGTTTACAAAGGATGGTGTAAAAAGGGAAAAACATCCAGTATGCGGCAGTACAGAGGGTGGTAATGCCTTGTTGATGCTAGAGGTCAGAGGAGAATGGGCCAACTGGTTCAAGCTGATAGAAGACCAACTTTGACTAAAATCACCACTCGTTACAACCGAGGTATTCAGCAAAGCATTTGTGAAGCCACAACACACACAACCTTGAGGTGGATGGGCTACAACAGCAGAAGACGCCACCGGGTACCACTCATCTCCACTACAAATAGGAAAAAGAGGCTACAATTGGCAAGAGCTCACCAAAATTGGACAGTTGAAGACTGTATTAAAAAAATGTTGCCTGATCTAATGAGTCTCGATTTCTGTTGAGACATTCAGATGGTAGAGTCAGAATTTGGCGTAAACAGAATGAGAACATGGATCCATCATGCCTT
>NW_024121765.1:933965-986113 GCF_016745375.1 Pimephales promelas | reverse complement strand
CCAACTGAGGAGGCCAATAGAAGGGAGATCGTGTTGGCAGGGAGGGCCAGGAGTAAGGAGGAGGTCCTGGCTGAGGCCACTGCTTTGTGAGGCAGAATGGAGGGAATCCTGGAGACCAGTTCCTGGTTCTGGCTCACTGCAAGATCCAGTTTGGGAAACACCAGGGTCAGAGGTTCCTGTGGCTGCTGGAGAACTCACTGGGGTATGCCTGCTATCTGGTCAGCAGCATTTTGGGGGAGGAGGAGAGGGACAACCCGCTGTCGGCCAACAAACACCTGTTCCTCAGATACACCTCGCAGATCAGGGAGGTTGGCGAGGCTGTGGAGGTGTATCAGAAAAAACAGGCCATGCTGCTGGAGGCCTAGAGGACAGGAGACTCTGGATGTCTGATGGTGGAGTTTGGGGATTTTAAGGGTAGGTCAATGAAGGAGGTGTATGAGGACCCAAGCAAGGAGGCCCAGGCTCTCATCACCTACCTGAAGAAGGCAAAGGCCAGGCCTAACACTAACATGGCCCTTTTCAAAGCATACGTGCTGAAGAGGCAGGCTCCAGCCCACATGCCCAGCACCACTGTGCCCGTTGCATCTGTCCCCACTGCTGCTGTGCCCACTGCCACTGTGTCTGTTCCTCCTCCACCTACTGTCACTAAGAACAGGCCTCTGCCGGCAACCAATGTGAAGGCCCTGTTGGCGCGGGGGAATCTGATCTGATCTGCTTCACTGCTGGCACAAAAGATTTTGTCTCCAGCCAAACCCTGTAAGTAATTTGCTAGCTTTAAAATCATTACAGTATATATTATGCAGTATATACTATGTGTGACGAAAATACGTGTTCAACAGCTGCAGGACCACGTGTACCTCCTGCGTCTGAGTCCGCAGCCCGGAGACAGCTCTTTACATGTGGTGAGTATCACTTAACACATACAAGTGTGTTGGTGACATGTGCTTAGTGTTTTATGTTATTTTACAGACTCTGCTGCTATGGATTTTTTTGAGGAGGAAGATGACCTGGAGATGGCAACTGTAGCCTCGCAAGCTGAGGAACAACTTCCTCAAGGTATATTAATCTTAAACAATACTTTACAAACAACTACAAATAAAACAAAACAGTATTTTTAAATGACATATCATATTATTTTATTTCACAACACAGAGGAATGGCACTTCTCAGGTCAATCTACATTCACTCTTTGAGTGAACATCCTCAAAGGAAAAAAGAGAATTTAAAGGTGTCTCAGACTTCCCCCACTCCCCTTGAAATAAGTGGCTGTTGTAGTGTTTGGTCTGCTTCGCTTCACACTTGACTGATCCCATCTTTTTTTCTTCTTGTATTTCTTCTAATGGTGCTTGGATGAAAAACAGGATGATTTTCACTGCTTCCTTCCATCTTTTCATCATCATATCGTCTCTCTACTAATCATACATGCTTTGCAGTAAACCTTGTAATCGCAGTAGCTGTCCAGCAGAGCTGAAAAAGTCATGCAGTGAAAGTCTAAAACAATAAGATAATTTTGTTGTGTTTTTTTACGCTCCAGCCACTGCAGGCTCGAGAGGCCCTGCTCCTGCTCCTGCTCCCGCTCCTGCCCCCTATCCTGCTCCTCCAGCATTGTGGACCCCTGGCCAGGTGTCCCAGTCGCCTGCAGAGCTTCCTGTCCACTGGAAAGAGCAACTCCCATCTTTTACAGCAGGACTGGATCAGGAAGACTCTGTTCAGGGCCAACGTAAAAACAGGGAAGCCTGAGCTGGTGCCACATCCCAACTTCTGGTGGTACCCTCCCCAGCCCCCGACCGTCTTCACCCAGCCCCCTACTTCTCCTTATATTTTCTTCTGCCGCCCTCTGTTCCTCTGGATGCCGCTGAAGATGTGGTCCATTCCACTTGTCTGTGTCCAGCCAGCCTGCAATAACCACAAGCTGACAGCTGCTGGCCTTTATCGCACTGTGCGCAAGGTCCTGGACATAGACGGGTGGTATGACATGGCCACAGAGTATCTGGAGTGCAAAGGGTGCAAGAAGAAGTATCCAGCCTGGTCTGAAGACATCCTGGGACAGCTCGACATGGGACACCGCAGAAAATTCCCCGCCATTCTGACATACAGGTAGAACACATTCGTATTTAGAGCAATGCACTGTAATTTGTTGTACTGTATAAAATCAAATACGTTGCTTTACTGACATTGAAATAATAAGATGTGGCACTGAACATAATTATTTGACTGTCTGTAGGTACTCGTGTGACTACCGTGTAGTCATAATGATGCGGGAGAGGACCCGGGGGAACAGTGTCACACAGCTTTTCAAAAAGCTGCAGGAGCTGCACACCTCAGCGTGGTCACAGCGGACGCTGGAGTACCTCACTGTCTGTGAGCCCTTCACAGACTCCTCCATTGTTGAGCCTCCACTCTTTTCTGCGCCCCCGCCCCTCCCACCCATCCCCAAACCCAAGTGGCTGTTGTCTGTGTATGCCAGGGACGTCCTCTCGCGGCTACCTGAGGTCAAGGCCAAAATAACCTCAGTCTTTGGCTCTGTCCTCAAGATGGACTCCACCAAAAAGGTATAAAAAGTGAAGTTTGAGTAATAATAATTGTTATTATCTTAAATTTTTCTGACAATTGTTTTGTTCTACTGTTTTTAGGTCAACAAAAAACTGGCCGGCGCTGCTGCCAACACTGCTGGTTGGTGCACTAATGTTGGCAATGAGCACGGCCAGGTGTTGGTGTCAGTCCTCACAGCGGCAGAGGGGCATGGATTGTGGCCCATGGCGGTGGGTCTCATGAAGAGGTACAGGGAGGCGGGAGTGGCACCACCGGCCATCATGTATGTGGACAGAGACTGCTGCAGTCCACATGCACACAGACAGTCGCAGGTCAGAGCCATGTTCATAGAGTGGGATGAGCTCCAAGTGCGCCTAGACATTTGGCACTTCATGCGGCGCTTTGCAGCAGGTGTCATCACGGAGGCTCATCAGCTCTACGGCACCTTCATGGCTCGGCTTTCCAGGTGCATCTTTGAGCTGGATCCTGATGATGTCGCTGCTCTACGGTTGGCCAAACAGGGGGAGTTACAGGCCAGAGGAGCTGGTCCAGTCTCAGAGAAGGCTCTGGATAAGCTGATCACCAGGAAGGAGTTGGCTCTGCACTGTCGGAAGCGGACCAGAGGAGTGGAGGAGACCACCTGGAGGATCAAGGCGCTCATTGATGAGATGGACAGTGAGAAGGGGAGGGACACTCTGGGTGTACCATTGCTGGACCACGAGCGAATCCAACAGGTCTGGATAGATCAGCAGAGGCACATCGCCTGTATTCAGGACCCAGAGGGCTTCCCTCTGTACCAGAAGACAGACACACTGAAGAAGGGTGGTGTGGAGCTCAGCTGCTATCGCTGTGCTCGTGGCTCCACCTCCTTGGAGTCTTTCCACCTCCATTTAAATCGCTTCATCCCAGGTAGGTTATAACTTTTATAACCTGCAAAAAACTTTAAACTTTTATAACCTATTCTGCCATACTGAATACATACGTAACATATATTTTACTTTATTTGACCTGTAGGGACCAGTGCCAGTGATGCGCATTTCCAGGCCTATCTCCTGGAAGGCCTGATGCGCTGGAACCAGGACCGGATGGATGAAGCAGTGAGGGGAAAGACTGACCTGAGGATCTACAGTAGCATTGAGAGGGAGGCAATGGACCGGCTCAGCCGCAAAGTGCTGAAGGTGTCCCTGGATGACCGCTACCAGCCTCCAGGGGCTTACACAGGTAAGAATTATTCATGTTAACTCAAACAAAAGATTATACATTATACAGGGGTATGAGTGTTTGAGTGTACATTTTTTATATTGTATTTCAAATAATTCAACTATTGGTGGAGTTATTTGTGCTTTGTTTAATTTAGGCTTAATTTGACCCTTTTTAGACTTATTTCTTTGCTTTCTTTTGCTAAAGTGAATTTGCTTTATTTTGCATTTATGCTTATTATCTTCTTGTATATTATTTTCATTTATTGATCTGTTAAACTGTATCAAGCCTACAAACGATCAAACTTTAAAAAGTTTGATTGTTTTTTTGTTTCAGTTTGTTATGGACAAATAGCCACTACAGCTATAATAATGTGATAAACTTTGTATAATGTGATGTGCTTTGTATGTGTGTTCTTTTGCAGGGGAGCTGCTGGGTATGGAGTATCTGTACAGTCAGTCTGGGAAATCCCTGACTGTTATGGATAACCCAGAAGAGGAGGATCGGCTGGTGGAGCAGATGACTGATGAGGTGGTGCAGGACGAAGGCTTTGTTGAGGAGGAACCTGAGGACCTCACAGTGCCAGTCCTCTATGACCCCATTGAGCCTGTCCCAGTCCACAGCAGCAGCCCCCAGACCTTCAACCCCTGTCCCTCTGCACCAGGACCATCCTCACTACATCCACCCACAGGACTGCAGCACCCTGCCCACCCTCCTCTGCAGTCTCCTCCTCTGCGCCCTGCCCACCCTCCTCTGCAGTCTCCTCCTCTGCGCCCTGCCCACCCTCCTCTGCAGTCTCCTCCTCTGCGCCCTGCCCACCCTCCTCTGCAGTCTCCGCTTCTGCGCCCTGCCCAGCCTCCTCTGCAGTCTCCTCCACAGCCTTCTGTCCAGCCAAGTGCTGCCTCTGCTCCTGCAACATCAACTGGGTCCAGTGTTGCAGACCAGGCTCCTGTAAGTAAGCTTCTCATTATTAGTTTCTATTTGCTTTTGCACTCTGACATTTAACATGCTGTGTATTGTTATTGTAATAACCTGCAGGCTCCTGTTCTTGGACCCGATGGCGTTGCAGGCTGGGATAAGGTGCAGGATTTGGCTGAGTACCTGGTGTCCCTCCGTCAGGCACTCTACCTGGACGAGCAGCAGGTTACAGAGGTCATCCGTCTGTGGACTGCTCTTCCTGATGGGGACAAGAGGAAGATCCACTATCAGCCCAGACACCAGCCCAAACTGACCCACGGACGCTTCAAGGCTCCGAAAAAACACAGGAGTGACACCAGGTGTGGACAGTGTGAAGAGGTGCCTGATTGGTCATCCTGGGGGGCCGGCTCAGTGGCCCAGCACCAGTCGCTTAGTTGAGGGCATGTGCATCAAACTGTGTGCACTGCACAAGTCCCCAACTAAGAAGGATGGAGTCCGTCTTCCTCGTTGGACTAAGGTGCTCGCGGATTACCACCACATCCGAGACCTGGTGCTGAACTGCCAAACTCTGATGGAGGCCACGTCACTTCAGCTGTTTATGCTGAATCAGAGGACTCTCACTCAGTGGTAAGCATGGTTTTACATTGACATTTGAAAGAAAGGGATAGCAGTTATTTATTATGAATACATTTTTTGATTGCAGGTTTAATCGAAGGGAGAACACCCAGGAAGTGACTGTCCTTACCCAGGGCCTTGCTGCAGAAGACCGCATAGCTGTGGCCAGCTCACAGCTGCCTGCTCCGCGGGAAAAGCTGGATGAGGCTCCCTCCACATCAGGGGCCCGGCACGAGTTTGTCCTTCCTCCTAACAGAGCGGGACAGGCTCCTAAGCTACGGCCGGGCAGACGACCTGCCAGTGCTACAATTGTGTGGCCAATTATCCCAGCAGCTCCTACTCCTCCCCCAGTTCCTGTGCCACTGCCCCAGTTCATTTTATTGAACACTGCGCCCACACTGCTTGCAGCTGGTGCAGGTGGCGCTTCAGCTGCTCCTCTCCTGGCTCCAACTCCAGTGTTTCCTGACGTGCGAGAGGCTCCTGCTCCCACTGCCCCAGTGTCTGTCTCCCGCTTCACTCAGAGGAACAGACGACGCAGGGCAGAAGAGGAGGCCAGTGGAGCGCAAAAAAGGAAATATGTCCGTGAAGTGGCTTTTAACAAATGCTCTAAGTGTGGCAAGCCCAAAACCAAGGAGTTCGGCCATAGCCGCTTCGGCAGTGCCACGTTTTGCCCCAGTGTCTCTGGTGGCAAATCTTTAGAGGAGTGGCTGGTAGAACAGCGCCAGCAGAAAAAACCTGAACAGCCACCTCCATAATAAAAATAATCTTCCAACACAGAAAAAAGATAGTTTGTAAATACCTGTAAATAAATATCTATGTGTAAATACGGTTATGTTCATTTTCTCTCTATCTTTCTGTAATGTCTTGTTTGTTTTATTTATATTACAGAATGTTCTATTCTATTTCTACATTGTTAGTTGTTTATTGTTGTTCATTAATATCTTGTAGTTTTAGTAAATAAATACTGTTCATTTCACTCTTATTCATTGTGCTGCTTTTAATTGCCCTGGAATGTCCAAACTGTGTTTATTCATTTTAATAAAAAAAATTACATTTCGATATTTGTATGCATTTGTGTGTATAAAACATTTGAAGTGTCCTAAAATAAATCAGATAAATCACATCAATCAATCCCAAAACACATATTTGAATAAACATTTGTATTAGTTTTATTAAACCATAAACATGTAATATGCTCTTTTTAAAAAAAAAAATAATATACACAATTAATATCAATCAATATAATGATATGTCACATAGACAACCAAATTAAGGCGCATGCGCAGTTGATCACGCACTAGTCGCGCAGAACACGGGTTCGAGCCCAGCCCGCGGAGGGTGACTTGTTTCACATGTAACTAAAACTCTTCAATAACGTACAGGAATATAGCCCGAATATTGTTGCAGGAAAAAATTCTGCGTTTTTTCGCGTTTTCTGCGTCCTTTTCGCTTGCGTGCGGGGCGCAAAGATTGGACCCCATCTTCAAGATAATTAGCTGACCGCTAATTAAGCTATATCCTCCTTAAACCAATTTTTTTGTTAATTAAGTATTTTTTGTGTCATTACATTATTTTGAGCACAAGAACATTTATAGAAAAACTTTAAAAAAAAAAACGTTTAATTCATAAATGTTATACTATACTATGTTATACATCAGTATACATATTTATGTTATACTTTTAAATACTATGTTATACATATTTAAAAAGATATGAATAGGCAAAAACATGTTTGTTTTTTTAAATCACTAATATAATTTTTTAGGTTTCAGGATACAAATGATTCTCAATTTGATCTATTTGATGATCATATTATTATGAATTGTCATACACTTTTATGTTATATTTTGTGTTTCGTAGTAATCTCTGCCACAAAATCTAAATAAAACAAAACCATTTAAGCATGGCATGATATCAGCAAGATTGTACCAAGAAGTGTTATTTATTTTCTTATTAATAAGTTCATCACACTATTTACAATTTGTACACAAGGCAATTCAAAGTGATTCACAGTTGTGTATAAAAAACAACAATAATGCTTATGAACATAATAATAATAATAATCATTAATTATTATAATATTATAATAATTAATTACATAAAAAACAAATACTGTAGTAAAATACTTTCAGTTGGAATATGACAGCTATGTAACGTTCTGTTTATGCCTGAGTCCTTTCAGATAATGTATGCATACCCAGTTTTACGAAGAACCTCTGAGGGTCGACTCCTTATGGGGCCAACTGAGGAGGCCAATAGGAGGGAGATCGTCTTGGCAGGGAGGGCCAGGAGTAAGGGAGGTCCTGGCTGAGGCCACTGCCTTTGTGAGGCAGAATGGAGGGAATCCTGGAGACCAGTTCCTGGTTCTGGCTCACTGCAAGATCCAGTTTGGGAAACACCAGGGTCAGAGATTCCTGTGGCTGCTGGAGAACTCACTGGGGTATGCCTGCTATCTGGTCAGCAGCATTTTGGGGGAGGAGGAGAGGGACAACCCGCTGTCGGCCAACAAACACCTGTTCCTCAGATACACCTCGCAGATCAGGGAGGTTGGCGAGGCTGTGGAGGTGTATCAGAAAAAACAGGCCATGCTGCTGGAGGCCTAGAGGACAGGAGACTCTGGATGTCTGATGGTGGAGTTTGGGGATTTTAAGGGTAGGTCAATGAAGGAGGTGTATGAGGACCCAAGCAAGGAGGCCCAGGCTCTCATCACCTACCTGAAGAAGGCAAAGGCCAGGCCTAACACTAACATGGCCCTTTTCAAAGCATACGTGCTGAAGAGGCAGGCTCCAGCCCACATGCCCAGCACCACTGTGCCCGTTGCATCTGTCCCCACTGCTGCTGTGCCCACTGCCACTGTGTCTGTTCCTCCTCCACCTACTGTCACTAAGAACAGGCCTCTGCCGGCAACCAATGTGAAGGCCCTGTTGGCGCGGGGGAATCTGATCTGATCTGCTTCACTGCTGGCACAAAAGATTTTGTCTCCAGCCAAACCCTGTAAGTAATTTGCTAGCTTTAAAATCATTACAGTATATATTATGCAGTATATACTATGTGTGACGAAAATACGTGTTCAACAGCTGCAGGACCACGTGTACCTCCTGCGTCTGAGTCCGCAGCCCGGAGACAGCTCTTTACATGTGGTGAGTATCACTTAACACATACAAGTGTGTTGGTGACATGTGCTTAGTGTTTTATGTTATTTTACAGATTCTGCTGCTACGGATTTTTTTGAGGAGGAAGATGACCTGGAGATGGCAATTGTAGCCTCCCAAGCTGAAGAACAACTTCCTCAAGGTATGTAAATCTTAAACAATACTTTACAAACAACTACAAATAAAACAAAACAGTATTTTTAAATGACATATCATATTATTTTATTTCACAACACAGAGGAATGGCACTTCTCAGGTCAATCTACATTCACTCTTTGAGTGAACATCCTCAAAGGAAAAAAGAGAATTTAAAGGTGTCTCAGACTTCCCCCACTCCCCTTGAAATAAGTGGCTGTTGTAGTGTTTGGTCTGCTTCGCTTCACACTTGACTGATCCCATCTTTTTTTCTTCTTGTATTTCTTCTAATGGTGCTTGGATGAAAAACAGGATGATTTTCACTGCTTCCTTCCATCTTTTCATCATCATATCGTCTCTCTACTAATCATACATGCTTTGCAGTAAACCTTGTAATCGCAGTAGCTGTCCAGCAGAGCTGAAAAAGTCATGCAGTGAAAGTCTAAAACAATAAGATAATTTTGTTGTGTTTTTTTACGCTCCAGCCACTGCAGGCTCGAGAGGCCCTGCTCCTGCTCCTGCTCCCGCTCCTGCCCCCTATCCTGCTCCTCCAGCATTGTGGACCCCTGGCCAGGTGTCCCAGTCGCCTGCAGAGCTTCCTGTCCACTGGAAAGAGCAACTCCCATCTTTCCAGCAGGACTGGATCAGGAAGACTCTGTTCAAGGCCAACTTAAAAACAGGGAAGCCTGAGCTGGTGCCACATCCCAACTTCTGGTGGTACCCTCCCCAGCCCCCGACCGTCTTCACCCAGCCCCCTAGTTCTCCTGATATTTTCTTCTGCCGCCCTCTGTTCCTCTGGATGCCGCTGAAGATGTGGTCCATTCCACTTGTCTGTGTCCAGCCAGCCTGCAATAACCACAAGCTGACAGCTGCTGGCCTTTATTGCACTGTGTGCAAGGTCCTGGACATAGACGGGTGGTATGACATGGCCACAGAGTATCTGGAGTGCAAAGGGTGCAAGAAGAAATATCCCGCCTGGTCTGAAGACATCCTGGGACAGCTCGACATGGGACACCGCAGAAAATTCCCCGCCATTCTGACATACAGGTAGAACACATTCGTATTTAGAGCAATGCACTGTAATTTGTTGTACTGTATAAAATCAAATACGTTGCTTTACTGACATTGGAATAATAAGATGTGGCACTGAACAGAATTATTTGACTGTCTGTAGGTACTCGTGTGACTACCGTGTAGTCATAATGATGCGGGAGAGGACCCGGGGGAACAGTGTCACACAGCTTTTCAAAAAGCTGCAGGAGCTGCACACCTCAGCGTGGTCACAGCGGACGCTGGAGTACCTCACTGTCTGTGAGCCCTTCACAGACTCCTCCATTGTTGAGCCTCCACTCTTTTCTGCGCCCCCGCCCCTCCCACCCATCCCCAAACCCAAGTGGCTGTTGTCTGTGTATGCCAGGGACGTCCTCTCACGGCTACCTGAGGTCAAGGCCAAAATAACCTCAGTCTTTGGCTCTGTCCTCAAAATGGACTCCACCAAAAAGGTATAAAAAGTCAAGTTTGAGTAATAATAATTGTTATTATCTTAAATTTTTCTGACAATTGTTGTGTTCTACTGTTTTTAGGTCACCAAAAAACTGGCCGGCGCTGCTGCCAACACTGCTGGTTGGTGCACTAATGTTGGCAATGAGCACGGCCAGGTGTTGGTGTCAGTCCTCACAGCGGCAGAGGGGCATGGATTGTGGCCCATGGCGGTGGGTCTCATGAAGAGGTACAGGGAGGCGGGAGTGGCACCACCCGCCATCATGTACGTGAACAGAGACTGCTGCAGCCCACACATGCACAGACAGTCGCAGGTCAGAGCCATGTTCATAGAGTGGGATGAGCTCCAAGTGCGCCTAGACATTTGGCACTTCATGCGGCGCTTTGCAGCAGGTGTCATCACGGAGGCTCATCAGCTCTACGGCACCTTCATGGCTCGGCTTTCCAGGTGCATCTTTGAGCTGGATCCTGATGATGTCGCTGCTCTACGGTTGGCCAAACAGGGGGAGTGTGAGGGACCAAGCAGTCAAGGGGAAAGGACACAGGATTTCCAATCAAAAAAATTGATTTATTAAATACAAAAAATAAAGTTACAAAATAAAGTCAGGTCTGGGCCCATAACAAAAAATGGTCAACTGAACAGAACCCAACTTAACAGAAATCAAATCAAACGCACATGGGGAACTTATATACACACAGGACTAGTCCATTAAACACACACAGGGGACAACACAATCATCACTTAACAATTACAATGAACAAAATGTAATTAACTCAAATGATCAATAAAGGTCAAAAATTAAACTTACTCAACTAATTATAATAGAAAATAAACACGTAATCTGTAAATAGAATAAACTAAACTAACATAATCAATCATAACCACCCCCCTGCTAATTGGCAACATGGATTAACCCAACAGCATAAAATGGCAGCCACTGACACCATCCAGTCCTTTAATGGAATGGACCTCCACCAGAGCTCTGCGTCCCAGGCTGCCCCCAAACCTCCACTCTCCACACGCAGGTAACTTAAACTCAAATAAAAAAAACATTAACACAATATACCATTGACCACTAGAAAGTGTGCCCCCAACCTAGCCATAAATTGTACAAGTGTAAATGATAAATAAAGTGAATGTAATAAACCAAATCTGTGTCTGTCATTATTATGAATGGTTTATAAAGTGATCTGTAACAAATATTAAATGTAATGTACTAAATGGTAGCCAAAATAACATAAGCAAACAAAAGAAAAAGATGTGCTTTTTGCATGTTAGTTACCGCCTTGCTGTGTGGCCACGTGGTCGGCCATCACAGGGAGTTACAGGCCAGAGGAGCTGGTCCAGTCTCAGAGAAGGCTCTGGATAAGCTGATCACCAGGAAGGAGTTGGCACTGCACTGTTGGAAGCGGACCAGAGGAGTGGAGGAGACCACCTGGAGGATCAAGGCGCTCATTGATGAGATGGACAGTGAGAAGGGGAGGGACACTTTGGGTGTACCATTGCTGGACCACGAGGGAATCCAACAGGTCTGGATAGATCAGCAGAGGCACATTGCCTGTATTCAGGACCCAGAGGGCTTCCCTCTGTACCAGAAGACAGACACACTGAAGAAGGGTGGTGTGGAGCTCAGCTGCTATCGCTGTGCTCGTGGCTCCACCGCCTTGGAGTCTTTCCACCTCCATTTAAATCGCTTCATCCCAGGTAGGTTATAACTTTTATAACCTGCAAAAAACTTTAAACTTTTATAACCTATTCTGCCATACTGAATACAGATAACGTATATTTGACTTTATTTGACCTGTAGGGACCAGTGCCAGTGATGCGCATTTCCAGGCCTATCTCCTGGAAGGCCTGATGCGCTGGAACCAGGACCGGATGGATGAAGCAGTGAGGGGAAAGACTGACCTGAGGATCTACAGTAGCATTGAGAGGGAGGCAATGGACCGGCTCAGCCGCAAAGTGCTGAAGGTGTCCCTGGATGACCGCTACCAGCCTCCAGGGGCTTACACAGGTAAGAATTATTCATGTTAACTCAAACAAAAGATTATACATTATACAGGTGTACATTTTTTTATATTGTATTTCAAATAATTCAAATATTGGTCGAGTTATTTGTACTTTGTTTAATTTAGGCTTAATTTGACCCTTTATAGCCTTATTTCTTTGATTTCTTTTGCTAAAGTTAACTTGCTTTATTTTGCATTTATGCTTATTATCTTCTTGTATATTATCATTTTTTTGATCTGTTAAACTGTGTCAAGCCTACAAACGATCAAACTTTGAAAAATTTGATTGTTTTTTTTTTTTGTTTTTTAAAGTTTTTTATGGACAAATAGCCACTACAGCTATAATAATCTGAATGTGCTTTGTATGTGTGTTCTTTTGCAGGGGAGCTGTTGGGTATGGAGTATCTATTAGAGTTGAGCCGGATACTCGGCTGAAACGAGTATCCGGTACGGATAAAGCACTTTTGTCGAGTACAAATATTATACGAGTAATACGAGTCAATATCTGTGCTCGGATAAAAAAAAGAAAAAAAAAAAAGAAAAAAAAAAAGTAATGTTGAAATTAGGGCTGAGCGATATATCAATATAAAGAATATATATTTTAAATGTGATATGTAATTAGAGTTTGCGCTGCACGCCTTGCTCCAAGCAAGCTGCTTAGTGCTGACCCAGAGCTCTCTGCACTGCTCCCCGCGCCCCAGTCACTCCTTTTCCACTTTGCGTGCTTGATTAAAGCATGCTATGTTATAACATGAAATAAAGTCTTTCACCTCAGCAAAACGGACTTTGTCCTGTCAGCCGTTATACTGTAACGTTAGTCGTAGCGCACACTCAATTGCACGCGCAAATGCGGCGGCGCGCGCTGGATCGCCTCACTGTATATAAAGTGCAAAAGAAACAACGAGCATGCAACACTGTTGCGTTGTAAATAACACGAAATAAAAACAAAGCAGGTATGATTTTAATTCTATTCACCAGGAGCAGTTTCAATGTTTCATTAACAGTATTGTCTATTCACCAAGGTAACTGTCATGTCTATATTAACCCCTTAATGCCCCTATTTTTCTTTGTGTTATTTTTATATTTTTTAAATGAATGTAATGGCTCATACCAACGTTGTATTGACAAAATAAATAAACCAATTAATAAATCACAATTACAATTCCAAGGGAATAATCTGCAATTAAGATTTTTGTCATAATCATGCAGCCCTAAGGTGAAGAAACCTGTTAATTATTTATTCATTTGATTTTGCAAATGTTCATGTTTCAATAAAACTACTTGTGACATGTCATATTTGGCTTTGACTGAACATTTGCTCTCACTTTGCAGAAAAAATATCGGGATATATTTTGTATATTGAAATTCAGCCTAAATATATTGGGATACAGGGGCGTGGTAGTGGGGGGAAAAGTGGACCTGACTACTCAGGGCCCCGTCTAGGGAGAGGGCCCTTTGAAATCCCACCAATTTAAAAAAAAAATTTTTTTTAAACCTAATTAGAATTAATTGGGCCCTCCAATTGATGTCATTAATAATAATTTAAAAAAAAATATTGACCAAAATGAACTCCGTGCCAGACACTCTGGACCCCCTTCCAAATGGTTTAGTCCGCAACGCGTCGACCGCCCATAGACGCAGCGGGCGGCAAACAAGTAATAACGCAGTGAGTCTAGAGCCTGTAACGGGAGCCTGATCTGATCATGCTGTGCAAAAAGCCCAAATCGGGCTTTAAAAAAAAGAAAGAGAGGAAAGAAAAAGATGGGAGGCAGAATGCGGGGAAGCAGCTGATGACTGCTTTCTTCCCAAAAGGTGAACTGAGTTTGCTATATGCACCTAACGTTACATCCAATTAAAGTTAACGTAACTTAGTCAACTCCAGACAGCTGCTGCTAATGCAGGGTTCCAGACTGCGACCAAATTGGTCTCATATGCGACCATTTTTTTGAGGATTTGATTGTGCGAGTTAAAATTGTATGTGATGTGGTCGCGTCGCATATTGGACGCTCGCGCAAAAGAACACCGACCGTTGTATCAGCTGCTGCAGACTGCAGTCCGTATGTTCAAAACGAACGAGTAGGCTACATCATGAATCCATTTTCCAAACCGTGTTTTTGACTTATCCTGAATCATTACGCCTGTTATAAGTGTTTATATTCGGACTATTTTTTTTATCCCGGATTCCCGGGGTTGACTCGGATGCGAAATTGCCCAGTGACTGCGTGACTCGCCATAGACATTATGGAGAGAAGTAGCTCCGGCAACAGTGTTCTTCCGCAAGACACATAGACGTCACGTGCGCATTGCACACTGATGGTGGAACACGCCAATTACGAATTCATGAATAAAAATATAAAAATTAAAATGTCTCAGGAAACAAATTATTACAAAATGCAGGAGGTAAGGAGTGTGAGATTTCTGATTTTTGAACTAACTTATAAAATTTGATAACGAAAAATCTGTTTTAGCTTGTTGTAATACTCTAATCTTTTAAAATGTAATGTACATTTGAATGTTTAATGATTTTTAAAAGATAGAAATATGATGCTAATAGAAAAATGACAGACTGTTATGGGTAGTCGTGACTGAATGGTCATGAGCAGATGTAGCACTCAGGAGAAGTTAGATGAGTTTGCATAGATGGGATTTTATTTATCCATAATTAAGGCCAATGAAAAGCAAAAAAAAAATTAACAACAAAAAAAAATACTTTTGAATAAACAAAGTAAATTGACATGAGAGTCAAAATAAATACATTTAAAAAAAAAAAAAAAAAAAAAAAAAAAACTTTTACAACAGTTCACACATTGACCTTAACACAAGTCATTATATTAGAGCAAGGACAGACTTATGTCCTTTCACCCCACGCTCCCCTTACAGAATGAAAATACTAGCCTTTATAGACCTGAGTTCACCCATGGAATTGGAACATACCAACACATGATTATGATACAGGGGTGACTCAGATGACAACAGCATAAATGCTTAAAAACAGCATGAAATAGAACCTCTATAAAACTAGAAAATTACAGAATATTATTTCTACAGTTTCAGCTGACAATTGGCAAGCAAAAAGTCACATTAACAGCTACGAATTAATTAAACTCAAACTCCGGGTAATTTTTCTCTTGACCCGGAAGTCATAGCGTCATTTAAACCCCACAATAGCGGCACATTTTCCTTTACTCAAACAAACCAGAGACGCGAGTACAACAAAGATGGTATGTGAACACAATGTTTCTCTTAAACTAAATAAACAGATACCTATTGAAAACATGTATTGTGTGATTATTGTAACTGCATATAACTGTGATGTAGATGACATAATTTTCTTGAAAACAGCAAGGTATGTATTGATGGAAGTAGCTATAGCATTTAAATCACCGCAGTATTAGCTGTTAAAGATGTGCACACCAAAAGCTACGGGATATACGAGTTTTTGTTATGAAAGGCTAGATTAACCGCTAATTTATGACAGAATAAAGATTAACAAAAACTTTAACGTGCTAGACAAACATTTGGATCACATTTACACACAGTCTTTGTGTACAAGGATAGGCAGCGTATCGCTGCCGTGACGATAGCTATGCGCCCCGTCACACAGACACAGAAGATTATGATTCAAATGTAAATAGATAGATTGAATGTAATTCAAATGTAAAATTCTTAAAATTACAGATTAAAATTACTGTCCAAAATCCATGAAAATCCTGAAATTTGGCAATGATAATTAATATATTACAGGTATTTATGGTAAGCCTTTGCTGGCTTTGGTCCATTAAAACCACTATTCATCGGCATGTATTGATTAATCCCATGGCATGTAGCAAAAAAAATAAAAAAATAACCGCGACGAAATCAAATGCTGATGCGACCAACTGAGAAAGTTGGTAGCATCAGTTTAACCTGGTTTCTGAGGGTAGGGGAGAGCGGGGCAATGTGAGACATCGGGTAATGTGAGACACCCCCTGTATCTAGTCAACCAAACACATTTGTGGTTGTGTGACCATTATGTTTTTAAGCCCATTCCATTTCCCCTTGGCCATAAAGGAGAGGAGCTCATGGTGCTGTTATAAACATGTTTTTTTCACAAAAATATGTTTTTTGCATGTAAAAGTAAATTTTCTTGCTGTCAACTTAATCAACTGTTGTGGTAAAGCAAATTGATTCAGGTAGAAAAATGTATATCATACATGTTGATGAACTATTAAAATATGAATCCATGTGATGATGATAGCTGAAGAGTATCCTGAATTACTAAGAGAGATCGTTTTTTGCTAAAATGTGGCAGTGGGGTAAAGTGAGACAAATACTATGGGGTAAAGTGAGACATGAGGCACAAGTTAAGTTTAGTCTTAAAATATTTTAATGTAATATTACATTACATATGTTTTATTTTTTAATGTCATTGACATTGTAGAAAAGCCATCATGCCAAGATAATACACCAGGAAGACAACCTGGGGCAAAACACCCCTTGAGGAGATGGAGAGTGCAGCCGCTGAGGTCAAGGAAGGAAATATGTCTATAAGAGCAGCTGCAAGGGACAGAATTATTGACAAGCCTGACAAGATATTGAGAAGAGGAGGTCTGTTTTAAAAATGTGGAGTATTGAAGCCAAAATCTTTCAAACGCTGAGCAGCTGTAGCAGACACAGATGAACGGCTAGTGCGGACATTGGATGTGCTGTGGCAACTTGCATGAACCTGTGGAGAGGCGGCTCAGACGAAAGAACCAATCAGGCTGCTTCGTGCCTTGGCATATCAGAGCCATCCAAAATGGGTGTGGCCTAAGCCTTTTTATTGGCCAGTTCAGCCAAAGGTAGTCAGGTTAAGTCGACTGAAGCGATCCCCTGATCAAAGCCACATACATTTTGAATGTGGAGGGGGTACGACCCACGTCCATACTCCTTGTAAGAAGGCGAGTATACTCGATACTTCGCACAAATAGGGGTCCAGGCTCCGTGCAGCGCACCAGCCAGAAATTACCACCCATTTCTGAGCGTAGAGGCATCTAGTTGACAGCGCTCTTGCCTCATGGGGATGGCAAATTAATCGGTTTGCCTGCATGAGGAGGTTTCTCCTCAGCACCACCGCAGCTGTACCAGCATGGAGAACCATAACTGGGTCTTCTAGAGAGGGGTTATTAGTAGCACTACACACTTGCTCTCCCTGATCCATTCGATGACCTGTGGTAACATCGTGACTGGAAGGAATGCATTCAGCGGACGGCTCGGCCAATCATGGGCAAGCACACCCCTGCTCTTCTGAGGCGAAGAGGTCTACCTCTTCCTCGCCGAAGATGCTCTATATTAGCTGAACCGTCTGTTGGGTGAAGAGACCATTCTCCTGGGGGAACATTGTCTCTAGATAACATATCTGCACCCTGGTTCAGGATGTATGGCACATGCTCCGCCCTTAGGGAGCACAGGTTGTGCTGAGCCCATAAAATTCGTTTTTTGGCCATGACGTGCAGGTTGCTTGACCTGAGAATGCCCTGGTGATTTATATAGGACACCACTGCCATGCTGTCTGTCCGGACCAGGACATGGTGGCCTTTCAAGTCCGAGAGAAAGGCTTTCAGCGATAGAGCGACTGATCTCATCTCTAGACAGTTTATATGTAGCCGTTTCTCCAGGCTTTACTATGAGACGAGCCTGCCCTCGTAAAGGGCCCTCCAACCTAGGCTGGATGTATTTGTCAAGATCACTTTTCTCCTTTTAAACACACCCATACTCACTCCTGACTGATACCAGTCGTCCGCTTTCCAGGGAGCTAGGGCTCTGATAAAAAGTAAGTGGATCAGTTTACCCCCAGCTGGTTCACTTTACCCCCTTGATTTCTCTGGTCTGTCTCAGTTTACCCCTGGGCTGGGGTAAAGTGAGACACAAGACCACTTTTTTAAAAACAATCATATTTTCACTGCCCTTCGTCCTGAATACATTCAGATAATTTCCATTGGTAGAAAACATCCTGAATTAATGGGAAATGTATAAATCTTACTAATATATCATTTTAGCTCACTTAGAGGAGAGCAAATGTAAAAAATGTCTCACTTTACCCCACTCTCCCCTACAGTTGTCTCTCGTGTTCTTGTGTTCTCCTACTTAAAAATAAATGTTTTTCATTTAAAACTTGCATCAGTATCATGGATCAAAATGTTAGTACACAAAACCGATGTAGCCTAATATGTAGGCCTATAATAATAATAATAATAATATAATAATGTAGCCTATAAGGTTTAAAGGTATTTGAGCACAAGTAGGCCAAATGCATCAATTCAGGTGGTGAATGAAAGAACCAGTCATTACTATAATCTGATTTTATTATTTAAACACTGTTTATATTTGTTTATATTCAAATAATTAAAAAAATACATTTCATTCAAAATTGAATTTTCACTTTGCTAACCCGCATCGTACAATGCCATGTGTAGGGGGCCCATTGACATTGAGAGTGTACAGGGCCCAGAATTTGGTGCTACGCCCCTGTTGGGATATGACTATTGGTCCATATCACCCAGCCCTAGTTGAGATGAAAACTCTTGTTCGTTACATTTTACTTCATGAACCACATGTGTTGTATTCATTGTTGCAAAACTTGTTCTGTAGTTCGTTGTTATCGTGATCAAAACCATTGATCTGAAGCTCAATGCTGATGCTGTCATGTAAATAGTTTTCTTATCAGCAATAAATATAACAATTTCTGATCAACCCATATCAATTGCATGCTTAAAATAACATACCGGTTAAAGCCCCGCCCATTTCAAGACTATCCGACCCACTTCCGGGTTTAGGCCCCGCCCAGTCCGAGTACAGATACAGATAATTCATATGGTTATACAGATACAGATACAGATAATGCTGTACTCGCTCATCCCTAGTATCTATACAGTCAGTCTGGGAAATCCCTGACTGTTATGGATAACCCAGAAGAGGAGGATCGGCTGGTGGAGCAGATGACTGATGAGGTGGTGCAGGACGAAGGCCTTGTTGAGGAGGAACCTGAGGACCTCACAGTGCCAGTCCTCTATGACCCCATTGAGCCTGTCCCAGTCCACGGCAGCAGCCCCCAGGCCTTCAACCCCTGTCCCTCTGCACCAGGACCATCCTCACTACATCCACCCACAGGACTGCAGCACCCTGCCCACCCTCCTCTGCAGTCTCCTCCTCTGCGCCCTGCCCAGCCTCCTCTGCAGTCTCCTCCTCTGCGGCTCCTGTAAGTAAGCTTCTCATTACTAGTTTCTATTTGCTTTTGCACTCTGACATTTAACATGCTGTGTATTGTTATTGTAATAACCTGCAGGCTCCTGTTCTTGGACCCGATGGCGTTGCAGGCTGGGATAAGGTGCAGGATCTGGCTGAGTACCTGGTGTCCCTCCGTCAGGCACTCTACCTGGACGAGCAGCAGGTCACAGAGGTCATCCGTCTGTGGACTGCTCTTCCTGATGGGGACAAGAGGAAGATCCACTATCAGCCCAGACACCAGCCCAAACTGACCCACGGACGCTTCAAGGCTCCGAAAAACACAGGAGTGACACCGGGTGTGGACAGTGTGAAGAGGTGCCTGATTGGTCATCCTGGGGGGCCGGCTCAGTGGCCCAGCACCAGTCGCTTAGTTGAGGCCATGTGCATCAAACTGTGTGCACTGCACAAGTCCCCAACTAAGAAGGATGGAGTCCGTCTTCCTCGTTGGACTAAGGTGCTCGCGGATTACCACCACATCCGAGACCTGGTGCTGAACTGCCAAACTCTGATGGAGGCCACGTCACTTCAGCTGTTTATGCTGAATCAGAGGACTCTCACTCAGTGGTAAGCATGGTTTTACATTGACATTTGAAAGAAAGGGATAGCAGTCATTTATTATGAATACATTTTTGATTGCCGGTTTAATCGAAGGGAGAACGAAGTGACTCGAAGTGACTGTCCTTACCCAGGGCCTTGCTGCAGAAGACCGCATAGCTGTGGCCAGCTCACAGCTGCCTGCTCTGCGGGAAAAGCTGGATGAGGCTCCCTCCACATCAGGGGCCCGGAACGAGTTTGTCCTTCCTCCTAACAGAGCGGGACAGGCTCCTAAGCTACGGCCGGGCAGACGACCTGCCAGTGCTACAATTGTGCGGCCAATTATCCCAGCAGCTTCTACTCCTCCCCCAGTTCCTGTGCCAATTCCCCAGTTCATTTTATTGAACATTGCGCCCACGCTGCTGGCAGCTGGTGCAGGTGGCGCTTCAGCTGCTCCTCTCCTTGCGTCAAGACTTGCGAGAGGCTCCTGCTCCCACTGCCCCGGTGCCTGTATCCCGCTTCACGCAGAGGAACAGACGACGCAGGGCAGAAGAGGAGGCCAGTGGAGCCCACAAAAGGAAATATGTCCGTGAAGTGTCATTTAACAAATGCTCAAAGTGTGGGATGCCCAAAACCAAGGAGTTCGGCCACAGCCGCTTCGGCAGTGCCACGTTTTGCCCCAGTGTCTCTGGTGACAAATCTTTAGAGGAGTGGCTGGTAGAACAGCGCCAGCAGAAAAAACCTGGACAGCCACCTCCATAATAAAAATCTTCCAACACAGAAAAAAGATTTTTTGTAAATACCTGTAAATAAATATCTATGTGTAAATACAGTTATGTTCTTTTTTTATCTCAATCTTTCTGTAATGTCTTGTTTGTTTTATTTATAATACAGAATGTTCTATTCTATTTCTACATTGTTAGTTGTTTGTTGTTCATTAATGGCTTGTAGTTTTAGTAAATAAATACTGTTCACACTCTTATTCATTGTGCTGTTTTTAATTGTCCTCGAATTTGCAAACTGTACTAGGGCCCACCCACTCTTTCATAGAGTATACATTGTACAAACCCAATTCCATAAAAGTTGGGACACTGTACAAATTGTGAAAAAAAACAGAATGCAATGATGTGGAAGTTTCAAATTTCAATATTATATTTAGTATACAACATAGATGACATATCAAATGTTGAAAGTGAGACATTTTGAATTGCCATGTCAAATATTGGCTCCTTTTGGATTTCATGAGAGCTACAAATTCCAAAAAAGTTGGGACAGGTAGCAATAAGAGGCCAGAAAAGTTAAATGTACATATAAGGAACAGCTGGAGGACCAATTTGCAACTTATTAGGTCAATTGGCAACATGATTGGGTATAAAAAGAGCCTCTCAGAGTGGCAGTGTCTCTCAGAAGTCAAGATGGGCAGAGGATCACCAATTCCCCCAATGATGAGGCAAAAAATAGTGGAGCAATATCAGAAAGGAGTTTCTCAGAGAAAAATTGCAAAGAGTTTGAAGTTATCATCATCAACAGTGCATAATATCATCCAAAGATTCAGAGAATTTGGAACAATCTCTGCGCGTAAGGGTCAAGGCCGGAAAACCATACTGAATGCCTGTGATCTTCGGGCCCTTAGACGGCACTGCATCACACACAGGAATGCTACTGTAATGGAAATCACAACATGGGCTCAAGAATACTTCCAGAAAACATTGTCAGTGAACACAATCCACCGTGCCATTCACCGTTGCCGGCTAAAACTCTATAGGTCAAAAAAGAAGCCATATCTAAACGGGAACCAGAAGCGCAGGCATTTTCTCTGGGCCAAGGCTCATTTAAAGTGGACTCTAGCAAAGTGGAAAACTGATCTGTGGTCAGACGAATCAAAATTTGAAGTTCTTTTTGGAAAACTGGGACGCCATGTCATCCGGACTAAAGAGGACAAGGACAACCCAAGTTGTTATCAGCGCTCAGTTCAGAAGCCTGCATCTCTGATGGTATGGGGTTGCATGAGTGCGTGTGGCATGGGCAGCGCACACATCTGGAAAGGCACCATCAATGCTGAAAGGTATATCCAAGTTCTAGAACAACATATGCTCCCATCCAGACATCGTCTCTTTCAGGGAAGACCTTGTATTTTCCAACAAGACAATGCCAAACCACATACTGCATCAATTACAACATCATGGCTGCGTAGAAGAAGGATCCGGGTACTGAAATGGCCAGCCTGCAGTCCAGATCTTTCATCCATAGAAAACATTTGGCGCATCATAAAGAGGAAGATGCAACAAAGAAGACCTAAGACAGTTGAGCAGCTAGAAGCCTTTATTAGACAAGAATGGGACAACATTCCTATTCCTAAACTTGAGCAACTTGTCTCCTCAGTCCCCAGACGTTTGCAGACTGTTATTAAAAGAAGAGGGGATGCCACACAGTGGTAAAAATGGCCTTGTCCCAACTTTTTTGAGATGTGTTGATGCCATGAAATTTAAAATCAACTTATTTTTCCCTTAAAATTATGCATTTTCTCAGTTTAAACATTTGATATGTCATCTATGTTGTATTCTAAATATAATATTGAAATTTGAAACTTCCACATCATAGCATTCTGTTTTTATTCACAACTTGTACAGTGTCCCAACTTATATGGAATTGGGTTTGTATATAACACATATATTTGTGTGTATGTCTATATATGTATGTGTGTGTGTGTGTGTGTGTACTTATTTCAATATTTGTGTGTATTCATTTTAATAAAAAAAATACATTGCGATATTTGTGTGTATAAAACATTCGACATTTAAAACATATATTTGAGAATTATATATATGTTTCATTTATATGAAACATTTAAAACATTTTATTTAGGACACAAGTGTCCTAAAATAATATTTGAAAAAACATTTGTGTTAGTTTTATTAAACCATAAACATGTAATATGCTTTTTTTTTTTTTTAAATAATAATAATAATATACACTATTAATATCAATCAATATAATGATATGTCACATAGATAACCAAATGATGGCGCATGCGCAGTTGATCACACACTAGTTGCGCAAAACACGGGTTCGAGCCCAGCCTGCGGAGGGTGACTTGTTTCACATGTAACTAAAACTCTTCAATAACGTACAGGAATATAGCCCGAATATTGTTGCAAGGCAAATTTGTGCGTTTTTTCGCGTTTTCTGCGTCCTTTTCGCTTGCGTGCTGGGCGCAAAGATTGGACCCCATCTTAGAGAGTAAGTGTGTTTCAAAAAATTAGTCAAAGAGAGTGTAAAAGTCTGTGTTTTAAAAAAATGAATCAAAGAGAGTTAAGGCCCGTACACACCGGGACGAATATCAGCACGCGTTATTCGTCAGCGTTTTTCAACGCGTTTGAACGCCCAAGCGTTTTTCGCTGACGATGAGCCGAGTGAACATGCAAATTCATTCCCTGACATTAGATGGCCCTTAATGTAAAACAGAAATAATAATAGAATACTATACTAGGGTGATCATATTCATGTCTCAATGTTTTATTATGACAGATAGAAAAAAAACGAATGAAATAATGATAGAAATAATGTCTTCTGTATTAGAAAAATAAATATATAAATAATAAATAACTAAAAGAAATGCCTCCAAATGTAACAAAAAATAGCTCTCACAAAATTACAAAAACGAACTAACAAAATCTATTTATATCTTTAGTTTTCATTCTCTTTATCTTGTTTTTCTTCCTCGTCCACCTTGTTTGCCCATATTTTGCTGTAGAACTGATCTTTCCCAGCAGTTTTTGTTTGAAAACCAGGACATTTTCATCACTTAAAAACAGTCAGGACAGGACGTGGAAACAGGACATGTGTAACGCAAAGTTGAGATGTTGCCCAGAGATAAAAACATAGCAGATGTCGGATGAACAGATGCACGAGAGACGAGAGTTGTCGTATTTCCCCGCGTTTAATAAAACCACTCAAACACTCGTCCTCCTCGTATGGGGATCGAGCGAGAAAAAAACCCCAAAAACAAACATTTGGTCACAATAGAAAATAAAATAAAAGAAAGAATACAAAGAGTCGGCAGAGCGGTTCTCCTCTCCTCACTTGTCAAAATCTAACTGACACTACGCACAAGCGCAGTTCTCATCTCAACTCAGATTTCTATAAAGCACAAAGTGACCGTTTTACACATGTCCCGGGAAAACAGGACTGTTGGTCACCCTATACTATACTATTATTACAGAAATACTAATATAAATATTATCTTATAGCTCTTTATGCTCCGAGACCAGCAGCTCAACATTCATCTTGCCCATAGGTATCTTGTCTCTTCTTCGCCGTATGTGTCCTCGGCAAGACCGTTTTGTGTTTGAGCGCCCTCAAGTTGTGTTTTACTGTAACTTCAGAAGTACCAGACACGTGAGCAAACCCGCCAATCTCGTTGGTCGGATAGGTTTTGACGCAGCGCGTCAAACCAAAAAAACGAACCCGAGGCGTTTTTTTAAAAATGACGCTTTTACGCGTGGCGTTTTTCGCGTCAGTCTGAACACTCACATTGGCGCCCATTGTTTAGTCACGAGGCGTTAAACGTCGACGAATAATGCGCGCGAAATTCGTCCCGGTGTGAACAGGCCTTTAGTGTGTTTTAAAAAATGAGTCAAAGAGAGTGTAAAAGTCTGTGTTTCAAAAATTTAGTCAAAGAGCTAGTGTGTTTTAAAAATGATTCAAAGAAAGTAAGTGTGTTTTAAAAAATGAGTCAAAGAGAGTAAGTGTGTTTTAAAAATGATTCAAAGAAAGTAAGTGTGTTTTTAAAAATGAGTCAAATAGAGTGTAAAAGTCTGTGTTTTTTAAAAATTAGTCAAAGAGAGTAAGTGTGTTTTAAAAAATGAGTCAAAGAGAGTGTAAAAGTCTGTGTTTTTTAAAAAATGAGTCAAAGAGAGTAAGTGTGTTTAAAAAAATGAGTCAAAAGAGAGTTTTAAAATGAGTCAAAGAGAGTAAGTGTGTTTTAAAAAAAGAGTCAAATAGAGTGTAAAAGTCTGTGTTTTAAAAATGAGTCAAAGAGAGTAAGTGTGTTTTAAAAAATGAGTCAAAGAGAGTGTAAAAGTCAGTGTTTTTAAAAAAATTAGTCAAAGAGAGTAAGTGTGTTTTAAGAAATGAGTCAAAGAGAGTAAGTGTGTTTTAAAAATGAGTCAAAGAGAGTGTAAAAGTCTGTGTTTTTTAAAAATTAGTCAAAGAGAGTAAGTGTGTTTTAAAAAAATGAGTCAAAGAGAGTAAAATGAGTCAAAGAGAGTAAGTGTGTTTTAAAAAATGAGTCGAGAGTGTAAAAGTCTGTGTTTTTAAAAAATGAGTCAAAGAGAGTAAGTGTGTTTTAAAAATGAGTCAAAGAGAGTGTAAAAGTCTGTGTTTTAAAAAATGAGTCAAAGAGAGTGTAAAAGTCTGTGTTTTTAAAAATGAGTGCAGGGCTCGCACAAATAAAATCGACTCGTGTCAAATGTAACGTTACATTAATTGTAGTGAACGTGCTCACGACTCAGTAATACCCACAAACACCAACGTTACACACCACATGTCCCACGGTTTCTGTAAAAATAAACTAACACACATAATGTTACAGTCAGCTCAGGCCGACGGTGTTTTCAGTGCAGTGAATGTGCCCGCTGTCCCGCAGCCACATTCACTCACAGACATGATAAACCCCACGGGGCTCACCCTACTCGCTCTCTCTCTCTCTCTCAGCCGACTGCTATAAGGGAATCGAGCGCGGCAAGGCTGCCCGGCCTCCTCAAACACTGCAATCACACACAATCTAAAGACACGGGAGGCTGACCGGTTGACTGTTTGTTGACTTTAATTTGCGACAGTGCTGCGGAGCTTGTGGCCTCTAGGGACGCTAGACGTGAAAGTTACAGGTCGTGCGCCTCCTAGTGGCCAAAAGCTCCGCAGTGTGGTTTTAACTGTGTTACTCGAAAAAAAGAAATACTAACTGATGCTTACCCACCAGGGGGTGCTGATGTTATGACCAGGTGCACCCACGCTACTTTACTTATACGGACAGAAAACTCTACATAGCCTATATTTGGCCTATACTTTTACTATTTTTTTTTAATCAAACAGCTTTTCTGCTGTTATGTGGCGTTCGTCAGCTCCAGTTTTGTATCCAGCCTCTCACTGAGACTTCAGATGCCCCAATGCCTGTGATGAGAAGACCAATGCCTGTGAAGAGACAACTCAACACCTGTGAAAAGACGACTCAACGCCGGCGATATGTTATACCCTTAATATTACATGATTAACTAAATGTTTGTTTATTTTTAACATACAATATGTATGTTAGCCAGAGGAGAACTGGCCCCCGACTGAGCCTGGGTTCTCCCAAGATTTTTATCTCCATCCAATCACCTGGTGGAGTTTTGGTTCCTTGCCACTGTTGCCTTGCTTTTGGCTTGCTTAGTTGGGGACGTTTAATATTCAACAATATTATTGGTCTGTGTTGTACTACTTTCATGTTATCACTGTGAAGCTGCTTTCATACAATCTGTATTGTGAAAAGCGTTATATAAATAAATGTGACTTGACTTGACTTAATCAAGATATACTTGAAAGTATAATGTGTGTTATTCTAAGAATACTTGGTTAGTAGTTGTATTTGCTCTATTGATTGGGCAGCCTATTCAATATTCAATATTTTTTTCACATAGTTTTACATACTGTCTTATTTAATTTGATTTATAAATAAAATAGATATTTTCCTAACTCTGAGTATGTGTAGTCACGTGTACATAGGAATTAATTTCGAACCTTAAATACATGTAAGTATTTTACTTTAAACTTGATGTACAGTTAAAGGTAAATTTCAGGTAAAAAAAAAAAATCTATACCTTCACTTAATGTTCAATTACAGTAGAGTAAACAAGTATACTTGCAATATAAAGAAGGCTCTAAAGACTAGTAAATTTGACTAGTAAATTATTAAAAGTTCACTTGTTACAGTGTAGTTGTAGTACAAATTACAACTGTTGCACTTAAAAGTATACTTTTACACTAAAAACACTAAACAGTGGGCCAATTTAGTACTGAAATAGTAAACTTACAAGTATAATACTAGTTCATTGATATTAGTATACTTAGTAAATAAAGTATACTTACAGTAAAACTATCCTTTAACTTTATATAAGTATACTTAATGAAATGAACTTTAAGTAGACTTTTTTTAGTAAGCGCAATCAACATGATATAAAAAAAAGAACTAAAGCAAAAGTTTGTTCACATTTTGATCACTTTTTATCTGATAGATCTTGTGCACTTCTATTTGTGAAACAAAATGCAAGCTAGAAGATTTGCTTTCTAGCTTGGTGGTGTTTCTGTGATTGTGATCTTGGTGGAAGGCTATTATTGTGCTAGTTGCGTATTTGTACTTCCTCCCTCCCGCTGCCTGCCACTGAACCATTACAGTCAGGGTACCAGCACCTCTGTTAATTACCAGCTCCCATTCACACGGATGCTGTGAAAGGGCTTTGTTGACACTCTCATTCCACCTTGACAGAGAGCGTTCTTCCAGCTTTCATGGTTCATTGGTTTTCCTCTTTGCTGGTTTTCTGTCTCCCGGTCAGTTGCGGTGGTTAAGAGTTTGCTGGTACATTTAGCAAGAAAAGAACATGCATGCCGCTTCCCAGTAGTTTAGCTAAAGCGTGAAGTATAAGCAGAGGTGAAGAGGGTATTTTTGTGGCTTGATGTGGTTTATACTTCCTCTGTTTCCTTTTCAAAGTAAAAAATACATTCCAGAACATATTATCCAGAGGGGCAGGCTTGTCCACAGAGGATTGGGTGTTAAATCTGTGCGTAAACGGGTGAATGATGGTGATGGTGAATATGATTTATAATAATATTAAATGCTTAAATCAAAGCAATATCAACCATTAACCTTATTTGAAACAAATCAACAAGCTTTTTAGCATTATTTTCCTGTTATCACCGTAAAACTGCTTTGAAACAATCCATATTGTAAAAAGCGCTAAAGGTGACTTGACTTGACAAATGACAAGGACTCATTCTTTTAGAGAATAGTGAAATTAACTTAAACTAATTCTCACATTGCACTGAACCTGTATGCATTTCTTTCTTCTACTGAAAACATAAGAGATATTTTACAGAATGTTTGAAACCAAACTGTTGTGGGACAACATTGACTTCCATAGTATACATAGTAGTATTTTTCCATACTATGTAAGTCTATGGTGCCCCACAACTGTTTGGTGACTGACATTCTTCAAAATATCTTATTTTGCGTTCAGCAGTTTAAGGTTCAGAACAACTTGAGAGTGAATAAATGATGACATAATTTGAATTTTGAATTCATGATGATGTGCTCATCTTAGTTAATGTTTTAATTAAGGTGTTGTTCATTCATGAAGTCATGAATGAAAAATATTGAACTTGTGTTAGTTCCTGATGATTCACGAGATAGTAATGCATGAATGAATGCATGGATTAATTCATGTACCCATACTGTAAAGTGTTACCAAATAATTTATATTTATTTATTATATTGTTATGGATATAAATTGTATTTGCCTGCAGTACAGAGTCTTTCACAAGCTGCATGTGGAATAAAGAGCTGTCTGATAAAGTATCCCATACTATTTCAATGTGAATAAAAACCCTGAAAATGATTCAGCATGTGATATAATTCAATCAATGTTTGAAACTAAGAGTAAATTTAGACAATGATGTAGCCTACTAAAAACAGAACAGATTTTCCTTTGTGTTTTTCGAAGATTAGATACTGTAATATAAAAAAAAAATCAGTGTTTAGGCAGATCCTTGAAAACGACTAAAAGCACTGTATTATGCATGTAGCTGGTCACTTGAAACATTTTTTATATATATATATATATATATATTTTGTAGTTTACACAGAGATGATAACAGTATCTTTTTCAAAAGCTTGCCCTTTGTGGGGCATTTACATAACACAATTTTCAATTAAAAACTGAACAGTTTTTATGCATTTTGGTTTCAAAGTCCAAGTTTTTGAAAACAATAACGCTATCGTCTCCCGTCTAACTACAAAATTTGTTTTCCGCATTTAGTTGAAAATGCTTTCATGTGAACAGCCTTTGACCAGTTTGACCAATTAGATCAAAATCTCACAACGCTAGTTTCAGTTCTAAACACAACATTGTCAAGTATAATGATTTCAGGTAATCTCCTTTGACTGATTTATCTCTCTATTATTACACAAAAAAATCTTGGCCCTGAATAGTACCTTGACAGCATCATCTTTGCATCTCCGAAGATCTTCAGTTCCTCATTGTGTATAGGCTGATTCAATGTAAATCCCACCACCATATTTGTTAGAATGGCCTCAATCACAACATTAGCTCAAGTTGTTATTTGGATGTTTTGGCTATTTCTATCAAACTTCTTTTGTAGGGTCTTATTTATTGTTTATATGTGCACAGCAACAACTCAAGTTCCAATGAAAATTGATTTAATATTCATTTGCTGTAGATCCCATAAACACAATAGCAAACAATGCTTCAGCTTCTTTAGGGCCATTAGGTTAGCTCTCCGACTGTTCTTGTCCTTAAAAAGTATTTGTCAAAAAGTATGGCTAGCAGTGTAGATAGACCATACACAAAGATAGTTTCATCAGATGTGAAATTACAAGTAGGATCCATAATTTTTATTAACATTTTGGTAACACTTATAAGATCCATTTGTTAGCATTAGTTAATGCATTAACTAACACGAATTAACAATGAACGATATGTTTTCACTGCATTGATTCACGTTAATGTTATGTTATTGATATTGATAATGTTATGTAATGTTATTGATTCATGTTAACTGATTCATGTTCATGTTAATTGACAGTGTTTATAACTAATATTAAGAGATGCAACTTTTGATCTTAAAATTTGTATTTGTAAATGTAAAATACGATTAATAAATGCTGTTTAAAAGTATTGTTCACATTAACTGTTGTTATCTAAGTTTAACAAATGAAACCTTATTGTAAAGTGTTACCAACTTTTTTATACATATTGTTTTTATAGTTGTAGCCTATCAGTCTATATTGTGTTTAATGAAAATATTGTCATATTTTAATTAAACACAATATAGACTGATAGGCTACAACTACGGTCATCATGTTTGAAAAGAGAAAACAAAGAAAAATAGAAAAGAAAAATAATTGTATGATTAAATGAACACCTTAAGTAGGCTATATATAAACTTTTTTTAAAATATATATATATATATTGTTTAAAAAAAAAAAAAAAAAGACACATTGCACATTTTAAACCAGTGTTTAACTTTTTTTAAACTGTTCGAATACCCCTTTAACCAATTACATTTTATAACATTTGTGATGTTTTTGAGAAAAGGAATTCATAATGTCAAAAAGTTAAGAATGAGAATTAACAGCCCATTCTGGGGTGAGAATGTGTTGGAATTAAGGGCATAATTTTATGAATGTCTTTTTTCATTAAAGGGTCCATTCAACCTTTTCATTGGTTTGTTCCTTGATTTTGTTGTTTAGTCAAAATACATTTTAAGCACACACACTTAGAAGAAAAGGTTCTATATAGACCATTTCACAAGATGTAAACAACACTGGCCCAGAAGCACTTCCTGTTTCAGTTTTTTAACACTACATAAAAGCTGGGATAAAATACAACCAACAGAACATTTAAAACTGAATCAAAAAGTTAAACAAACATCTTTAAGATGTTTTCTTTACATGTGAAATAAAGAAAACAGTTACAAACTGAAACAGGAAGTGCTTCTGGACCAGTGTTGTTTACATCTTGTGAAATGGTCTATAGAACCTTAAAAGGTTCTAAAGCGGCACGTATTTGGAACCCTTAAAATGCAATGCATGTGAATGATCACAAAATTCAAGATATGGGGGTTAAAAATGTAATGAGTGCCATTTCAGTTTTTATCCGCCAAAAATAAGCATGATTAAAATGTGATATTAAGTTACTACATCAGTTTAATAAACAATCATTTAATTACAACTACAAAATGTTGCAGAATAATGTAATATATGAATGAATAATAGCCTATAAAGAACCTTTGTGCCAAAAGGGTTCTTTCTTGTCATTATAGAACCTTTTTTAGCATAAAATGTCCTTTGGAGTTGAGTAAAGAACGCTATACCCTTTTTTTCTAAGAGCGTACCTGTGCATGCTCCTGAAAGGAAATCATGAACATTTTCAGAATCAAGTATGCAAACAAAGACATTGGTTAAAGAGTGTATCATCTGGGACGCATTACATTTGTTCAAGCTTCATCACATTAAAAGTAACAAAACAATGAATAATTAAATGGCAAGCATACAGTGTCCCAGATCTCACACAAGAGTTCCTCTGCCCTGACATTCCCTAAGAAAGACTGAGCTCCAGAAGGTCCTGCAGGTGTTTAATGTAGCTTATGGCCGCCCGCAGTGTCTCTACCTTGCTGAGTCTCTTATCCTCAAATTCCTGTGGCAAATGTTCGCGGAGTCTGGCATATCCCTCATTGACACAGCGGACTCTCTGCCGCTCTCTCTCGTTACGTCTGTGGATGAATGCAGGTTCCGAGGAGAGGTCATGCACACTGAAGTTCCCATGGTAGGACAGGTAGGAAAAGCCTCCGATGTACCGTTGACAGTTGACTTGCTCTGGGTCATTCTGGGGATTTTTCAGAGCGTCTTTGAAGGGGAAACACTGGTTGTTCAAAGACGAGCCAAACGTCAAGGGATGAGCATAGGATACTCGGTCCATGATCCCACGATCAGATCCCATTTCTTTGAAAACAAAAAAACAAAGCACGACAACTTCACATTTCCTCCAATTTATGAAAAAATTAGAATTAGGACAAATAAACTGAGTCACCTTCGCACTGATGTGATCTGTCTTTTCTCTTGACAAAAAACATGGATGTCGAAGCCGAAGATTATTCTTAAGTTCAGTCAGCATGTTATCACCTTCATCTTCTTTCTGTGGGTAAAAACTGTTCCTTCCTTTCTTTTATGAGGGCTGGAAAATGAAGTGATGTAACTTGAGGACGTCCTCAGTTTCTACAAGCCAATCGGGTTTTGAAAGAATAGGGGCAGACCGTGCATTGTGCAGTTGGAACACGTTAAATAATTTGCAAGCGCATCACACCTAACCCATGATTTTTGCTCCAAACTTAGCATAGTTGTATCCTCTTCAATTGGGAAAAATTTAAAGGACTTACGGTTCTCTAATCTGTAGGTTTTGGGGTGTAAGTTTTTCGCTTAACCCCCTTCCTTTAAAGGACAACTCCGGCGCAAAATGAACCTATAGTCTAATTACACATTGTTACCTAGTCAACCGTTATCTGAGATTTGTTTTCATGATTGCCGAATGTAAATAGTTTTATCTCTAAAAACAGTTTAGCCTATAACGCTAGTATAATGCTAGTATATAGGGCATAGAGTAATGACAAATAAAAATCGCTTGTTATTACCACTAAAAAGGCTCAAAATAGCCCCACAGTAACACGACAGCATAATAAGGGTCCCTACATTCAAACCGAAGCATTGAGAACTTTGTCAGTGTCCATACAGTTTAATAAGCAGATGTTTTATACACACAGTAAATTTCGCGAATTCAGGAAGAAGCCATCTTGGAAAAATAGTATCTACCAGTCGATCTACGAACGTCGATCCAAGTGCGCCGGTGAGATGGGAATAAGGTGATAAGGTGAGCGTGAACAGTAGGCTACGTGTACATATTGAAGACAAGTAAACGGTTTGTGTTTGTGTTTCTTCTGGAAACAACGGATCATATGAGATTCTGCACAGTTCAGCGCACTTGGATTGGCGTTCGTAGATCGACTGGTAGAGACTATTTTTCAAAGATGGCTTCTTCCTGTATTCGCGAAATTTACTGTGTGTATAAAATATCTTCTTATTAAACTGTGTGGACACTGACAAAGTTCTCAACGCTTCGGTTTGAATGTAGGGACCCTTGTTATGCTGTCGTTTTGGTGTGGGGCTATTTTGAGCCTTTTTAGTGGTAATAACAAGCGATTTGTATTTGTCATTACTCTATGCCCTATATACTAGCATTGAACTAGCGTTATAGGCTAAACTGTTTTTAGAGATAAAACTATTTACATTCGGCAATCATGAAAACAAATCTCAGATAACGGTTGACTAGGTAGCAATGTGTAATTAGACCAAAGGTTCATTTTGTGCCGGAGTTGTCCTTTAACATTGAATAGCTTTTTGTCCTTTTATGATCGTAAATCTTTGATATTTGTGATATTTAGTCAGTCCTCTAAAAATTGCACATATTTAATAACCAGTGTTTGGGTGAGACGCATTACAAGTAACGAGAGTTATGTAATCAGATTATTTGTTCCACAAAACTAGTAAATACTTTTTCAAACAAGTTACTTTATTTTACCAAAAACAGTATTGGCCAACATGTCCCCATGTTGAGAGAAATCGGGAGAAATTCGTTCACTGTTCCTTGCTGGCTCCCAACCCCATCCTGGAAGCCAAATTTGTCCAATTTTCAAAAACAAACAAACAAATAAAAATAAAAAAAACAGCTGAAAACTCATCCTGCTAAAAAATATTCTATGCTGTCACTATTCCTTTGTATATGCTCTCATTATTTCTTAATCTTAATGACTGAAATTTTGTATTACTGGCACTTCTCGTTTATTGCTTTCTTAAAGGCCCACTGAAGTGCCTTGGAATGTGAAGCTTTGTATGATGCGCTGATTCTTTGAATTTCTTTCATTCATTTCATTCTTAACCAACGTACATTTGTTAAACGGAATCAAACTCAAGCTTTTGAGCAACCTAACACTCATCTCCAACCCATATTGCTCTCTCAACGGTTGCTTTGGCCAGGTGTTATTTATAGCATAGGGGGTGGGACGCTTTAGATTTAGACAGAACATGTGATGAGAAGTCCGCCGTGATGTTATGAATGCTAAGTTTTGAATGCTCATTTCTCCTAAATGCGAATTTCATCATTGTTTTGGAACACACCCGCTTATTCATAATCTTAAGACTAACATGTCCATACTAAAAGCTAAAAAGATATATTTTTAAGATGGAAAAATAAGGTTTTATAAGGTACTGCTCATTTAAACCAAGTCATGTGTCTAGTATCTGTAGAACCGCATTTTTCCATCTTACAAATATATCTAAATTACACCATATGCTCTCATTGACAAATGTGGAACAATTAGTTCATGCGTAGATTATTGTAATGCTCTACTGGGTGGTTGTCCTGCACGCTTAATAAAAAAACTTCAGCTAGTTCAAAACACTGCAGCTCGAAATCTCATTAAGAACCAGTATGATCACATTAGCCCGATTCTATCAACACTGCATTGGCTGCCTATTAAACATCGTAAATCTCAAAATATTGCTGACAAAGCACTAAATGGTTTAGCTCCGCAGTACAGTACTTGAGCGAGCTCTTAACGCATTATAGTCCTTCACGTCTATTGCGATCTCAAACTTCCGGCCAGTTGCGATAATACCAACAATATTAAAATTGACTGCTGACAGTAGATCCTTTTCCTATTTAGCACCAAAACTCTGGAATAGTCTTCCTACCATTGTCCGGGAAGCAGACACACTCTGTCAGTTCAAAGCTAGACTAAAAACACATCTCTTTGGCCTAGCATACGCATAATGCATTATCAACTTCGGTTACACTTTATTTCGATAGTCACTCTACTCATTATAAGTAACATTTCAACTACATGTCAACTAACTGTCATTAGAGTATTAGTATATTATAGTAGACTGTCAGTAGAATGTTAGGGTTTGGGTTTGTAGAATAAGTTTATTTGTAGTCGCCAAGTAGTTGTCAAGTCAGTTGAATGTCTGTTGGGGGAACAACAAAATAAAGTGTTAGCAGTCTACTAATGACACTTAGTTGACATGTAGTTGAAAAGTTACTTATAGTTAGTAGAACGTCTAAAGTGGACTATCGAAATGAAGTGTTACCTCAACTTCTATAATTCAATGTTAGGCTGCGTAGATTAGGTCAGCCGGAACTGGAAACACTTCCCATAAATCCTGATGTACACGTTACATCATAAGTAGAATGGCATCTACGCTAATTTTAGTGTCTTTGTTTATCCCGAAGTTTTCCCGCAGCCTGCCGGATCCAGGCCGTATCCAGATCTGACGAAGTACCTTCGCCTGGACCCGAAGTGCTGAAGTATCAACTAGCCTCTCTCTATGGAGGATCCCTATTCCACTCCACAGACAAAGCGTTGTGGAAATTAGGGTTTACGTACCAACCCGAAGTGATACAATAAAATTCTGTTTCAAAATAAAATTCTGTTTCAAAATTAAACACATATATTCAAACGGACACAACTAAAGAATCAATTCTTAATGTGCATGTGAACACCATCAGCATTTATCACAGGTTCGCGTTTAAAGTCTGTTTAGAGAGAACGGTGTCATCTTAGCGCCCCCCCAATTTAATAACAAATGATCATTCGACGGAAGTGAATCAATCAAAACTTAACTTTACCTGGAAAATAACGTTATTCAAGAAAATAAAACCAAACCAATCTCTGATTGTAAAAAAGTACTGATAAAAAAAGTAGGCAAAAAAGTTCCTGGATGACCTTCTACTTCCAGCCAGATTTTGGTGTGCAAATGATACTATATAGAACATAATTTTTTAGCAGCCCTTAAGTTATTACTCCGATTCAAAATAAGTACCTACTCAAGAGAGTATGTGATTTCGGACGCAGCCTAAGAGTTACATCTACTGCTAAAAGTTACTTTAAGTTATGCCCCTCTCTTGCATCTCCGCAGACTGACCCATCCCGGAATTTCTATCTTTCCTTGTTTTCACTGGGGGCGCTGTGACACATCTTCTGAAAGAGTAGGCCTACCCAGGTGAAAAAGACGTTGTATTAAATGTATTAAAAATATATTTGAAATACAAATAGTGTGTTTATAATACATTTGTATTTACAACATGCTTATTTAAAGTGTACTAAAAATTTATTTTATTGCATTTCAGTATATTTCTAAAAAGTATACTAGAAGTACATTGGTAATAAATATATATTTAATTACACTTTTAAGAAATATACTATAGAAAAGCATACTTTTAATGTATTTATAAAAAGTATATTAGTAATATATTGGTAATAAATGTATGCTTTATTATATTTTTAATAAATATGCTAATGATAATTATACTTTAAATGTATTTCTAAAAAGTATATTAGAACTACATTGGTAATAAATATATGTTTAAATACACTTTTAAGAAATACACTATAGAAAAGCATACTTTTAATGTATTTCTAAAAAAGTATATTATTAGTACATTGGTAATAAATGTATTCTTAATTATATTTTTAATAAATATGCTAATGACAATCATGCTTTAAATATGTTTCTAAAAAGTGTACTAGAAGTACATTGGTATTTAATTACATTTTTAAGAAATATGCTAAATACAAACATATTTTAATTGTATTTAAAAATGTTTTACTAGAAACGCAATGCAAATAAATATACACTTAATTACACTTTTAGAAATATGCTAAAAACAAACATAGTTTTAGTGAAATTTTAGTGTATTTACAGAAAGCATACTTGTTGCTAAATTAAAGTATTTTTTGTGTTTACTTTGTGTGTATAGCAATGTGTAACCTTATAACTTATTTAACCTTGTATAGGACTAGAGCAATATATTTTTAATATTTATGTTATACTGTAGCATGTGCTTCAGCCCTGCTTTAAAAAAATATTGTGAAAAACAACTGAGACATATATATATATATATATATATATATATATATATATATATATATATATATATATATAAAGTTTAAAAATTACAAGTAATGCACTTCTATACTTCTGCATTAATTAATCAAATAGTCTTTTCCACAAAACAAGTGAATACCAGTACTTGCACACATCAACATAAAAGATCAGGTACATACTAGAAAAACGAAATAAATTTGTTAAAGCTTTACTCTTACATTTGTTTAGCCAAAATGAATAAAAAACCTGTTTATAAAGCATGTTATGTTTATATTAACAGAGTTGTTTCTTTTTTTGTGGCCGTTAGTTAGTTAGTATTTCCAGTTGCATTCATTTGGACCAATCAGAGCTAATCTTTTCAAAACAAGCTTGCCGGCAATTGTCCAATCACACACTGCCATTTGAACTTACATGTTGGGCGGGGCGCAGACAGCGGATACTGACTGTCTGTGTTATCCCATTATAGCTTCGGATATTTCAACAGAAATCATGTATTTTCCAAATTTTGCTTTGTTATTTCACTGACTCTGACCTATGTGGATAGCACCGATCTAATATTAAGAGAACACACGAGCAGATTACCAGGTCGTCAGCTCCCGCGAACAATTTAGCAGTGAAGAGGACAACGCAGAGGTACGCCGCCACGACATGGACAGAGCAAGATACTGCCAGAAAATATCTTACTTCTTGGTGGTAAGTTTATTAGTTTAAGTGATTAGTATAAATGGCTTTATTCTCACTTTGGGTTTAGTTTAAAATATTTTCAGAAGTTGATGACGATGTTCTGTGGATTACTGGCGTTTCTGTTGATTTGACACTAAAGCGAGTTAACGTTTATCCATTGACGTCTATCAGTATCAACTTAATGTTATAGATCTAGACAGTATAAACAACTATAAAAACATTGCACACTGTGTTTGCAGAAAAAAAGGTTATTAATGGTGATTACAAAACAGGCTTGATTGTCCCTAAGTAACTTCTTGTGTTTTAAATATTATAATATATTTTAAACTCTAATAAAACTTACACATTTGTGATATTTAATTCATAGTAAAATCTAATTAATTATTAGTAGGCTGTCAGTTTTCATGTCAATTCGATAAATAAATTAAGTTGTAATCACCAACTATAAGCTTTCACAAAACCAATTATTAAATATCTTGCACTGAGAAATTAAAATGATGTTAAATAATGAAATGAGAGATTTTATATTTAATATTTAGCCTAGCCAAGGAATTTGCACATTGCAAAGACATTTTTTTATTAAACCTAACCGTGAGTAGATGAGGTCAAGTCGAGTAAGTAGTAGTTGATCCTCTTGATTTGTAACTTTTTGTTGGTGAAAAACAACAAAAAAGGCAATAGTGTGTCATGTAGCAGCTAAGTAGCTAAGTGACCTATTATATATTAACACGTATTTGAAAAATGAATATGTATTTTGCCTGATTATGCATTGAATTATGCAATCACATAATCGTGTTTTTCTCGAGGGACTGATTTATATGATTTTATGTGTGGTATTCAGCTTTTTTACATTTAATCAAGTCGTTATCAGCTGTCACCAACTTGTAACTTTCAATAGAATGTTCTGTCTTTATTAATAATGAATAATTAATAATAGCGTGGAAGTTACAGTAATGGTTCATTAAATATGTTTCACCATTTAAACAAAAGACAAATTATATATGAAGAACACAAACTAGTGTTTGTTCTGCCCTAACTTTGTATAACATGCAACTTTATTTTTTCTTGTAGAGCTTCCAGGGATATTAGAATCTCTCAAAGAGGCCCTGGAGTCCATGAAACGAGGTTCATTCAGCTCAAGCCCAAGATCATCTGAGCTGTGTCTTCCTGAAACCTCAGAAATGGTTAGAAAATTCTTTATGATAAAGAAAAATCCTATTTGTTATAATAATTATATCTGACTTTTTGTGCATTAAGTGTTCTGAATTAAGTAACAAAGTGACAGCTTTTTATTAGAATTATAAATGAACAAGTTTATACTAATGCTTGTTTTTTTTATTCTTTCCAGATTTCCCTCGGTGGTTCTGATGTCCCCAAAAGAGTCTATGGCAGACTGAAAAAGTCACGAACTTCTCTTTTTACTCAAGATTTGGCCACTTTACTTTTTGCTATTGTATTTCACTTTGTTTGACTTAAAGGATTAGTTCACTTTAAAAAAAAAAAAAAACCTTTTGCTGATAGCTTACTCGCCCCCATGCCAAGATATCCATGTCATTCTTTCTTCAGTTGAAAAGAAATTAAGGTTTTTGATGAAAACATTCCAGGATTTTCTCCATATAATGGACTTCATTGGGGACCAAACGGTTCAAGGTCCAAAAGACAGTTTCTATGCAAACTGTTCAAAGGGCTTTAAACGATTCCAGACGATGAATAAGGGTCTTATCAAGCGAAACGATCGGTCATTAAAAAAAAAAAAAAAGTTTAAGTTTTATAAGCTCAAATGGTCGCCATGCTCTGTTCTGTTATGCATGTTCATGACTCTCCTATTTGAACTCGTTCATCAAAATTAACAAATCTTTTTCCGAGTCATTAGGTTCATTCAATGAACGAAATGAATGAATTGACTCGAAAAAAGATTTGTCAGGGCTGCCAACTCTCAAGCATTCAGCACAAGACTCTCGCAATTGAGCCAATTCTCATGCTTTCACAACAAATTGATCAACAAAAATCCCAGTGAAGTCCATTATATGGAGAAAATCCTGGAATGTTTTCATCAAAAACCTTAATTTCTTTTCGACTGAAGAAAGAAAGACATGGACATCTTGGAAGACATGGGGGTGAGTAAATTATCAGCAAAAGTTTTTTCAAAAGTGAACTACTCCTTTCAGTTAGTTTATTTATTTATTTATTTTTGTTCTGTTTAATACCTCTGCAAATCAATGCATTTTATGTTAATGTATTTTGTTTAGTTTTCATAATGCTTTACTGATGTAGTGCATTAACGTTTATCTTTCAAAGAGTGTTTGTGTGTTTTGTAGAAATATTTTTTTACTGGGTTTTGTTGAATTCAAATGTTTAAATGTATTTTTAATACATTAAAATATATTATTTTTATATTAAATGGTTTTTGGAAAAATATATTTTTAATATGTTAATAGTGGGTCCTATAGTGTTCTACTAATACATTATTAATAAGCTGAAATTATATTTAAAATATACTTAGAACGCATTAATGTGAAGCTAAAAATATACTAATACTGTATTTCTAAAGTCTATTTAAAGTGTATTAAAATACACTTTAAATAAGTGCTATTATATTACATTAAATGTACTTAAAATGGTTCCATTTTAGCACAATTTAGTATAATAAAATATATTACTATTACCTTAAAATTGAACTTAAATACATATTAAAGTACACTTAATATACTTGAAGTTGTTTCAATTTAGCACATTTAATACATATTTAATACGGTATACTTAAAATACATTAAGTATATCAAAATAAGTACAATTTAAATATATTTCCTTTTCACCTGGGTACTTAATCTCCTGATCAAAACACTGGCAAAGAAGAAGCAGAAACAAACTAAATCATCATCAACATTAAACAGCATATAAATCAAAATTGCCTAATGTTACTGAATGAAATGTTGACCCAGGAAGGGTTGATGACTGTGAAACTTTGGGGGTAGGATGTTCATGGACTCGATCTATGTTTGGCTGATCTTTCTGAATCCCCTCCTGATGTAGTCTTGAAAAAAAAAGTGATTTCCTCACCTTTGTGCTCAAAATGTTGCTTTTTACTGTAAATGAAACTTACCCACATTCAAGTGCTGATAAGAAGGGAATGCACGAAGCTAGAAAAAACAGGGCAGATGCAATAGCTTTTACATCACAGAAAATTTGTCCAGGTATAAAAATATTTATGATCCACAGTGGTGATTTAGCAATGTTGAAACATAATGCAAAGAATTTAGTTAAATATTAGCCTGAATTGGTAATCTAGCTAGATATGTACAAAATGGCAGCTATGGGGCAAAGTGAGCCAAATGTTGTAGTTTAAATTGAGCCTACATTTTAACTACATTTTTAAGGAACTAGCTAAGTTAAATCTCTGTATAAACTGGTATAATTTCAATATAATATTACGCAACTGGTTTAGTTTATCTTTTTTGTTGTTGTTGTGTATTTGATAACAATGTACAACTACACCAAATTCTTCTCTGATAAGAACCAGAAGATGCTTTTTACCAGATTATAATCATAGCATAACCAGAATGGTTTCCATGCCAATAACCTTTTAACGATATGTTTAATAGTTTCAGTGACATTTATTCATTCATTCTAATTCAGATTTATTTAAAGTCCCCGTGAACCGGAAGTTGCAAACGATTTTTCTCCAGTGCTGTGACGTATTTCCAGGTGAAACGGAATATTGAACAGAGGGCAGGGTTTTACTCTAGCGCTCCTCCTCTCCATCTCTCGCTCATAGCAAACTAACGGTTTTAGGGGAGTGGTTACGCGTTTACCCACCCAAGCTGTGAAACCTACGTCATCAGAAAAAGAAACCGTTCCAGACCGGAAGTAACTTTTCAGATTTTGATTAAAGATTACCAAGGTAAAACATTTTTTAATATATATTTACTTGCACGGATTAATTGTTCACCACAAGACTAGTAATATGCGCTAACAAAGTAAATAGGTTCAATTTTGATTTCACAGGGACTTTTAATATTACTTATCAAACTCTCTGTTTAGTCTGTTTTGGGGAATGTTACAACTTTTGAATATTGAAATTACAACTTCGTTTTGTTTTATGTTGAGTTGGCTTTAAAAAAAGGAAATATATCTATTTGTAAAACTTTATCGAAAATTATCTTTAAAATGTGAATCATATTCATTTATGTAGTAAGTTTAGTTTACACCTTGATGGTTTACCCACCGACTCGAATCAACTTAGCCCTATAACCATGGGGTAAACTGAGCCATAGGAATACCTTTTTTTTTTTAATAAGAAGCCACATTTTTAGAACCCTTTCCATTTATGTTTTCTGTTCATTTAAAATAATAGGACACATCCTGAAATTTCTTTAGATAATTTCATTTTACTGCTGCCCAATTTTCTCTTGAGGACCACATAAGTAAAAGGATGACTCAAGGCTCGACATCTGACGCCACAGTGAGTTTCTGGATGAGAGGATGTTAATTAATGATTATGTAAATTAGCGAGTAATTACTCCCTTACTGATTGAGTGAATGTTCTTTGTTTTTACAAGTGTACACTTAAAAGTATTTTAATTGTTAATGTTTTTTGTCATTTAAAACTGTTGTTCAGTGTTTTAGAGATTAGTTATTCCTATTGAGAATTTGATCTATTAAACAGTTGTACTGTGTGGAAAACAAGTAATTTTGAGCAAACATGTTTATAGTTTCATGAATTTATGATGCTCTCGGGAGGCTACCAGCAAATTCAAAACTATCAGCCATTTCAACTGAAAAATGAAGGCTGTGATATTAATATTGTCCACTAGAGAGAGCCACAGGATAAGGAATATTTTTTTCAAATCGGTTTGCATTCATCTGAACGGAAATAAATGCATTATAAAAGTACAATAGTGTGTACTGAGAGTAACTCTGGCTTTCCTTATATAGAAATCTTGTGAAATGCTTCTAAATCATTAAATGTTTAACTTTTTAGGCAGACATAAACATACTTTTCAAGTTGCCAGACATGATTAAATATCTGTCTATTTAATATGAAGAGACAATTTTATGTCTTTTTAACAATTGTACAATTTCTATAAAGACATTTTTTTGTTGTGATATGAATAAAATAAACTCTTATGTGATAAAATAAGGTTTTGAGCTGCAACCAATGTCTTCACATCCCTCTAAATTCCTGATAATATACTGTACTTGATCTAAATTTAAATTAGGGCTGTCAAACGATTAATCGAGATTAATCGCATCCAAAATAAAAGTTTTACATATGTGGGTGCACTGTGTATAATTATTTTATATATAAATACACACACATGCTTGTACATATTTAAGAAATATTTTCATGTATATACTGTATATAGATTTATATATAATTTTATATTATATATAAATATTTTATATATAAATAATATTTTGTTCTTAAATATACATGAATGTGTGTGTATGTATATATATATATATACAAAAAATAATTATACACAGTGCACCCACATATATTATGTAAACACAAACTTTTATTTTGGATGCGATTAATCGCAATTAACCGTTTGACAGCTCTAATTTAAATAAGATTCAAGATGGTGTTTGTTTGCTATATAAAAACTGAGCTAAAAATAAGGCATCTCATTTAAACAGTAATTGAATATATTAAAAAAATCATTGCCTATTTGCACACATGTTCTTTTAGTAGCTAATCACAGTTCGTTTCTTTATAAAGGAGTCTTTACAAACGACAAAATGATTAATTGAACAAATGACAAGTTTTCCAATCATATTGTTTTACAATGTTTATTACATTTTGTTATAGACAAGATCGAGCCCAGTCTCTGACAAGAACATCCAGGCCTGAATTTGTATTCATAATATGTTCAGAAAGGGCGACTAAACAAAGACAAAACTGCAAAAGGGGAACTACAAACTTCAAATCTTTCAAAAAAACAAACAAACAGTTTAGCTCATGCTAGCAACATTTTTGATGCTTTCTTGTAAAGTACTGTGAAGCTGATAGCAGAGCAGTATTAAATCCATTCCCGGGTTTTAGTGAAAACACAGCCGCCTGGACTGGATTATGGATTGTGGATTGAGGCAGTGATTGGAGGATATGTTGGGAATGAGAACTGAAGGAGGATGGGAAACAAACAGGGAGTGTTGTGTGGAGAGGCCGCGGTGTTCACATTAGACGCAACGATATCTGATAATTGATCGAATAAACGGCGCGTTTTGCGGACTGTGATGTATAACTCGCGTGCAGGGAAGTAGAAGACGATATTTCCAGCATATCTTTAACGTTACTTAAAAACCCACCGCATTCATCAAATCCAGCATGCGGCATTTTCACGCGCTAATCTTGGATCTGAAATGGACACAAATGCGACCTGAGACACTGATATATCTGTGATATTCCCTCACGGTGATTCTGACTGCATTGGTGAAGACGATTGGCATTCAAGTCAATTCTTCATTCATGCACGTATCATACGGATACTGAAGACCATCTGTTCGTCTGTTGTGTTATATTTAATTGTCAGTAAAGGACTTGTCCAGTCACAGTGATTTCAACATCACAGGTGAGACGGCATGCATTATAACAGCCCATTTCCAACCATAATAAATGAGAAAATTACAGTTAAGTGTATTTAACTGTAATAATCAATGTTTATATGCCACTTTGGCATTCTTTGATTCAGCCTTAATAAAGTCTCATAATTCTCTCATTAGTAAATTGTATTCGCTCACTAACATTGTTCAACAAAGATAACGTACGTGCGTCATTTCCCCTGAACCGTAAAGAGCAAGTGCCATTTCCATCACATCTCAAATCAACATTAATTATGTGAGTGAACTGATACTTTAAATATTTCTGTAATAAAATGGCCGGCTCCTTTATCTTGCTACGGATAATGATGTCACTGTCGTACCTGAGCGAGGGGCATTTAAATGTGTTGAATCACAAATATAAAACCGTATTCTGGACAAATGTGGGCAAATAGTTTTGATTTATTAAAATAAATAAAAAAATACTTCCGTTGATTTGAGCGGTACAAGACTTGGTTACGTTTCTTAAGTTTGCCTCCTGAACACACACTTATTTTTGACTCAATTCTACAATGTTAAGTGGGTGAAAAAAACTCCTTAATCTTGTATTTGGGTCAATAATGGGCACCCATAGAAATGAATGGGAAAAGCTGTAATTTAGAGCAGTTTAAAATAAGCCAAAATAAGACACCAGGTGACAGCAAAGTCACTTCATCTTTAGGTTTTAGCTCTAAGAACTTATTGGAATGATATTTTAATGTATTTAAAAAAAAAAAAAAAACACATAAAAATAAGCATAATTTACATAGAAAATATAGTACTTTTTGAAGTAAATAAATTCAAAAATACCCCCAAAATAAAAATAAAAAGCACCACAAATGGATAGACAAAACTTTATCGAAGACAGTGATATAACATTTTTAATAAATAAAAATTAGGATCACACCTTAGTCCTCTGTGCCCACAATTACAGGATTAAGGGCTATAAAGTGAATACGGTTTGAGGCCTACAATAGTTTATAACACTGTTCTCAAAAAAAAAAAAAAGATCCCTAAGGCCAATATGTAAAAGTCATTTGAAAAAGTAGCCTAGCTCTCTCTCTTTTTTTTTTAATGTGACCTGGAACGACCTTCATGTAACAAAAATAACCCAGACAGCTGTTACGTGTGGATTCGAGTGTAACATACCAGATGTGGGCCGGATCTGGACTGACACTATGTTGCTGTCTGGGGAAAGATTAATAAAATTTGACAAATGTAGAAATTCATGCCAAAATAGTTACCCCATAATTGACTCACCCTCATCAAGCCAATCAGGGAGTATTCATTCTTCTTTCAGCCAAACAAAGTCTGAGTTATATTAAATATATATATATATATATATATATATTGGCTCACCCAACTTTATAATGTGATTAGATTTAGATTTTTGAAGCCCCCCAAAAGTGTATCCAATCATAATGCACATGACTCATTCAAACAGTGTCAGAAGTTTTCAGAATATTAGTTTTCATTCGTTTATTACAGTACTAATATTTACCACAGCTTTGCTGCACTAACAATGATAGTGTCAGTGGTATTTTGAGTGAGTAGGTTTGAATTTCGTAAAGGTATAGTCATTTTAAATCACAATTACGATTGATTTTTTTTCTGGAAATGCATTAACTTGATTTGTATATTAAATATGTGGTAATATATGTTGTTGGATTATAAAATTAATAAAGTACTTGACAAATGAAAAGTGCTTTTCTTATTTGATTTTTCTTTTATTTGGAACTTGGGCCCCATCCCAAATGGCACACTTTGTGTACACTTATATTCAGAACAGTCAAATTAAAGTGTTAGTTCACCCCAAAAAATTCAATTCTGTCATCATTTCGTCATTTTGGTGTTTTACTTATTCTGGTAGCATTTTGTTATCATCAATAAATTTGTGCAACGGCTAACACTTTTATTTTGTATTTTTACTTAGCAGTGCCATGCACCCCCCATCCAAAAAGCTGATGCCCACATAGAGGTCTCTGAACAGACACCCTCTGGCCGCAGAGGATGCTGGGAATGTGTCGTGGGCGCAGGAAGTTTGTGGCTGCCTCCCTCGCCCTGATCTTTATCCCGGCCCTCACCTGGCTCTATCTGTCCTCCGCGAACTTCACAGGTACGACAGCACGCATCACAGAATACATGAGCGGGAAACATGGCGCTGAGTATTTCTATAGACACTTTATAGTAAGTATACAGTAATAAAGTACTTACAAATTATTAAAAAACTCTTTATGACTTACAAATTATTATAAACTCTTTTGTTTATTCATAGGTTATGTATTGTAGTCTCTACATTGTTAATATACTGTATTAATAGGCTATATGCATTTCTTCATTCATGTTACTGTAATTAACACAATTCAAATTATTTCAATATTAAAGGAATTGATAAATGGTTATTAGGAGTTTAGGATTAGGTCATGGAAAATGGAAAATATCATTAAGGGCTTTAAACCAACTTTTGTTGGACATTAACATTAACATTCATAATCAGTGTTCCTTAAAATGTTTACAGTTATATTAAAGGAGAACTCCGACGCAAAATGAACCTTTGGTCAAATTACACATTGCTGCCTAGTCAACCGTTCTCTGAGATTTGTTTTAACTCTTTACATGTGAGCTAATTAGGGGCCAAGCACCGAAGGTGCGGAGGCACCTATTGTATCTGTGCCGGTTCTTATTATTAGGGGCCAAGCACCGAAGGTGCGGAGGCACCTATTGTATCTGTTCCGGTTCCTATTATTAGGGGCCAAGCACCGAAGGTGCGGAGGCACCTATTGTATCTGTTCCGGTTCTTATTATTAGGGCCAAGCACCGAAGGTGCGGAGGCACCTATTGTATCTGTGCCGGTTCTTATTATTATTAGGGGCCAAGCACCGAAGGTGCGGAGGCACCTATTGTATCTGTGCTGGTTCTTATTAGGGGCCAAGCACCGAAGGTGCGGAGGCACCTATTGTATCTGTGCCGGTTCTTATTATTAGGGGCCAAGCACCGAAGGTGCGGAGGCACCTATTGTATCTGTTCCGTTTCCTATTATTATTATTATTCTTCTTCCGTTTCCGACTTGGCGTCTATGGCAGCCCATAGACCAGTTTGCGGGAAAGTTGTTTTGGTTTGACATTCTGATAGAGGACAGTCCCAACTTTAAATACACCAATTTTGGTGTCTCTAACGCATTCCCTCTAGCGCCACCAACTGTCCAAAGTTTCACTTTTATTATGCTAATAACTTTTGAACCGTAAGGCCTATCAACAAAATTCTTTTTTCCTCTTGTTCCTGAGCTCATGCCGATTTGATCGCACCCTATGACGTCATTTTCCGTCATAAAAAAACGGCCGCCATTTTGAATTTTCAAAAAAACATACTTTTGCGAACTCGTCCTAGACGGTTTGTCCGATTTTCACCAAAATCGCACCGGATCATCTCCAGGCAGTGCTGACAAAAAGTTATGGAATTCAAGATGATTCGAATAACCGTTTTCGATAAACGCGTAAACAAAATTTACGTAGCGCTTGTGAAAACAGACGTGAGGTTGTATCTCCGCAACGCTTACTCGTTTTCACACCAAACTTGGTACGTGTTATCACAAGCATGACCTGAGGCTACGTGCTGCGTTTCGGCGCAGCGCCACCTAGTGGTCCGGAGATATGAAAAATGGCTATTTTTGCTCGTAACTTCTGAACGGTTTGTCCAAAAATCATAAATTTGGTCTCGTTCGATTCAGGGCATCATGCCGAGTCGACCGATATCCAATTTTCCCAGATCGGCCATTTTGGCGGTCGGCCATTTTGAATTATGTGCTAAAATGCTGTATTTTTTGAACGCATGAACGAATTGTTACGAAACTCGGTATGGGTCATCAGTACGATGCCCTGAAGAAGCCTGAGAAGTTTCGAAACAGCGCCACCTAGTGGTGAATTGTTTTTTTCAAGCGCTTATAACTTTGGGTGTGGTACACTTATTTTCACGGGAGTCATCTTTTTGAGTTCCTGAATCGTTGCCGAGTCCAACGATACTAAACATGCTGGGTTTCGTGTTACGGTTGGTGTAGCGTAGCGATTTAGCGCGAAAAAAACACTTGGCGATATCTTCAAAACCGCTGTTCCGATCGAGACGAAACCACCGCCAGAAACACGGAATCATAGCTTGTTAACTATATGCAAATGCCCAAATGCGAAAATATTGATAGTAAGGGGTAGTAAAATTCAAACAAAGTCATGTGTCAGTCATTTTTTACGTGTTTTTTCATATAAATGTTTATAACTCGGAAGTGAATTGAGATATTTGCACCAAAATTGACACACATATGTATGGGGTCACTCTGAGGACACATAAAAAAAATTGTGGGACTGAGCCTCTTGGTGGCGGTATAATAGAACAAAACGTGAAATTCCCATTGACTTCAATAGAGTTTTGTGAAATAAAATGCTATACTAAACAAATGCATTGGTGTAATATTACAAAACTCAGTGTGTGCCATAAGCAGCATGCCCTGAAGGTACTCAAAAGATTTTGAGACAGCGCCACCTGTTGGTCAAAAGTTATAATTAATTTCTGAGAACGCTAATAACCTTTGAAAAAATTTGCCTATTGCAATGAAACTGATCTTAATAGATTCGTTGGGTTATGCTGAAAACATAGATATCAGGTTTTGCATAATCAGGAAAACTTCCTGTCCGCCATCTTTATTTCTTTGAAAAACCTTCTTTTTCGAACTCCTCCTAGACCGTTTGTCCGATTTTCACGAAAATTGAATCGTATCATCTCCAGACCATGCCGGCTAAAAGTTATGAATTGCACGATGATAGACAAAACCGTTTTCGTATATCACAGCATCAAAGTTTAGGCATGCTGCCAAAATTACTATTTAGGCTTTATCTCTGCAATGCCTTCACATTTTGACACCAAACTTTGCATGTGTCATTGTCACCTCACTCTGACCACATCACATCTATTTCGTAACTGCGCCACCTATTGTTCGAAAGTGATAACCCATTAAATCATCTTATAAGTTAATGTTTATGTGATTTTCTTAGCCATTTGCCCAAAGTTCTCTCAAAATGCCCTTAATTGCTCCTTGCTGCAGTTGGTCTGCGACTCCTTGCCATTTTGGCATATGTTGCCGCTTCTTGCGCTTGGCCCCGGTAATGGCTGCTTGCAGCTATATTTATTATTATTATTATTAGGGGCCAAGCACCGAAGGTGCGGAGGCACCTATTGTATCTGTTCCGGTTCTTATTATTATTATTATTATTATTATTCTTCTTCCGACTGGGCGTCTATGGCAGCCCATAGACCGGTTTGCGGGAAAGTTGTTTTGGTTTGACATTCTGATAGAGGACAGTCCCAACTTTAAATACACCAATTTTGGTGTCTCTAACTCATTCCCTCTAGCGCCACCAACTGTCCAAAGTTTCACTTTTATTATGCTAATAACTTTTGAACCGTAAGGCCTATCAACAAAATTCTTTTTTCCTCTTGTTCCTGAGCTCAAGCCGATTCGATCGCACCCTATGACGTCATTTTCCGTCATAAAAAAACGGCCGCCATTTTGAATTTTCCAAAAAACCTACTTTTGCGAACTCGTCCTAGACGGTTTGTCCGATTTTCACCAAAATCGCACCGGATCATCTCCAGGCAGTGCTGACAAAAAGTTATGGAATTCAAGATGATTCAAATAACCGTTTTCGATAAACGCGTAAACAAAATTTACGTAGCGCTTGTGAAAACAGACGTGAGGTTGTATCTCCGCAACGCTTACTCGTTTTCACACCAAACTTGGTACGTGTTATCACAAGCATGACCTGAGGCTACGTGCTGCGTTTCGGCGCAGCGCCACCTAGTGGTCCGGAGATATGAAAAATGGCTATTTTTGCTCGTAACTTCTGAACGGTTTGTCCAAAAATCATAAATTTGGTCTCGTTAGATTCAGGACGTCATGCCGAGTCCACCGATATCCAATTTTCCCAGAACGGCCATTTTGGCGGTCGGCCATTTTGAATTATGTGCTAAAATGCTGTATTTTTTGAACGCATGAACGGATTGTTACGAAACTCGGTATGGGTCATCAGTACGATGCCCTGAAGGAGCCTGAGAAGTTTCGAAACAGCGCCACCTAGTGGTGAATTTTTTTTTCAAACGCTTATAGCTTTGGGTGTGGTACACTTATTTTCACGGGAGTCATGTTTTTGAGTTCCTGAATCGTTGCCGAGTCCAACGATACTAAACATGCTGGGTTTCGTGTTACGGTTGGTGTAGCGTAGCGATTTAGCGCGAAAAAAACACTTGGCGATATCTTCAAAACCGCTGTTCCGATCGAGACGAAACCACCGCCAGAAACACGGAATCATAGCTTGTTAACTATATGCAAATGCCCAAATGCGAAAATATTGATAGTAAGGGGTAGTAAAATTCAAACAAAGTCATGTGTCAGTCATTTTTTACGTGTTTTTTCATATAAATGTTTATAACTCGGAAGTGAATTGAGATATTTGCACCAAAATTGACACACATATGTATGGGGTCACTCTGAGGACACATAAAAAAAATTGTGGGACTGAGCCTCTTGGTGGCGCTATAATAGAACAAAACGTGAAATTCCCATTGACTTCAATAGAGTTTTGTGAAATAAAATGCTATACTAAACAAATGCATTGATGTAATATTACAAAACTCAGTGTGTGCCATAAGCAGCATGCCCTGAAGGTACTTAAAAGATTTTAAGACAGCGCCACCTGTTGGTCAAAAGTTATAATTATTTCTGAGAACGCTAATAACTTTTGAATAAATTTGCCTATTGCAATGAAACTGATCTTAATAGATTCCTTGGGTTATGCTGAAAACATAGATATCAGGTTTTCCATAATCAGACAAACGTCCTGTTCGCCATCTTTATTTCTTTGAAAAACCTTCTTTTTCGAACTCCTCCTAGACCGTTTGTCCGATTTTCACGAAAATTGAATCGTATCATCTCCAGACCGTGCCGACTAAAAGTTATGAATTGCACGATGATAGACAAAACCGTTTTTGTATACCACAGCATCAAAATTTAGGCATGCTGCCAAAATTACTATTTAGGCTTTATCTCTGCAATGCCTTCACATTTTGACACCAAACTTTGCATGTGTCATTGTCACCTCACTCTGACCACACATCTATTTCGTAACTGCGCCACCTATTGTTCGAAAGTGATAACCCATTAAATCATCTTATAAGGTAATGTTTATGTGATTTTCTTAGCCATTTGCCCAAAGTTCTCTCAAAATGCCCTTAATTGCTCCTTGCTGCAGTTGGTCTGCCACTCCTTGCCATTTTGGCATATGTTGCCGCTTCTTGCGCTTGGCCCCGGTAATGGCTGCCTGCAGCTATATTTATTATTATTCTTCTTCCGACTGGGCGTCTATGGCAGCCCATAGACCGGTTTGCGGGAAAGTTGTTTTGGTTTGACATTCTGATAGAGGACAGTCCCAACTTTAAATACACCAATTTTGGTGTCTCTAACTCATTCCCTCTAGCGCCACCAACTGTCCAAAGTTTCACTTTTATTATGCTAATAACTTTTGAACCGTAAGGCCTATCAAAACAAAATTCTTTTTTCTTCTTGTTCTGAGCTCATGCCGATTCGATCGCACCCTATGACGTCATTTTCCGTCATAAAAAAACGGCCGCCATTTTGAATTTTCCAAAAAACCTACTTTTGGCGAACTCGTCCTAGACGGTTTGTCCGATTTTCACACCAAAATCGCACCGGATCATCTCCAGGCAGTGCTGACAAAAAGTTATGGAATTCAAGATGATTCGAATAACCGTTTTCGATTAACGCGTAAACAAAATTTACGTAGCGCTTGCGAAAACAGACGTATGGTTGTATCTCCGCAACGCTTTACTCGTTTTCAGACCAAACTTGGTACGGTGTCATCATCACAGCATGACCTGAGGCAACGTGCTGCGTTTTCGGCGCAGTGCCACCTAGTGATCCGGAGATATGAAAAATGGCTATTTTTGCTCGTAACTTCTGAACGGTTTGTCCAAAAATCATAAACTTCATCTCGTTAGATTCAGGGCATCATGCCGAGTCGACCGATATCCAATTTTCCCAGATCGGCCATTTTGGCTGTCGGCCATTTTTGAATTATGTGCTAAAATGCTGTATTTTTGAACGCATGAACGAATTGTTACGAAACTCGGTATGGGTCATCAGTACGACTGCCCTGAAGGAGCCCTGAGAAGTTTCGAAACAGCGCCACCTAGTGGTGAAATTGTTTTATTCAAAC